>CM076575.1:43952295-44498416 GCA_034641835.2 Pinus albicaulis | reverse complement strand
AATTAATTGTAATTTTTCTCATTGGCCTTGATGCCATCCTGTACAGCTCCATTCTTATTTTAATACCCAAGAGGTGATTTTTGAAATACTTTCATATCTAGTTTTCATATCTGGATTTCACATTTCAAGTTGACAATATAACAGATAAGTTGACAATTTTTTCAAATGCAAATCTAGATAAAAGCATGGCTGTCTTTGTCAATGATTTTTGGAATACCTCTTATCGTCTAAATTATTAAAATATGAGTTCTGATTTGTTGCATTGTTTGTCAAACCACCTTTTTTGTTGCAGTATTTGTAAAAACCAAAGTTTGATAATATAAGTTTATTAATGTCCAGCAAATGATCAAAGGAGTATGTCAATGGGAAGACCAAGGGTTAGCTCAACTGGTTTTTTTTCATGTTGTTGGGCATCTGCCTAGTTCAACCCTCCTGGTTAGGCACACTAGTCTATGACTTTAGCGAACAGGGTTACTAGGGATGCCATCCACAAACATGAGGAAGCATCTCTTGGGTTTCCCCACAAGGTTTTCCTTGGGGAAAATGTTAGGTCAATGGGATTATAAGAGTACATCACTAGCCAAAATACAATGTGGAAGTGTGGAAGTGTGGACTATAAAGATGCTAAAAATCATATCAAAACAGATTTTTAATTGTGCTAGAAGCAGAACAACAAGAGAAGATAAGAAAGTACATGACTCGGAGTGGAGATAAAGTAATTACAAGAAAAAGATAATATGTATGATATCTGAGGACCAAAGGAACTTTAGTTTGAACTAGTCATGGTATGCTAGTGCTGACAGGTGAGGACGAGCAATTAGATCAAGGGGGGTCTCCCTGCTAGAGTCCTCAATGACCGCAAAATTTTTTTTGGACTAGTGGATGATGTCCTTTGGAGTGTGTCTGGGACTGATAGGGCTCTACAGTATGATCCTTGTGGGAAGCCCAAATTTGAGCAAGCTCTCCTAACATCCAGGCATGGAAAAATTCTCCTGATGGATGGTTGGCTGTGTGGATTTGGGGGCACCCAGCTCCAAGGCCTTGTCGAGTTGTCTACTAAATTGTCTTGTTGGTAAAATGGTGTGCACGTGTGGCCTGGAACAACAACTCCATAAGGACCTTGTGAGGTAAGTGACTAGTCCACTCCTTTCCCATATGGGAAGGGGATATTGAGAAATATATGCACAGATCGACAAAATAATTGTATTAGCGCTGAGAACTCTATTATCACAGTGGTTTGTGAAGCTTTCCAATGAATGAACAAAATGTATTTCATTCTGAAAGTACCCTATAATATATTCTACTATCCTATTATCAACTATATAATTTAGTTTAACTAATTATATAAATGGATGCAAATTAATGCTTATTTAGAGTCTTGTTGATCAAAATAATAGTTTATTGCACCTATATTTTATAGTATTATAGTATTTTGGTATTAAAAATAATATCTTCTAAAATTTGGGTTTCGAAAATTGTTGATAACTTCTTGACTGAAGTGCTTGAGTCTCTCCAAGGAGATGCAATGAGTCACAAATCAATCAAAGTAAGGCAGCAAGCTTCACATTAACAAATCAGCCATATCTTCATCTTCTACTAGCTTCTTAACAAAAGCCTCCAATCAGACCTGCGTCCTTCCCTTCCTGATTTGCGTCCTCCAATATCAGATCTGATGCCAAACCCTCAGATCTATACTAGATCTGGAACTATCTCCTCAGATCTACAGCCTCTAGGGCTAGATCTGGTGTTATTCCTTCAGATCTGGGCTAGATCTATCAATATCTCCTCGGATCTGTCACTCCTCCAGCTGGATCTAGTACTAAACCTCCAGATCTGCAACATACAATACTAGATCTGCAACATACAAGACTAGATCTGCAAGATCTATCCTTCCCACAACTGGATCTAGCAATAAACCTTCAGATCTGCAACCCTTACCTCCAGAAATGGACAGCGTCCTCACTCCAGGGCTAGACAGCGTCCTTCTGCTTCCCAAAACAGCGTTTTCTCTGCCAGACCTGAACTGCGTCCTCCTTGGACAGCGTCCTTCCTCTCCTGAAAGGATCAGCGTCCTCTCTCCAGATGAGACAGCGTCCTTCTCCTTCAAGAATCAGCGTCCTTCCTTCTCTTGCTCTGCGCAGCCACAAGAGGGCTTTCCTCCTCCTCAGATATGCTTCAGAAATTGCTGCTGCTGCTACTGGAACTGAAAAGTATACTCAGGACAAACCTTACTAGGGCGGGCACTCGAAGTCCCCCGAAGCTAAGGGTGAAACCAGAAAAACCTTACCAGGGCAGGCACTCGAAGTCCCCCGAGGCTAAGGGTGAGATCTCCGACCGGGGACACTCGTGCACTAAACAGTGCTGCAGACCGACTAAACAACCGGCGTGCTGAAGCAGACAAGAGTCCAGCTATCAATAAGAATATCAAATCATGAATGATCAAATGAGGTGAGAGCCTCTCCTTTTATAACATCAATCTCCCTCCAAAACTCAACTCACCCTGCATCTGCGCAGTTTACCTTGGGTTAACCTTATGTCTCCTCCATCATATCCACGTGGACCCCCAAGGCCCCCTCTCTAAGTTACAACGTCAAGCTACTAGGAAAAAGAACGCTTTATTATAAAGTGAGGTGACTAAAGTGAGGTGACCCCTCTTATTTCTCACTTTATTTATTATTCCTATCTAAAGCAGCAAAATAACACAAAAATGCAATATTCCAATTAGCAAAGCTAATTGGGAATATTACAGTCTCCCCCGGCAAAACGTTGCTTGTCCTCAAGCAACTGAAGTGAGGGATGCTGCAAGATCTTCTCATCCTCCCAAGTGGCATCCTCATCTGGCAGATTCTTCCATCTTACCAGGAACTCTCTGATCTTCCTGCTACGCAACTATCTCTCCCTGGTGTCAATAATGGCCTCTGGCTGTAATACCAAGTGCCCCTCATCATCCGTCGGAGGTAGCTCCCCGGTGACTGTCACATGCTGGCCCAGTGCCTTCTTCAGGCATGATACATGGAAAATGTTATGAATCCGGCTGCCTTGGGGCAACTCCAACTCATATGCAACCTGTCCGATCCTACGAATCACCCCGTATGGTCCATAAAAACGAGGCTTAAGCTTCTCTGCCCCCTTCTGTTTGAGTGAAGACTGGCGGTATGGCTGTAACCGCAGGTAGACCAAATCCCCTACCTCAAAGTGTCTCTCCACTAGGCCCCGGTCTGCATATAATTTCTGCTGATTTTGTGCGGTGGCTATGTTGTCCTTGAGAGTCCGAAGGATGTCTTGGCTCTCTTGGATCCATAGTTTGGCTCGTGGAGCCCTGCTAACCCCAAACATCACATCCACAAAAGACAAGGAATGATATCCATACAACGCATAAAACGGTGTCATGCCGATAGACATATGATGGGTTGTGTTGTAGCAGTACTCGCCCAGATGTAGCCATTTCAGCCACGCTCGCTGCTGCCCACCGACGTAGTTACGCAAGTAGCCCTCCAGCCACTTGTTAACTATCTCTGTCTGCCCGTCCGTCTGGGGATGATAGCTGGTGCTCGGTGTCAACTCAGTCCCTACTAGTCGAAAGAGCTCCTGCCAAAATCCTCCCATAAAGCGGCCGTCCCTGTCACTAACAATGGTCTTGGGTAGACCGTGCAATCTGAAAACCTCCCGGAAAAACAACTCTGCCACCTGTGCTGCTGTGTAGTGTGCCGAAATGGCAAAGAAGTGAGCATACTTCGTTAGCCGGTCAACTACTACGAAGATGCAGTCCTTGCCCTGCACTGTGGGCAAACCCGTGATGAAGTCCATCGAGACACTCTCCCACTTCCCCTCAGGAATGGGAAGCGGCTGTAACAATCCTGCGGGATGATTCATCTCCCCTTTGTTCCGCTGGCAAACCTCGCACTCCCCGACATGCTGGAGTACGTCCTCCTTGAGGCCCTTCCATGCAAATCTCTCCCGGATGGCCCTGTACATCTTGGTGAACCCCTGATGGCCCGCCAATGGTGAATCATGAGAGGCATGGAGTATCTTCTCCTTGAGCTGAGATCCCTCAGTCAAGAAGATCCGATCCTTGTAATAGATGACCTCATCTGCCACCCTGTATCTGCTATCTGCTACCTGTCCATCCAACACCTCGCATGCAAATCTATCCTTGGAATACTCAACCAGTAGTCGAGCCTTCCAATCAGCGTCCAAGCTCATGAGGGATAATGTGGCTGGTCTACGGGAAAGGGCATCTACTACCACATTGTTCTTCCCTTTGACATACTCTATGTCAAAATCGTAGGCCTGGATCTTACTGATCCACTTCTGCTGCCTCTCCTGTAACTGCTTCTGCTCCAGAAAGTACTTCAGGCTGTTATGATCTGTCCTGACTCTGAATCTGCCGCCTACCAAGTACTGCCAGAATTTGGCCAATGCATGCATGATGGCCAACATCTCCTTATCATAGATAGGATAAAGTCTCTCATGTGGAAGGAGCTTCCGGCTCTCGAATGCAATCGGATGACCCTCCTGCATCAAAACTGCTCCAATCCCTTCCCCCGATGCATCGCACTCTAGGATAAAGGGCTGAGTAAAATCGGGCAATGCCAGCACCGGACAACTACTCATCACCTCCTTGAGCTTATCAAAAGCTCGCTGGGCGGTATCCGTCCAACTGAATGCCCCCTTCCTCGTCAGCTCTGTGAGGGGTGCAGCAAGCTGTGAGAAGCCCTTGACGAACTTCCTGTAGTAAGTACAGATACCAATGAACCCTCTACACTCTGTCACATTCCGCGGCTCGGGCCAGTCCCTGATAGCCCGGATCTTCTCGTCATGGACTCGCACTCCGTCCACTCCTATGATGTGTCCCAAATACAACATCTCTGTCAACCCAAACTCACACTTGGAGAGTTTGGCAAAGAACTGCTGCTCCTCCAGAATGCGCAAAACCGTCTCAATGTGCTGGAGGTGCTCCTCCCAAGTCCTGCTGTATATGAGAATATCATCAAAGAAAACTAGCACGAACTTCCTCAGATGATCCCTGAAGATATGGTTCATGCAGGACTGAAAAGTGGCAGGTGCGTTGGTTAGTCCAAATGGCATAACCAGAAACTCAAAGTGCCCATAATGACACCTGAAAGCAGTCTTGGGAATGTCCTGTTCCCTCATGCGTATCTGATGGTACCCGGACCTCAAATCAATCTTTGAGAAGAATCGTGCTCCCCTCAACTCGTCCATCAACTCATCGATCCTGGGAATGGGGTACCTGTTTTTCAAAGTCTTCTTGTTCAGAGCCCTGTAATCAATGCACATGCGTAATGTGCCATCCTTCTTCTTCACCAGCACTACTGAAGAAGCGAAAGGACTGGTGCTGGGTCGAATGTGCCCAAGGGCCAGCAGCTCCTGAATGGCCCGCTCTATCTCATCCCGATAGGCCTTGGGATGCCGATAAGGCGTGGTGATCACTGCCTGTATCCCCTGCTCCAACTCGATCGTGTGCTCAAACCCCCGATCTGGTGGCTGTCCTGGTGGAATGTCTCCAAAAACTACTGCATACCTGTCGAGAAGAGTCTGTCGATCAGGGTGCACCGCCCTTCCCGTATCTACTATCTCTGAAGCCCGCAACTCGACTGCCCACTCTATATCTCCCCTGCGGAATGTCGCATCCATGCTGTGTGCTGATACTGTCTGGGGCGGATATGTGTTCTGGCCTCGGATCTTCTCATGCCTCCCCGTCTTGGGATCATCCCACTCCATTTCCAAGGCTTTCCAATCCGTTGTGACCTTCCCCAGAGTGATAAGCCACTGCACTCCCAATATCACATTGGTGTCCGGAATGTCCACCACAAAGAAGTGATCAGTCAAAGTATAGGTGCCCATCGTCACTGATAACTCTGGTACATATCGAGCACAAGCCATGGTCTGATCTCCTGGGACCAAAACAGAAAACCCATCAAAGCTCTCCGTGGGTATGCCTCTCCGTGCTACCATCTGGGCATCGATGAAATTGTGGGTGGCCCCACTGTCAACTAGAACTGAGACACGCTGTCCCCGCACTGTCCCACGTACGCGCAGTGTCAGATACTTGGGGACTCCCCGTAACGCTGCTAGAGCTCCCCCAGTAGGTGCAAATGATGCCTCTCCTGCATCGGGTGGCGGAGGTGGTAAAGCACTCTGCGCTGCATAACACTCTCCAGCCTCCTCATCATCCAACTCATCCTCTTCTCCACTGCCCTCGGAGAAGACCTCTATGAAATGTGCCTTCCCTGCTATGCACTTGTGTCCTGGTGCCCATGGCTCCTGGCAGGTGAAGCACAATCGCTTCCGTCTCAGCTCTCTCCTAGCCTCATCATCATACTGTCCTCGTCCGGGATTCGCCTTGGGAGGCGGAACCCTCGTGTCCTTACCCTTAGGCTGAAAAGCCTGTCTCTAGGAATAAGGTGGCCGAGTCCTAGGCAAGACATCTTGTAGGTCACGGGCCCTACTGATAGCATCCTGAAGGGTAGCCGGTTTGTTCGACCGGACTAGACCACGAAGTGGTTCTGACAGCCCATCTACAAACATCGTGATCAACCGAGCTGCTGATATGTCAGGTACCATCACTGAAACCCTCAAAAAGTCTGATATGTACGCCTCTGCACTACCTGTCTGTTTGAGCTTGGTCAGCTCGAGGAAAGGCTGATCCGGGTCCTTCTGATCAAAACGTTTCACCACCCTCCTGGTGAACTCAGCATATGTAGTCACTGTGGAATGCCCCAGTGTTGTCAACCCATGAAACCACCAGTTCTGGGCCTCACCCTCTAGGTGTAATGCAGCCATCTTAATGGCCTCCTTCTCTGGCATCTGGTTAAGCTGAAAATAGAGGTCTAGTTTCTCCACCCAAGACCTGGCTGTGGTCTTTGGTGACCCATCAAACATCGGCAAATGAAATTTGCTGGCTGCACGGTTATTATCACGGTGGGAACCCCGTCCCTTATTTCGATCATGAGGCTTACCGCCGCTTCGGAACTGCAGATATTGATTGAAAGGGAGAGCATCCATGAATTCCTGTCCCATGCTTCGCCAATCTGCAAACCAAACTGCATGAAGATCGGGACCCTCATCTCTTGATGCCGTTTGCTCCACTTCCTCTACCGGGAAAGTAGGCATGGTAGGTCGCGTGTCCATGGAATCGGCCTTCTGCGCTGTCCCAATGGGAATAGCATCTGGTATGCAACTAGACGCTCCCGATCCTTCCCCTACCTGAAAGACTCTAAGGGGCTCTTTCTGCGTCCCTTCTGCAACCTTCTTAGTTACCTCCTGCATGAATGCATCCATCTTTGCATCCATCCTCTCAGTCAACTTCTCCGTCCACTTTGCCAATATGGCCTCCATTGGATTCCTTCGTTCTGTCTCTGAATCAGAATCGCTTCCCCCGAGGAGAGTGGGGCGACCCCTAGGTGCCATAGATTGCTAGCACCACAGGCTGAGCCAGATCTAAGCTCTGATACCACTGTAATATCCCCAAAGGGGAATAACCAGTAATATAACATAAATATGCCAGACAGATATAGAAAATGCAATGCTGAACCAGATCACTGAATCATGACACATGTAATACCAGAAACTGAGCCATTTTATTAATCAGAAAGTACATAGAGAGAAGTACAAATAAATCAGAACCAGTGCACCTATCCTTGCCCTAGGCAAGTGATGACCCTCCCATACAAGAAAATGGCTGCAATAAGGACAGCGTCCTAGCTGCTCTGGAGATGAACTGCGCTGGTACTGGGGCTGATCTCTAACTGCAAACCCTCTCTACTGGAAACGCTGTCTCTGCTAGTGACAGCGCAGAAACAGGTGAAGCACAAGGCCCTCAATCCTCCAGACAGATGAACCTGCTACAGAATGCTGGAAACGCTGATGAGCCCCTCTCACAATAGCCTGCTCCTCAGAACTGCGTCTCTCCTGATGGATCTAGAAGCCTCCAATCAGACCTGCGTCCTTCCCTTCCTGATCTGCGTCCTCCAATATCAGATCTGATGCCAAACCCTCAAATCTATACTAGATCTGGAACTATCTCCTCAGATCTACAGCCTCTAGGGCTAGATCTGGTGTTATTCCTTCAGATCTGGGCTAGATCTATCAATATCTCCTCAGATCTGTCACTCCTCCAGCTGGATCTAGTGCTAAACCTCCAGATCTGCAACATACAATACTAGATCTGCAACATACAAGACTAGATCTACAAGATCTATCCTTCCCACAACTGGATCTAGCAATAAACCTTCAGATCTGCAACCCTTACCTCCAGAAATGGACAGCGTCCTCACTCTAGGGCTAGACAGCGTCCTTCTGCCTCCCAAAACAGCGTTTTCTCTGCCAGACTGGGACTGCGTCCTCCTTGGACAGCGTCCTTCCCTCCTGAAAGGCACAGCGTCCTCCTTCCAGATGAGACAGCGTCCTTCTCCTTCAAGAATCAGCGTCCTTCCTCCTCTTCCTCTGCGCAGCCACAAGAGGGCTTTCTCCTCCTCAGATATACTTCGGAAATTGCTGCTGCTTCACTGCTGGAACTGAAAAGTGTACTCAGAACAAACCTCACTAGGGCGGGCACTCGAAGTCCCCCGAAGCTAAGGGTGAAACCAGAAAAACCTTACCAGGGCAGGCACTCGAAGTCCCCCGAGGCTAAGGGTGAGATCTCCGACCGGAAACACTCGTGCACTAAACAGTGCTGCAGACCGACTAAACAACCGGCGTGCTGAAGCAGACAAAGTCTAGCTATCAATAAGAATATCAAATCATGAATGATCAAATGAGGTGAGAGCCTCTCCTTTTATAACATCAATCTCCCTCCAAAACTCAACTCACCCTGGATCTGCGCAGTTTACCTAGGGTTAACCTTATGTCTCCTCCATCATATCCACGTGGATGTATTTTTGGAGGGTGTTGTAGAGGCTACAACACCACCGTAACGCACCAACACACATATATTTCTGTCTTGTCTTCTATCGATCTACTAGTATGTTCTATCAGCATTTTACTTTATTGTTTATGTGATTGTTGTCTAATATTGAAGAGAAAGTAAATTTGCATCAAGCATAAAACATCTACATAAATTTACATGGTATCAGAGCTGAGGTGAAGACAAAGCCCTAATTTGTAGCAATCACCAAAGAAGAGGAGGGATTCCTCAAACTACAATGGCTTCAAGGCTGATGACAAATTAACTAGGAAGGATGACTTCCATGCTTGGAATATGACATTGGATCTTATGTTGGAAGACCAAGATGTCATGGACTATGTGCAAGGTAAAATCCAAGAGCCTCCATCCACTACAACTGTTGCCGCCAAAACAAAGTATAAGAAGGGGGAAATCAAAGAAAATCTAATGATCAAGGACTCAATTCACAAGACTCTAGTTGCCTACATCTCTGAGTTGGGCACATCTAAAGAGATGTATGATAAGTTGGTCCACATGTTCAAAGCCAAAAAAGTGAATCAATTCCTATTCTTCAAGAATTAATTGAAGAATCTGAATAAAGGCAGGTATGAGTCTATTCAATCATATTTTATGAAGCTGACCAAGATCAGGAACAATCTGCTAGCTATTGGGCAGAAAATAGATGATCGAGAGATGGTACTCACCGCACTTGGAGGACTCTCATTCGAATGGCATGTGTTCAACATTACCATTCTCAATAATAACGTGATACTTGACTTTGACAAAGTACTATCGAGATGCGTTCAAGATGAGACAAGAATGAAGGAGTATGAGAATGAAGGAAATGATGCCTACGCTGCTCATTCTAGAAAGAAGAACTTTGGTGGTCCAAAAAATAAAGTAAGATCAGGGGCCAAGGAAAGAAGGGCAAGTGTTACACTTGTCATAGGCCAGGTCACTATGCTAGAGAATGCCCTTTCAAGAAGGGTTCTCTCAATGGTGATGACAACAACAACAACCCGAGGAATGGGAATCAAAGGAACAACAGGTTCAAGGGAAAGAGGAAGGATCCCTCCAGCGAAAATGGTCAACCTTTCAAAAGGTCGAGAAATTCCAGATATGAGGAATAAAATGTTATTGATAAAATAAATGAATTCATTCTTGTATCTGCCATCTCTGTTGCATCTCCACCCGACACTATGGATGTCTAGTTGATAGATAGTGGTGCCTCAAGGCACATCACTGGGTTCAAGGAAGCACTCTCTGATATAGTTTAGAAGGATACTAATCTGGAAATTATCCTTCGAGATAATGCCACATATCCCATGAAAGGGATAGGGACTGTGACCCTCCATTTGTCTCAAGGTCAAGTCCTCCGCTTGCAAGATGTACTTTGTGTACCTAATTTGAAGAAGAACCTTATGTCTTTATCGGCCATGGAAGACAAAGGTTTCAATGTGGCATTCACTGATGGAAAGGTGTGCATGTGGAAGAAGAGATTCAAGGAATCTATCACGATTTGATTTAAAGTTGATACACTCTACCATGTTGGAGGAAGTCCACTAGGAGCGATGACATGTGATACTATCTGACAGACTGAACTATGGCACCGGAGGTTTGGACACCTTCACTACAAGGCCCTTCCCGAAGCAAGGAAGGTGGTGATGGGGATGCTCAAGTTCTCAAATAATCATGAAGGTGTATGTCAGCGTTGTACTGAAGGAAAGCATACAAGGGTACCTTTCCCCTCAAGCGTCACAAATAAATCTGATGTCTTTCAATTAGTACATTCTGATCTGTCTAGTATGCTGCCCATGACATCCTTGGGAGGATTTTCTTATCATATGATGTTCATAGATGAATTCTCTCGCAAAACCTGGATATACTTCTTGAAGAAGAAGGATGAGGCTTCATGTGGTTATGTACCGTCAAAGCCTTGGTGGAAAATAGGACAGGGAAGAAGGTCAAGATTTTGAGGTACGATAATGGCATTGAATATGAGACGAACGAGTTCAAGAACTTTTGCAAAGAATTTGGCACTAAGAGGGAGACCACAACTGTCTACACTCCTGAGCAGAATGGCGTTTTTGAATGAAAGAATAGGACCATTGTGGAAGCTGCCTGTGCCATGCTATATGAACAGGGTCTACTGAAGTTTCTATGGGGAGAAGCTACGAACACTGTTATGTACATACAAAACCGATGCCCAAATTCTACACTGGACTCCAAAACTCCTAAAGAGGTTTTATCTGGTAAGAAACCTAATGTCTCACATTTTAGATTTTTTGGATGTGCTATTTATTTTCATGTGTCGAAAGAGAAGAGGAGAAATTCGAATGCTTCTGGGAAGAAGGGAATTTTTGTGGGCTACAGCAAAACTTCGAAGGCCTATAGATTCATGTGCCTAGTCAAATGGAAGTGGAGATATGCCACGATGTCACTTTTGATGAAGATGCTTCCCTAAGGAAAGTAATCAATCTTCCAAAATCTAAGGAAAATCATGAAGCAAGGCCTGGAAATTAAGAAGAACCAAAGGATGAGACGATGCCCGATGTTGAAGGACCGATGGACCTAATTGATCCACCTCCTTCACTAGGGAAGAGACCATCATGGCTTAGGGACACTCTCGAGGATGTCGAGGGACATATGGCCCCAAGGGGGAAATTCTGTGAAAGCAAGAAGCCGAGTAGATACCAAGGGTATCTAGTAGCCATGAGTACTATTGTACAATCTCAGCATGGATCTTTTGAAGAAGCCATAAAGCATCAAGTCTGGAAGGATGCTATGAACGAAGAGTATGATTCCATAATGAAGAATTATGTCTGGTATGTCATTCCAAGATCAGAGGACAAAGCAGTTGTCACCTTGAAATGGATCTACAAGATCAAGCACGGATCTGATGGAAGTGCCGAAAATTTCAAGGCAAGATTCGTTGCCCGTGGCTTCTCTCAAAAGGAAGGCATAGACTATGATGACATATTTGCACTTGTGGCCCGATATACCACCATTCGAACTATAATAGACCTTTCATGGGTGTGGAGCCTAATTATCTTGTTTATTTTGTATCACAACATTGGACCCATGTACCTTAATGGGGCAGCAACACCGCCCTTAATTAAACGCTGCCTCGGGGGTCCAGGCAGGGGCGGCTATGACTTTATGGAGCGCCCCCCCCCCCCCGGCCGCATCACAACGTTGGACCCATGTACCTTAATGGGGAGGCAACGCCGCCCTTAATTAAACGCTGCCTAGGGGGTCTAGGCGGGGGCAGCTACGACTTTATGGAGCCCCCCCTGGTGGGGGGTTTCAAGGGCAGCACCCCCGAAGCTAAAAACATATGTAAAATTTCCTTGTAAAAGTATAGTAGTTTCTACTCAATCTGGGTGGTTCATTAAGAGGATGATCTGACAGTAGAAGTTATGTTTAGTTTAGGGTTTTTTTTCCCTAAAAGGAAACTCCTCACTTGTATGAGGGTATTTTATTGTGGCTGTGTATTGTAGGTGTATCCTCTGAGCAAAAAACTGATAGAGAGACTGTGAGAGAGAACATAGGATATTACAGTGGATCTGTTGTAGGTTGTGTCTCTTCATTTTTCTGGATAATAGAAAGGAAGGACTGGTTGTTCAAGGTGGACATAGCCCAAACTGGGTGAACCACGTATATCTATGTCTCTCTGGTTTTATGCATTTTGTGTGCTTTTTTTTCCGCATATTTTATGTGTTGCATTGCTCTGTAATATATAATTTTCTAATAACTGGTATCCGAGCCGAAGGTCTATTTGGTTGATAAACTCGTAGGAAAGAAGGGTTCCTGATTCGAGTGGGAGCAATGGCGGAAGACGGTAAGTTTAGGGTCGAAAAATTTAACAGCTAAAACTTCCTGTTGTGGAAGATGCAGATAGAAGATTATCTGTATCAGAAATATTTGTACCTACCATTGAGCAGAAAAACAGAAGCCGACGACTATGACAGACGCAAAATGGGAAATTCTCAATAGAAAGACCCTTGGAATAGTACGGTTGTGCCTCACGACGTCGGTAGCCTTCAATATTTTGAAGGAAACAATAACAGAGGGTTTGATTAAGGTATTAGCGAAACTATATGAAAAACCCTCGACCTCAAACAAGGTATTTCTTATGAAACATTTATTTAATATGAGGATGTCAGAAGGTGGATCTGTTGCAGACCATTTAAATGATTTTAATACAGTTACCAATCAGTTAAGTTCTGTAGGGGCAAACTTTGATGATGAAGTTAGGTATCTTTTATTTTTGTGCTCATTGCCAAAAATCTAGAATGGTTTAGTTATGGCCATTAGTAACTCTATCTCTGGATCTAGTAGTTTAACATTTGATGATCTTCTCGGTGCTATCCTTAGTGAGGAAATGCGACGGAAAAGCTCTGGTGAGACATCGAGTAATTCTTTGAGTGCAGAGTGTAGGGGAAGAAAAATGGAAATAATAAAGAGCTTAGGATATCGCAGTAAATCAAGGAAAGGTATATCCAAGTCCATATCAGGGATAGTGTGCTAGAAATGCGGAAATAAAGGACATGAAGAAATACTATAGATATCGGAAGGGAAAAGGAGACGCACAACAAGAAAACAATCATGAAGAAAATGTGACAGGTGATGTGTTACAAGATTCTTTGATTCTTTCTTTCGAAAATGATACTGATTCCTGGGCGGTAGATTCAGGGGCCTCATTCCATGCCACACCTGATAAGAAATAATTTCATGACTATGTTCAAGGATATTTTGGACAAGTCTGTTTGGGAGATGATAAACCCTGTAAAATTGTTGGAATAGGTAAAGTTATTGTAAAACAACAGAATGGAAACCAATGGATATTAAAGGATGTAAGGCATGTTCTAGATCTGAATAAAAATCTGATTTCAAAAGGGTAGTTAGGTGGTGAAGGTTGTGTGACAACTTTCACAGATAAAACTTGGAAGGTCACCAAAGGAGTCCTGGTAATAGCAAAAAGTGAAAAGGTTGGTGCATTGTATTTATGCAATGGTATTTCTAACTATGTTAATGCTTTAACTTCCAAAGGAGCAGATGCAGCATTATGGCATCATAGCCTCGGACACATGAGTGAGAAGGGGATGAAGATTCTTCACTCAACAAATTTGTCTCTGGGTTTGAAGAATGTTGATTTGGATTTCTGTGAGAATTGCATTTATGGAAAACAGAAGAGAGTCAGATTTCTCAGAGTTGGGAAAGAAAAGAAGAGTGAAAAATTAGAGCTTGTGCATACATATGTATGGGAACCTGCTCAGGTATCATCTCTCGGTGGCTCTCATTATTATGTTACTTTTATTGATGATGCAACTAGAAAAACTTGGATTTATTGTATTCAGAATAAATCTGATGTATCTGATACTTTCAAGAAATGGAAAGCTTTGGTTGAGATTGAGACAAGAAAGAAGTTGAAGTGTCTCAGATCAGACAATGGAGGTGAATATTGCAGCAAAGAGTTTGATAGGTACTATTCAGAGCATGGAATTCACAGAGAAAAGACAGTTCCAATAACACCACAAGAAAATGGTGTGTCAGAAAGGATGAACAGAAAAATCATGGAGTGTGCAAGGTGCATGAGATTGCATTGTAGGATTGCCTTTACAATTTTGGGTAGATGTTGTAGATATTGTTGTTCATCTAATAAATAAAGGGCCTTCAAGTTCCTTGGATGGTGGTATTCTGGAGGAAGCATGGACAGGTAAAAAGGCAAACTACTCTTTTTTAAAGTCTTTTGGCTGTAAGGCCTTTTTCCATATTAATAAAGAAAATAGAACAAATCTTCAGGCAAAATCAAAGAAATGTACCTTTATTGGCTATGGTGTTAATGATTTTGGTTATTGCTTATATGATTATGAAAATCACAAAATCATTAGGAGCAGAGATGTAATATTCAATGAAAAGGTCGTGTATAAGAATCAGTTGCAGGAAAAGAAACAGGAAAAAGAAAACAAAGAATACACAGTTCTTGATGATATCACTGAAAAAGTAAAGGTGCCTAAAAATAATAATAATCAACAAACACCACAACAAAAACATGCACCTCAAACACCTGAAAGTGGTGTAGAATATCTACCAGGATAAGTAGACCCCCTGAACGATACTCTTCTTCATTATATTATTTATTGTTGATTTATTCTGGTGAACCCAAATTTTATGAAGAAGCAATGCAGGCTGAAACCAAGAAGCAGTGGGAGCTAGCCATGAAAGAAGAGATGGACTCCCTAATAAATAACCAGACTTGGGACTTATTTAGGTTGCCTGCAGGTAAAAATACACTGTAGAATAAATGGGTTTATAGGCTGAAGGAAGGAGATGGAGGAAAACATAAGTACAAAGCTAGACTTGTGGTGAAGGGGTTTGCACAGAAGAAAGGTATTGGTTTTGATGAAATATTCTCTCATGTTGTTAATATGACTTCAATCAGAACTATTTTAAGTCTTGTAGCAGCAGAAGATTTTCATATTGAACATTTATATGTAAAGACAACATTTCTCCATGGAGATTAGGAGGAAGAGATCTATATGCAGCAACCAGAAGGACATGAGGTCAAAGGGAAAGAAAAATTAGAGTGCAGGTTAAAGAATAGCTTGTATGGCTTAAACCAAGCTCCAAGGTAGTGGTATCTAAAATTTGACAAGTTTATGTCTGAACAAGGTTATACTAGATGTCACTCTGATCATTGTGTTTACCTAAAGAAGCAAAATGATGGCAGCTATATTATATTGTTATTGTATGTAGATGACATGCTTGTTGCAGGGTCTAACATGCAGAAAATAAATGTGCTCAAAAGAAAATTGGCAAATTCATTTGCAATGAAGGATTTGGGAGCTGCAAAACAAATCCTTAGTATGAGCATAACTAGAGACAGGAAAAATCACAAATTAACATTGTCTCAGAATGAGTACATACAAAACGTGTTGAAAATATTTAATATGCAGAATGCAAAACTAGTTAGTACACCTTTTTCTAACCATTTCAAACTTAGTAAGGAGATGTGCCCCAAGACCCAAGAAGAAATGGACTATATGTATAAAATTCCATATGCATCAGAAAATGGAAGATTAATGTATGCAATGTTCTGCACAAGGCCTGATATTGCACATGCAGTGGGAGTTGTAAGCAGGTACATGAAAACTCCAGGAAAAGAACATTCGATGGTAGTGAAATGGATTCTCAGATATTTGAGACATACCACAAATCAAGCATTATTCTTTCGTGGTTCAAACATTTCTCTATATGGATATGTTGATGCAGATATGGCAGGTGACAGAGATAATAGGAGGAGCACTACAGGATATGTATTTACTGTAGGTGGAACATCTGTCAGTTGGGTTTCAAAAATCCAAAGTGTTGTTGCACTTTCAACAACAGAAGCAGAGTATGTTGTTGCTACAGAGGCTAGTAAAGAAATGATTTGGTTACAAAGGTTTATGAATGAATTGGGTAATAAGAATGATATGGGCACGTTATACAGTGATATCCAAAGTGCAATTCATCTTGCAAAGAACTCATCATTTCATTCCAGGACTAAACACATATAGCTCAAGTACCATTTCATACGGTTAGTATTGGAACATAGACAGTTGAAGCTGAAAAAGATACACACTAGTCATAATCCTGCAGATATGCTAACAAAAGTTGTAACCAGGGAGAAATTGAGAAAATTCTCAGTTTCAATTGGTCTTCGAGTATGATGATGAAGATGAGAAACAGCCAGGTCCAAAGTGGAGTCATTGTCCAGCAAATGAAGCAGCGGTGGAGTTTCTACAATTAGTCTCCAAGTGGGAGATTGTTGGGTGTGGAGCCTGATTATCTTGTTTATTTTGTATCACAGTGTTGGACCCTTGTACCTTAATGGAGCAGCAATGTCGCCCATCATTAAACGCTGCCTAGGGGGTCCAAGGGGGGTGGCTACAACTTTATGGAGACCCCCCTGGCGGGGGGTTTCGGGGGCAGTGCCCACGAATCTGAAAACAGATGTAAAATTTCCTTGTAAAAGTATAGTAATTTCTAGTCAATCTGGGTCATTCATTAGGCGAATGATCTGACGATAGAAGTTATGTTTAGTTTATGGTGTTTTTCCCTAAAAGGATACACCTCGCTTGTCTGAGGGTATTGTATTACAGATGTGTATTGTAGGTGTATTCTCTACGCGAGAAACTTATAAGGAGACTGTGAGATAGAACAGAGGACATTATAGTAGATCTGTTGTAGGTTGTGTCTCTTCATTTTGCTGGATAATAGAAATGAAGGATTGGTTGTTCGGTGTGGACGTAGCCAAAACTGGATGAACCACATATACATGTGTCTCTCTGGTTTTATGTTTTTTGTGTGCTTATGTTTTCCGCATATTTTATCTGTTTCATTGCTCTGTAATATATAATTTTCTAATACCCTTGAAGCTATGCAAAAATGGAGTCTTCATCAGATGGATGTGAAGACCGCATTTCTGCATGGTGCGATAAAGGAAGAGGTGTACGTCAAGCAGCCTCTGGGGTTCAAAGTCCAGGATTGGGACACTCATGTCTTTAGGTTGAAGAAAGCCATCGACTATGGGCTGATGTAAGCACCAAGAGGTTGGTACGAGAGAATAGATAGCTACCTGATGAAGCTAGGCTTCACTCGTAGTAATGGTTATCCAAACCTTTACTTCAAGGTTGATAAAGAGAATCCTGTCATTCTGGTGTTGCACGTGGATGACCTCTTCCTCAAAAGTGTTTACCCTCTCATTCATTAGTGCAAGAGGGAGCTCGTTTCTAAGTTCAAGATGAAGGACCTAGGACTGATGCACTACTTCCTAGGCCTGGAGGTCTAGTAGAGACCTAGCGAGATTTTCCTTTCTAAATGAAAATACATTGTGAAGCTTCTGGAAAGATTTGGTATGGTGGAATTTCAGTATATGTCGACATCGATGGAGCTCAAATTTAATAATTTGAGTGGCAGCGTTATTGGGCCCATGTTACCAAATTCTACTGAGTATCGTCAACTCGTGGGGGCCCTGATGTTCTTAGTGAACACCCATCGAGACATATGTTTTGCAGTGAACACTTTGAGTCAATAGATGGTTGAGCCTCTTCACACTCACTGAGTTGGTTCCAGGAATATTCTGAGATATCTTTGGGGCACGATAAACCATGGGCTGAGATACACTATCGGGAGCATGACACTCCTTGGATATACTGATTCCTATTGGGATGGCAGTGTGGTGGATAGTAAGAGCACATCGAGATGTTGCTTCACACTTGGTTCTACTTTGATATCATGGATAAGAAGGAAGCAGAAGATGGTGTCTTTGAGCACTGCGGAGGCCGAATACAGTTCAGCGAGTATGGCCTCTTGTGAAGCAGTCTGGTTGCGAAAGCTCTTCAATGAGTTGTTCAGGCATGTGCTAGATACCACCATGATACTCTGTGATAACCAGAGTTGGATTCAGTTGTCGAATAATCTCATGTTCCACGATCAATACAAGCATATTCATATCAGGTACCACTTTATCCGGGATATGGTACAGTGAGGTGTCGTAAGGCTCGATCATATAGGAATTGATGAGCATGTCGCAGATATTCTCACAAAGTCCCTGGGGAAGGTCAAGTTCCTAACCTTCCGTGAGAATCTTGGTATCGTGGAGAGACCCTATTTTTAGGGTCCTGTTGGACGATGAGCTCTAGGAGCTCTAGGGGGCTTTGGGGATAGCTTCTCAGAGCTATAAGAAATGGGGCTAGGCTTGTCAAACCTTGTTGGTGTGCTTTTGCCCCACTGTTGTGATGATTGATTTGGTTCACCTCTCATTATTTGTGCCCCATATGCATCCTACCCATTGAGTTCAGGGCTCATTGGAAGTACCTCTCATTTGGCCAGTGAGGTGGGAAAAGATAGAGATTAGTAGCAAAGACTGATGGATGCATCATAGATTTTTGTACTCTCTATCTAGTATGGCACGATCCAACCACTTGATCTAGGATCAAGTCTAGTGAGGTTTCGGACCTCCTACTGACTTCGGGTTAGATAAACCAACTTCAGGTTGGTATGAGACTCTTTGTGAGTCATATAGAGGTTTTGGACCTATGGGTTGAATCCGTCAACCGGGAATGGTGTCTTTGTGAGTGACCCACTTCTATTCTGAAATAAATAAGCTAGCAAAGCAAGTTACGGCGAGATGACACGCGATGTTTGGATTGCACAGGTGGATGGAGTTCTCCCTAATTGAGAGGGAGTGTTAATTTTGGAAAACTAGGTCCAAACTCCATGTTGTGATTCTCAGATGAAGATACCAATATTTTTATTGGGTTCCTCTTTCGGAGAGGTGCAATATCGATCTAAAGATCATCTTGATCCGATGAGTAGAACATTTTTTTGAATTTATTTTTAATCTATACAAAATATGTGCAGGTTGGCCTTAAGGTTTTGTGCCCCAATAGATGTGTCACACACCCTCAATGATGGATATAAATAAGGTCAACATTGGAGGACATTTCACTCATCTCATCCTCACACATTCTCTCTCCTCATCTGATTGGTTCGATCACTTGGAGTCTTTTCTCTCTCCACACATGGGAAATCTAGCAGCAACACTTTCTGTTTTTTGGTCTAGGGTTTCTGCAACAAATTTTTACCATCATTGACTTTGGTCAACGCAAGGTCAAATCGACCCGAAACTCTCCCAAATCTTGATTTCCCTAATCCGCATTTTTTGGCACTATTTTCGAGGCAAAATGTTGACTTTGACTTTTCAGCATTGACATAGCCGCAACTGCTGTTTGCATTGACCGTTGACTGACAGCGTTGGCTTTTGAGTTGATTGTTTGGCTGTCCTAGAGGGTTGTGTGACATTGCTAGTTGTTTGACCATATTGAGACTTTGTTGGTTGAAGCATCCTGTTGACCGCCATAATGCACCAACACATTTATATATTTCTAGCTTGTCTTTTGTCGATCTACTGGTATGTTCTATTAGAATTTTACTTTATTTTTTATATGATTGTTGTCTAATACTGGAAAAAAAGTAAAGTTGCATCAAGCATAGAACATCTACATAAATTTACACCCTCTCTCTCTCTCCACTTCTCACCCTCTCTGAATTTCTTCTTCCCTCCCTCTCTCCCCCTTCAACTCCATCTCTCTATCCCTCCCCTCTCTCCTCCTTCCTCTCTCTCTCTCTCTCTCTCTCTCTCTCTCTCTCTCTCTCTCTATGCCCTCCAATCCTCTCAGTATCTTCCTCCTTCTCTCATTATCTCTCCCCCCCTCCATCTTTGTGCCTCCCTTTCCCTCTCTTACCCATATCTACCTCTCTCACTCCTCTCCCTCTCTCTCTCTCTTCATATCTCCTCTCCCTCTCTCTCTCTCTTCATATCTCCTCTCCCTTATCCTTCACTTTATCTTCATCTCTCCCTTGTCACTCCCTAAGGAGGAAAGAGAGATAGAAGTGGGGGAGAGGGAGAGAAGGGGAATATAGAGATATAGATGGAAGGTGAAGAGAGGGAAGAAGAGAGATAAGGAGAGAGGGAATGAGGGACATAGAGATTGATATATATGGTGTGGGAGAGTGTTTGTGTTTGCGGGGGGGGGTTGAGATAAAGAGACAAACAAGGAGGGAGAAATAGATGTATATGGAGGGGGGAGAGAGGGAAGAATTTTTATTGCACTAGATGCATTGATTTCAATGTAGATGGTGATTTCTAATACTATTTGATTGATTGGACTAGATGCATTGATTTCAGTGTAGATGGTGATTCCTAATCCTATTTCCTTACTTGCACCAGATGCATTTATTTGAGTGTAGATGTTGATTTTTAATCCTATTTGATTACTTGCACTAGATGCATTGATTTTAATGTAGATGATGCTTTCTAATCTTATTTGATTTCTTGCATTAGATACATTGATTTCAGTGTATATTTTGATTTCTGATTTGATGTAATTGGTTGTATGATGGTACATTAAATTTAAAGTCATTGATTTAATAGTGTGCATTGATTTCAGTGTAAGCATGAAAACTTATAGACAATGTACATTGATTTTTGTGTTATAGTAATTAAACCTATGAATATTGGAGAGAAAAAGAGACAAGGTGTGATGTTTACTACAAAAAATAGAGCTAAATATTTAAATGGTTTATGATTTCAACTGTCCTTTTCATATATTAGATATGAAAATATGAAAAAACTAATAAGGGTGCCAATAAGAATAGTAGAAGAAAATATTTTGACATTGATCACAAATAAGACTATTTGTAATTGACTACATTCTTATTATTCACATTTTCTATCATTCAACACTACTACATTGTCACTTTGCATTCAAAAATTTTATTTCATCATTTTTCATCACTAAAGTTATTTTACAATATTTATCATCTCAACAAACTATGGAAACTAAGAAAATTTAAAGTTAAAATGACTAGATAAATCTGAGACATATTTAGCATACTTAAAATGTTTATATTAATATTATATGTATTTACAGATTATTGATAAAATTTATCATATGTTCGATAGATTTTCCTTGGTCACACACGACTGAAGCCAGCCTAGATCCATCTTAACGTCGGACCTACCAAGTGTCGAGAGGGATAAAATCTCTCGAGGTGCAAATCTCTTTTTTGAGTGAAAAAAATGAGCAAAGGTTTGCACCTTGAGATATTTGATCCCTCTCGTCACTTGATAGATCCAAAGTTAAGATGGATCTAGGTTGGTTTTAGTCGTGTGCGACCAAGGAAAATCTATCAAATATATGATTAATTCTATCAATAATATGTAAATATATCAAATATTAATATAATCTTTTTAAATATGCTAAATATGTAGATTAAGCTGGTCATTTTAATTTTAAATTTTTTAGTTACCTCAGTTTGTTGAGGTGATAAATATTGTTAATAAATTTAATGATGAAAAATGTGAAATACATTTTTTGAATGCAAGGTGACAGAAAATGTGAATAATAAGAATGTAGCCAGTTACAAATAGCCTTCATTGTGATCAATCTCAAACTATTTTCTTCTACTATTCTTATTGTCGCCCTTGTTAGTTTTTCCATCTTTTCATATCGTTATATGAAAAGGGCAATTGAAATCGTAAACCATTTAAATATTCAGCTCGAGTTTTTGTAGTAAACGATACCTTGTCTCTCTTGCTCCCTAATATTAATAGGTTAAATTACTATAACATAAAAATCAATGTAAATTGTCAATAACGTTTTGTGCTTATACTGATATCAATGCATATTGTTAATCCAATCACTTTAAAATTAATGTGCCATCATACATACATTTACATCAAATCAGAAATCAACATCTACACTGAAATCAATGCATCTAATGCAAGCAAATAAATAAGATTAGAAAACAACTTCTACACTAAAATCAATGCATCTAATGCAAGAAATAAAATAAGAATAGAAACCAACATCTACACTTAAATCAATGTATTTAGTGCAAGAAATCAAATTTGATTAGAAATCACCTTCTACACCGAAATCAATGCCTTTAGTGAAAGCAATCAAATAGGATTAGAAATCGCCATCTACACTGAAATCAATGCAATTAGTGAAAGCAATCAAATATAATTAGAAATCAACAACTACATTGAAATCAATGCATCTAATGCAAGCAATCCAATAGGATTACAAATCTCCATCTACACTAAAATCAAATGCATTTAGTGTAAGCAAACAAATAGACTTAGAAATCATCTACATTGAAATCAACGCATCTAGTGCAAGCAATCAAATATAATTAGAAATCAATATCTACACTAAAATAAATTCATCTAGTGAAAATAATCAAATAGGATTAGAAATCACCATATGCACTGAAATCAATGCATTTAGTGCAATAAATCTTCTTCCCTCTCTCCCCCCCCCATCTATATCTATATGTCCCTCCATCTCTCCTTCTTTGTCTCTCTATCTCACCCCCATAAACACACACGCTCTCGCACTCCATATCTATCAATCTCTTTGTCACTCCCTCCCTCTCTCCATCTCTCTCTTCTTCCCTCTATTTACCTTCCATCAATATCTCTATCTTCCCCTCTCTCCCTCTTCCTTAATTATATCTCTCTTTTGTCCTTATGTCCTCTCTCTATCTCTCTCTCTATTCCTTATCACTCCTTATATCTCTCTCTTCACCGTTATCTCTCTATGTCTTTCTTCTTACTTCCCTCCCCCCCCCCCTCCAAGTCCATATCTCTTTCCCTCCCTCTCTCCACTCTTTCACATCCTCTCTCGCTCTCTTCACCCTCAGAATATGTAACTATATCCCTCCCTTTCTCTTTCTCTCCCCCCTTATCTCTATCTCTCCTTCTTTGTATCTTTATCTCACCCCCAAACATGCACACTTTCTCTCCATCTCTCCCTTGTCACACCTTCTCTCTCTCCACTTTTCACTCTTTGTCTTTCTTATTCCCTACCTCTCTCCCCCTCCAACTCCATCTCTCTATCCATCCCTCTTGTTAGTGTCATTATTTTCATACTACCCTTAGTGATAAAAAATACTCTTCCTGTATCATTTTAGGAGTCTCCCTAAGAAATTTTTGTCATTACACCTAGGTCTTCATTCAAAAATTTACTCATTTATGGTAGTCCTAGTCCAAAAAAATCACTCTTCCTAAAATTTCATACTTGCTAGCCCACCTTCATGACTTTCTGAGCATTTCCCAGTCATGAAATTCCTTTTCATCATGTCATTATGTCATTCAGCTCACCATGAACTCTGGTCACTCAAGGTCCTCATTAGGTCTCTAGGTTTTCATTTTCCAAGGTCTAAATAAAACACCATTTCATTGCATAAGGTCAGAAAAAGTATGAGAGTGATCCAAATAATATCTCTTTACCATCTAAAGAGGATTTGCAAGCTTGTAAATATAGTTTTAAAATTTTTAATTCTGCTTTCAAGTGTGAGTTTCATTATAAAATTTAATTTTATTCCAAAAACAGAGATTTAAATTTATTTTTCATTTATGTAATTTTATGTTCATTATGTGTAATAAGTACCTACTTCCCAAGCTTCCAACTCAGTTCCACATGCCAAACAAGCACATTTCAAAGTGCAAGAGCTCTCAATTCATCCACTGATCAAATGTATAAGAAAAAAGTTCAGAAGTGTAAGGGTATTCTATAAAGTTTAAAAGTGAAATTTGAAACAATAGCAAAGTGGACTTCAAAGGATTAAAATCAAATTCACTCAAGTATATAAACCCTCGTGACATCAAAACAAACTTCATTTTTCTCCTCCATCCTTGAGAAACCTCAAAAAAATCATGATTTTCAATTTTTTAGGGTGAAATTTTACAAAACAGAGGCAGTGCTGCGTGTTTGCTCTGTCCACTATGCATTTGCCTGATTTCTACAGAAAACTCCAGAACACCATCCAAATATCATCATGTGGCCTTCAATATTCAACAATAGTGCATTTGAGCTCCAGCAAGCAAGTAAGGTCTAATTCCATCATTCCTCTCCTCTTGAAATTGATTTTCTGGTGTTTTTCTTTGTTATGAAATATTTGGTGTCCTACTTGCTTTTGAAACCCTAGTTCACTCTCAATTCCCAATTTCACTTCTAATTTGATTCCCAAAAATCCCACATTCCTTTCCCTTATCATTTTTATTCCTATTTCAACCCCTATATCACATAATCTGTTTTCCCTAAACCTATCGTCCCCAAACCCTAAACGCTAGGCTACTCAGTTGCCTAGGCTTCCAAAATCCCTAAATTGTCATTAAATTACCTATTCCAATTCCCTCATCATTCCTACTCCTTGTCACCACCCTCAAATCAAAAATCCCTTCTGCCATCTCCCTAAATTTCCTCACACTATTCCCCACTCCCTTTACCTACATTCCACTATCATCACATCTCCTCGGGGTTTCATACTAAGACACCTATGGAAGAAGAACATAACAGAAACTACAATGAGGGAGAAGAAATAAAGGAGAAGAATTCAAGCAGAGGAGGGAGAATCCTTAGACTTGAGCCAAAAAATACCAGGGAACTCATGGCATCCCCCATAACTGTGACATGTTTTAAGAATGTAGGTTGTTTTGAATTCTATGAGAAAGTATAAAGGGCCCAACATCATCCTATGTTGACCATACTATTCATCTCCAATCTCCATGACAACCAGGTAACCCTTGCTAGTGTCACTTTCACTTTGTCCACTGCCATCATATCAGCTACCACTGGAATCCTGAATGTTGGGGAAAAATGGTTCAAGCAAACAGACTTGGAGGAACGATACTATGATCCCTACATTAAACCTAGATACAAGAATGAAAGACGTGTATTTTTCCTTTCTCTTACCTCCCGGAGAGATATGCTCCCATGATGAAAATCATCATGAAATACTTTTCTTTTGAAGGTAGGTTCTCTAGACTGTATACCTATCACATCCGGCTACTTATGCACTTCAAAAGGGTCAAGATTCTCAACATACCTTATTTTCTCTTCTAGAGCATTTACAAGATGGAATTTATTGCCCAAAAGAGAGATTATGACCACCAAATGCAAATTATTTTTCACCACTCCGTCATCAAAATCATAGTCCTCCATCACCTCAATCAATTAAACATTTCATGGACTACTTTCATAGCTAATGACATATTCATTTCTCTACCTATTCAGCATGCCCAAAATGTGCCTTCATCATCTCATCCTTCCAAATCTGTTCCTCAATCTCAACCCACAGTTCATGCATCATCATCAGATTAGTCTCCTTCATCTATTTAACCATCATCATCTCCATCCCACATTAAGACTGGATCATCTAGCAGAGCTGAAATCAATGAGCCTCACAAGACTAAGCAGGTTGAGATAGAGATATTGGAAAAAACATACAAGAAAGGTCACAGGAAATTTTTTCCCCCACAGATTGTGGGAGGGGCCTTGCCTTCTACATTGGAAAAGCAGGTAGACAAAGGGAAGCAAAAGATGGCAGAGGTAAAGATTTAGGCAGAGATCACACATGAGAAGGAGGACCTCCATGAGATAGAACACGATTTTTACCTTGTTGACCTAGATGAGCATGATTATGATGAGGACATTAACATAATCATCAAGGAAAAAGAGGCCAAGACTAGAGAGCTTCAAACTAATCTTGACAGGTCTAAATTTTGTTGAAAAGAGTAAGTAGGTCAGTCTTCTTGTTGACTATGTAATTATGTACTTATGTAAAGAAGAAGACAAAGATAACAAAATGTATTTTGTTGTACTTGCTTCATGGGTTTCATGAGAAATATTTTATTATGTAGATAGACTTATTCTTGATGTCCATTAGTTCTTTGTCTTCTAGGTATAAAATATAATTAAGTGTCATATTCATGAAGGATCTAGTCTAGGAATATATGCTCTAAGAACTTGTGGAAGAAGGGCACCTAACAGCTCTCAAACAACATTGGAAGACAAGCTCTATAGCCTACATCAACACTAGAATAAACCTCTCTCAAATCGGCCTAATTCACAGTGAAGAAGTCGGCTCTAATTACCAAATGACAGGTCGACTCAATTACAGGTGTCGACAACTATATATACACAGTTGGACTGCCCAAAAAAATAGTGTACGGGAATTTCGGACAGCTCTGAAAAAGTGTGGATTATCTCTGGGAAAAAGACAATTTGCGGATTCTGAAAGGGAACTTCAGTGTGGTTTTATTGGAAGGATTTTCAGTGAAAATTTGGAAGAGTTTTTAGGGTTTTTTTCTATATATAACAATGTTATTATGCATATCACAAGGTGTTATAGTTCCGATGATCCTAAAACTATAGAATGTTCCAGAAATATGGACCTATCAAAATGCATGAATAATAACA
Source organism: Pinus albicaulis (assembly GCA_034641835.2). Lineage (NCBI taxonomy): Eukaryota > Viridiplantae > Streptophyta > Pinopsida > Pinales > Pinaceae > Pinus > Pinus albicaulis. The sequence goes on along the minus strand of CM076575.1, from coordinate 44,471,692 downwards.
TCCTGAAATGTTGTTTGTCCAAGTGTATGAAAGAAATTCAAGTGCAGATCTGATCAAATATAGCGTGTAAACTATTCTAAAGTAAATATGTTGGTAAAGTGTGATATTGGCATTCAGTTCAAGTTCATGAAGTGAAGACAGTGACAAAAGGAAGAAAAAAAATTTAAAGGAAAATAAAAGTGAGGAAGGTAAATCTGTGATTTACCCTCCTAACTATAATACAGTTGCAAGTGAATTCATGGTGAATATAATTTAGTTCCAATATTTGACTGAGAAATAAGAAGTGAATCTTAGAGATCGAGTTCTCTAGTGCAGAATAGTGTAGATTGTTGAAGAAGAGAAGAATAAAGTTCGAAGAAGTTGAGTCAAGGTCTTGGAAGCATATCTAGGTCAAGGGTTTGAGTCTTGGTCATGGTACTTGTCATTTGAAGATCTATAAGAAGAATTATTTTTGGGTTTTCCTCTCCAAGAGGGAGAGGTTTTCCCCTGGCTCTAGGAGCCTAATTTTGTGTCGTGTTTATTTTGATAATTGACTTGATGAAAGACTAAATAAGGTAACGAAGATAAGACGTAAGTAACTCAAGTAAGCTCACAAGTAATTATCAAGAAGATAATTTGAATTAATCTACAGAAATTTAAATTCTCAACATGGTTTCAGAGCTAAGGTGCTAAACTCAAGGGCTGCTTGAAAAAGGAGACACTCCAAGAAGCAAAGATCAAAGTTTGGGTTGAAAATTCAAATCAGTTTGCAAGGAAGACTCTCTAGCTACTTCAAGAAAGATCTCCTATCTCATTTAAAGGATCAAATCAATCAAGAAAGTAATATTTTTCCATCAAAGATTCACATTGAATACATTGTTAGAAGGAGGATGTTGGCGAGGAAACAGGTCTCGTAGGCAAGACCCAGGTTCACAGGTTGGGGGCCAACAAAGGAATCCTTTGTAGTCTAGAACCACGACGGCATTATCACCCTACTCCGAAGAGTAGAGAGTCTCACCCGAGGCGTACCGCAACCACATGTAGAAGGGGAACAGATCGATAGCAGGGGAAGGATCCGCAACTCATGATTAACATTGAATTGATTGCATAAACATAGTTATACACGCAGGAACATTCAGAGAGTAAACAAGTATTAAGAAAATGAAATTTTAAATCGTCAGAACCATTATGCATGCATATAAATCACATCATAGGACAGCAACCTGCAATTGTATTGATATCTTCAGCCAACTTCATAAGTACATAGCTTCCGCAAGGAGAGCTTACAAGTCTGATACCGATGCCTTATAGAACAAAAAGGTAAATAAGAGAAACCTAGAAACTACAGAGAGATCATGCTCGATCTCCTTCAGTCGCTCTGCATTCCTTCTCCTGTCGCATCCTCTTCTCTCTCGGCCGGGTGACTGCTATTTATTCACCCGCTATCGCAATTGTTAGTTCCTCTTTTCGTTCTTCTTCAGCTGCTTCCGGCTTCTCTCTTGTAGTCTGTGTGTTCTGCTTTCTATCTTCTGTTGTGTATTCTCTTCGTCTATACTCATGCATCTGCTTTATTTAGCTATCTCTCGCTTCTATGCCACCTTGATAGCTCTGCGACTTACTGTAGTTGCGATTTGGTCGCAATTTCCATGTGCCATCGTGCCGCAACCCAAAAATCCATTCTTTATTCAAAATTCAAAATATTCAAAATGAGTTTTCAAAAAAAGGGCCCCACCAGGCCCCGACCACAGTTTCTTGACTCGTCCCCGAGTCAATCACAAATGACAGTCTCTACCTCCATTGCCCCGTTGATCCCGTGCCCTATTCGCGTTGTGTGCCTCCAGCTTGCTTCTGTTCTCGCTGTGCGCCTTCCGTCTGTTGTTCAAACAAGGGCCCCAACTCCGGGACTCTGCGAAACGCTGTAGCTTTAAGCTCAGTGAAGTCCGACACAGCTTGATGCCACCCTTGCAGTAGTGCATATGTTTCCTCAGCAATCTTGGTGACAGCAGCCTCCTCTATGTGCATCGGTACAGTCCCGAACACCGAGATAATCTGGTTCTCGGCCTCGGCGGCCAGCTGTTGCATCATCCTGGCACTGCATTGGAGGGGCGGGCAGAGCTCACGAATGACTTGTTTGGCCATGGCTGAATTGGCCTCTATTTGCTGGATCTTTACTTCAAGATCGTCGGCCTGGGCATATAGCTGGTCTAACCTCGTGAGGTCCTTGGCCTCTTGAATTTCCCTCGAAATCTGCTGTAGCTGCGCTGAGATGAGTTGCACTTTGACGGTAAGGGCCAGTGGGCATTCCTGAAGACCCTTTAGGAGTTCGTGAGCCTTGCGCACCACAGAGTGGAGATTTTCCTACATGTGAGTGACTTGGCCCTGCTTGGCGGCGACCTGTGTTGCATAGACAAGCGCTGGATCAGGCAGCTCCGGCCATGCGGCTAACACTGCTTGAAGCTCCTGATTTTCCCGGTGGAGACCAGTGAATGCGATCCGGAGATGGAAAGCCTGGGCTATGACACTCGTCTCTGAGACGTCGGTAGGCAGCAGAGGATAGTGGGCCCCGACAGTTGGCCAGAACTCTGAAAACACCCGGGATACGTTGTTGACCTGATCTTTCAATTATTCTTGTGCGGTGAGGAGTTGGTCGCACTGTTTAGTAAGCACTATAATATGTTGCTGCTACCTGTCACACCGCTGCTGGAGCTCAGAATGAAGCCTTTCGGCTTGCTGGGCCGCCCTTTGGATAAACAGGTATAGCTAAGTTGTACCCCATGTTTCTAAGTTGGCAACACCTGAAGTGCCCTAATCCGACCTCCATTCTTGCAAAGGTTTCCCACTGGCAACTGATCGAGTCGAGTGCTCTGGAGGGGATGGCGGTGGGGTCTGTGGGTTCACTGAGCCGGCCATATTCAAATCCAGTCGTTGCTACTGATGGGCAGGGTCAGTTTATGGAGGGACAGTAGGCTCAGGCCGAGCCTCGGCTGAGTCGACATTAATGCGAGCCATGTGGGTGAATATAGTAGATAGAGAGACTTGGGGCTCTTCCACGGGGTCGAATGGTGGTACTGCGACTGCAGTACTGGAGTCAAATTTAGCCCCGTGGTCCCCCCCAAAGAGTTCCAGGATGAGCGGGTTGGACACAGTGGCAGAGGAATTGGATGGAGTGGATGAAGTGGTAGGTGGAGGGGGAACGGTGGATGGAGGTGGAACTGTGGATGGAGATCGAATGTTAATGAACTCTGAAGGGTCAATAAGGGGTTCTTCCTGTATCAGCGCCCCTGTATTTGGTGGTAGTGGTGGATCATCGTCAGTGAGGTCCACCACTGAGTTTACTTCTGTGGTGCGGACCCGCTTGCCTGGAGGAGTTTCTTATTGATCGGGAGTCGGGCCCTTTTCTCCCATCGGGGTGATGATTGGACTTGCAGAGGTAAACAGGATAGTGGGGATGGTGGAGGTGAGAGGAGTTGTATGGGGGTGTGAGGTAGAACCCGCGAGCTGAAACTCAGAAAATAAAGGGAATGGAGCAGCACCGCTTGAAATAACCTGGGCTGCCACATTGAAATTGCGTACCTGAGTGTTGAAGTGGCGGACGACGGGGATGAGTGGCTCGGGGAGTTTTTTTTATGGCGCTACCGCATCTATCTCGGCAGGCTGTTGCAATGGCAACATCCACTCAAAGTTGTACCTAGGGAGCTCGTCGCGGGTTTCCATCGTGACCCCCGGCCACGAACGGACTTCGCGGTGGAAGGTAGCATCTTCCAGTTGGAATTTCAACGGTGTCATGCAGAAGGTGTCCTCCAGCACACAAGTGGGTCAGAGGTAAGTATGCCTGTGACTTACCTCGAACCACACTTGCTCGTTGTATTCATCTAACAGGTTTCTGGGCACCCGTTGCTGGCTAGTTACGACGTCTGAATGCTTCGACATTCACATGTTTGGTGCTCAGATCAGCTGACACCTTCCATGGAACAAACTTCATAATGAGAAGCTGGCCCTTTGGAATCTCCACTGGTACCCGGACAAGAGGAGTGTGCCATTTCCACATGGCAAAAGAAATGATCAAGTATCCGTAAATGAAGCTGGTAGCGCGCTTGTAATTCTCCTCGCACGCATCAAATAGCTCTTTCAATAGGAAGGAGCACCAGTTCAACTTAGTGCCCTGAACGCAGTGCTCTGCAATAGAGATAGTGTCCAGGGTGCATTCGCCCTTGGTGTAGTTAGCAGGAAAATTTAATCTTGGGCTTATTGATAAGCTCGATCTTGGTTCCCTTCCCTCCCAGCCGGGTGCCATATTTGCTATATAATTCTGCGTCTCCTGACTTCCGCGCTCGCTTGGAGGTGGTCTGGAATTCAGTCGAGACATCTGCACCTTCTATAAAAGCCCAGTCAGATGATGGATGTATTCAGCATGAATGGGAATTTCCCTATTCAGCCACAAGGACCCATTCTGAATGCTGCTAAGTAAGAAGCGAGTGCACTGCAACACTGGTCCTGTGGTCCCGAAGACTGGAAGATTTCGTAAATTCATGAGAGAGGATTTTTGAAGGCCCCAGAACGCTGGTAAAATTCTTTTGGCGGTGTGCCCGGCTGTGTTGTAGTAGTGCTCCATATACACCTGCCAGTGGAGCGCCAGGAATTTGGAAGATTCGGAAAGGTTGGCATCTATCAAGGCTGCACTGTCGTATTTCCTGACCAGGGACTCTGTCTTGTGGATCCTGCTATCGAGCTCTAGTTCGATGATGGATGGGAGGGCCTACGGCATTTTTTCTCGACGCTGATAGAAGTGCAGAATGCGTCTCAGTGTCCTCTCTTGGTGCTGTTCGTCTAGATCGTTCTGCTGCTTTGGCTCTACTGAAATTGCTAATTCTAACTACCCGGGCATTCTCGTGCTTTTTTCCATGCAAGTTATGGGATTTCCTTGCACGAGTGAAGTTGATGAGACCCCATAACGAGTTAATTCTGGCTGGCATTCTTCTCTGCGATAATCGTGTGATCAACTGCGTGCCTATGTGTATTCTGACAGTTGCTGCTGGTGGCATGGAGCAGTGGGCGGACGCGACGGCTGAGGTTACTACGGATGATGGCAGAATGATTATGGTGAGGTTACTTCCAATTATGGTAATTTATGATTCAAATCTAGACGATCCTACGGACTGACACAAGTACTGACTGAAATGACCTGGACTAACGCTAACATGTTTATGAATCCTACAGGGATGACATGCTGGACACACCCCTCCCCGACCACAGTTTGTTGCGGTGATGTCCCCGCAACAGAACAGTGATTGACAAGCTATACCGAAAAGAAAAGGACTACCTAGGCTCATCCCGGTTGCGGGAGAGTTATTCAACTACGCTACTCTACGGGTGCTCTTGGTTGCGAGAGTTATTGATGAATATGGAAATAAAATTACTCCTGGTAGGGTTTTAGGCATGCGCCATTCACCAACCCAGGTAAAACAGTACCGTCCAGCTGAGCCAACCGAACGGCTCCCGACTCTCGAATCTCAATGACAAAGTAAGGTCCCAGCCAGTGCATCTGCAGCTTCCCTGGAAACTTCTAAAACCTACTGTCATATAAGAGGACCTTACCGCCAACCTAGAATGTTTTCTTCTTGATGTGGTGGTCGTGCCATGCTTTCTGCCTGTCCTTATGAACCTTCTGGTGAAATTAGGCCAGAAACTGGGCCTCGTCTAGTTCCTGTAATTCATGTAGGCGCTCCTGGAGCGAGGCATCTTCCGAGAACTTGAGGGATGTTGCCATTAAAAGACTTGGTACAGTGAATTCGGCGAGAACCACAGCTTCCCAGCCATACACCAGCTGGAAAGGTGTTTGATTGGTCAAATGCTTCACCGTAGTCCAGTAGGCCCATAATTTAGCAGGTAGGCGCTCATCCCAATCATTGCGTTGGGCATTGCAGATCTTAGTTAAGCCCTTTTCAAGAATTTTATTGAATGCTTAAATGGTACCATTGGCCTGCGGGTGGTATGGGTTGATCTTATGATGTTGAATCATAAATTTTTCCAGCAGCGACTTGACCGTGTCATTAATAAAATGCGTACCCTGATCATTGGTTAAACTTCGTGGGCAGCCAAACCTACTGATGATGTGTTCAAAGATGAACCGAGCTACTGTATCCATCATGCAGTTGCGTACAGCCACTGCCTCAGCGCACCTGGTGAGGTAATTGGTTGCGGTAATGATGTAACGGGCCGTAGAGTGCCTGGAAACTGGGGCTATGGGGCCTACGAAGTCGACAGCCCACTTCTCTAACGGTCGCAACACATGCACTGGGTGTAGCGGAAGCTCGTCCCTATGAGAGGGCCTCCCCATTCGCTAACAGACATCACATCGTTTCATAAATGTCTTATAATCTGCATGGGCCTTCGGCCACCATAGTCCACCCTGGAGTACCTTCCTCGCAGTGGGTTTTGATCCCACATGCCCTCCTGCAACACCGTTGTGGCATTCCCACATCACAGCTTCGCGCAAGTGGTCAATTACGCATTGGCACAGCACCGCGTCGAGGCCCAATTTGTAGAGCTGCCCCACAATCAGTTGATATTCAGTGGCGTGGACGACCAAGTGTCATTTCTAGAGCAGGGAATAGTGCTGAGGGCACTGCCCTGTGGTCAGATAGATGGAAATGTCGGCCAAGTAGTCCGGTATAGCTTCGACTTGGAATAGGTCAGCATCCGACAGCTGATCATCGAGAGAGCCATCGTTCTCCCCTGTCTCCAACCTGGATAAGTGATTAGGCCCGACGTTCAACCTCCCGGGCTTGACAATCACCTTGAACGTGAATTCTTGGAAGAGTAGAAGCCAGCGACAAATCCATCCTTCCAACACAGGCTTATTCACCAAGTACTTCAATGCAGAGTGGTCCGTAAAGAACTTGAATTTGCCTTCTAGAATGTAGTGGCGGAACTTCTGGAGTGAGTACACCATTTCCAGGGCCTCCCTCTCAGTGGTGGTGTAGTTATTTTCTGCATTATATAATTTGTGGCTGGCGAAGTAGACTAGATGGTCCACTGTCGTCTCTCCGGGTTGCGCCAAAACAGCCCCAAGTGCAATATCAGAAGCGTCAATATGCACATGGAACTGCTTGTCCCAGTCTAGGTGAACAAGAATAGGCGTCGTCACCAGCTTTTCCTTCAGATTGTTGAGGGCCATCCGACACTCCTCCGTCCACTGGAATACTTCATACTTCCGCAATAGCTTTTCTAAAGGGGCAGTGATCTTCGCGTAATTTCGGATAAACCGCCTGTAGTATCCCGTGTACCCAAGCAGTGCCCGCAACTAATTCACCGTTTTAGGGGCTTCCATGTGGACGATTACTACTACTTTGGCGGGGTCGACGCAGACCACTTGCTTGCATACCACATGTCCCAACAGCGTGCCGAAACGAACTGCAAAAATACATTTCTTCAAGTTCAAGGAAATCTGCAACTGGCAACACCATTCGAACATGATACGCAACACGGTGGCGTGTTTCTTCAGCAAACTGTAGACGGTCCAATCATCCATGTAGACTTCCAAGAACTTGTGGATATACTCCCGGAAAGCAGCGATGACAATCCGGGAAAACACGGCCAGGCGTTCTTCAACCCAAATGGCATCGCGTGGTATGCGAACAATCCCCACTCGGTGGTGAATGTCGTATTTGGCTTGTCTTCCTTCGCAATGCGCACCTGATGATAACCCGAAAAACCATCAGTGACGGAGTAAGCTTCATTTCCCATAACATGATCCAATACTTCATCGTTGAAAGGAGTGGGAAACAGATCATGAATGCAGGCATTGTTCAGACTCCGGTAGTCGACACAGACGCGTATCTCCGCCTTGTCCTTCTTATTCTGAATGACGATGGGTATAACCCACTTTGCTTCTTCCACCGGAAAGATGAGACCTGTGGCCAGCATCTTGTCAATCTCCATCTTGACCTTTTCTTTAATCCATGGGTTCAACCGATAGGGTCGATGCTTGACGGGCTTGGCATCCAGTTTCAGCACAATACGCATTTCTCCGAGATCACCTTTGATACCCTTCAAATATGCAACCGACGAAGGGAATAAGTCTTCATACTCCTGGAGGAGGCTGAAAATTTCCTTCGTCGTCTCCTCATCTCAGTAATCCCCAACTGTAGCCAGCTTAGGTTTTTCCTTCGTACCTATGTTCAACTTCTTTGTCTTTAGTGGTTGTAAGTGGATGCCTTCAGTAGTCGGTTCTTCATTGATGTTCCGCCCACCTTCCTTCTCTTCGAAATATAGGTGCCTAAGGTCCTCTAGACTGTCATTGTCTGGATCGTCGTCGATCCGTTGGCAAGCCAACTCGCGCCTGGCCTCAGGACGTGATGCAAACGTACCCCCATCGGGTTCTGGGTCGCGAAGAAACAGTACCCCCTTGATAGCTTGTAGTGCCCTGGTCACCAGCTCGGTCTCCCCTTCGAACGAGAAGCACCGAACAAACTTGTCCGTGACTTCCTGCCAAGAGCTGGTGCCTCTTTTCCACTCTTCTTCCAGGTACCAGGCCTGGGGGATGGTATCTAAGTAGTGAATGAACCGATGTACCCACAACTCTTGCGGGTATCCCAGACCTTGCCACTACTCCTCACAGCTCTTTAGGTGGTCCCGCGGGTCGGAGGTCCCATTGTACCTGCGCCCGCTTCGAGGGCCTTCATCTTCTTTGAACCCCGCCCGCAAAGCCTCCACCACGCAACTCCACCGTGACAGGGTGTTGCGGTCGTTCCTCCACCACCTCGCTGGTGTGGACTGTAGTGCGACGTCCAAAAGTGGTATCCTGCTTCCTTCTGTTACCATGTCCTCCACCTTGGCAATAAAGGTATTGACAGCCTGCATGTTCGACAAGGTGGGGTATTTTCTGAACTCAGCCCCAATCCAACGGACTTGGGCAATGGCAGCACATATCCACGTACTAGTCTCGTACCCACCCTGCTGCCAATCATCCCATGCGAGTTCTGAACCCAGCTCCGAGCTCTGGAAACTACGCCAACTCACAGAATCGATCACGGTTGGGTTAATATAATCTTCCCGCTTTCCGGCAGTCATCTGATAAAGGCAGTCCATCATCTGAGCATCCTCCCGGTTATCCATGATTTCGGTATATCGCGGGCCTTGATATGGGTCAAGGGGCTGAGTGACTCAGACCTCTCCGTCCTCGAAGATCATTAGCTCCTTTTTGAGGTTGATGATGGCATAGTTCTCAAAATCCCAATCGATGCCTAGCAGGGGCGGGGTAAGGATCCTTGTCTCCCATAATATCAATAACCTCAAAATCCGTGTAAGTCTTTACCCCCGCAATGTCGACCTCAACCCCTTTGAGTCGACCGATTGGCACAATGTAGTACTGGTTTTCCATTCGAAGCTGGATCAGCGATTAGGTCAGTTGTGGCCTTCCCAGAGCCTCCCACGTCTTTCGTGGCAAGATGTTGACGTCAGATCCTAAGTCGAGCATAGTGTCACTGATCTGGAATCCCGCGACCTCTGTATTAAGCCGGAACTCTTTTCCCGTTCGTCGCTTGTTCCGCTTGACCCGCTGCACATACTGGGGTGCGGTGTCCACAGGTTCCCTCGGCCCTGTATTCCCCTGCAGTGCGTCCTGCAGAGTATGCTTAAGCTGGTCCTGCATCGAGGCATTATCCACAATATTGAGGAGCAACTGAAGCCATTCCTCAATCACAGTCCCCGTAGCACTCTGTTCTCTGGGGCCAGTCGTCGGGGGTACCTCAAGGCCCCCGGTTTCCCTCAGCTGAGCAAAAGCCTCCACTGCCTCCTGTAAGTACTTCTTCTACGCGTACGGCCAGATCAGTTGCTTCGGGGAGGCGGGCTTAATAGCCCGGAATGGCTCCTTCCCATGAGCGTCCTCTCCCATCTTCTTTCCGCCCTGCGTGACGATTGCTACCTTCTGCATGGCCGGAGTCGCGGTTCCTAGCGGCTCAGAGCTTACCAAATTCATGCCCCTCTGCCTTGCCCGTTCCGCCCAGTTCTTGATGAGTTCCAAACAATCCTCTGTTGCATGGGAGTTCACGTGGCACTAGGAACACCAAGGACGTCGGGGAAGGGGGCATTCCCGAGCTACGTGACCCTCCTGGTCAAAATTGTAACATTTCACCGGACCTCGTCCCCCCATGCGGCCTCCGCGCATATCGCCGCCTCTGCCCCTGGAAGCCTCGTTCATCCTATAGGAAGGACGGTCCAACCAGTCTGCAAGTGCGTCGAGGGCTCTACACTGCTCGGTGCTATGAGTCGTGGAAGCACAAAACTCACAGTATACATTGTTTGGGACGTTAGAGTACTTATGTAGTATCGGGCACATCTGAGGTGGATGCCCCATCGTCCGAAAAACCTCGCAGTACTCTGTGGCGGTGGGGTTTGGTTGAGATGGGAACCCCGCATAAGGCTGTTGCGGCTGGTATACCCCCTGTGGACTCAGCGCCGTGCCACCCCCCGTGGGTGGGCCCCCCTGGATTGTCGCGACAGAGGGTCCCACACCCGTTCCACGCAGCCGAGGACATTCGGTCATGACATGGCCTTCAACCAAGTAGTGAGTGCAGTAAACGTTCAGTCAGGCTGGTCTTATAGGCTGCATTTCCTTGAGCTTTTCAGTCAGACTAGCGCTCTGATGCTGCAGTCCCACCAAGGAAGGATCCTGCGGGGCTGGCCCTCCCCGATATTCCTGAGGGTAGCCCGCCATGGCCTCTATCTTCATGGCCTGTTCCAAACCATCCTGCAAGTTGTCAATATTCTGCTGGGTGAGGGGGGTTCTCGTCAAGGGAAGTAGAGCCTTGATGAACCAATCCCTCTGATGGTTTGGATCGATCGGGTAGCTAAGTTTCCCGATCACGTCCTTGAATCAATGCATCAGCTCTCATGTTGTCTCTCCTTCTTTCTGCTTAATTTCCCAAAGCTCAGATAGACCCTGCTGGTCTGTCTCGGGAAGCTTGAATTCGCGGACAAAATCCTGCTTTACATCCACGATTTTTGGATTCGGGTGGGCCTCGGACCATTTGATAAACCATCGCAGGGCCCTCTCTCTGAGTGTGGTTTGGAACTCTATTAGCTTCCCGGCATCTGGCGTCTGCCGAGCCCTGCATATGGCTTCGCAGAGATACCAGTGTTGCTCTACATCATCGTTGCCTCGACCAAATAATTCTGGATACTAGGTGAATAACCCAGCCATATTGACGTGCGAGGGGGTAACCAGGATAAACCCTCTGGGTCCTGGTTGCGTGACTGTACCGCTGGGAAATGTAGTATGGCTAGTGATGCTGCTGTTGACGTATGTCACTGTCGACAATGAACTGTTGTGCAATTGACTCAATGCTTGTAACTGAATGAAAAATATTACTTAAAGGTTGATAGAGTACCATGGGAAGGTAGGGATCCTTGCCGTGCAAATTTTTGGAAGTAGGGATGCCTGGAGAGATGAATGTCATCCGCTCTTGAAATAACCGCTGCATCACGACGTATCATTCGCCATCGAAACTTCCTTCGGGCTACACACCTACATCGTCTTCATCAGTCATCGTCTCCCCTTTTCTCTTGGTCGGGCTCCCATGCACCCGCCGTACTCCCGCAACGGTCCCTTCCCTATCCAGGGTATCCGCCTGAGTGTCGATAATTCCCATCTTCTGAGGTGCCTCCTCTTGCTTCTTCCAGTCGTGTTCCCATCGTCTTAACTCCCGCATCACCCTTTCTCGCCACCTGTCAGCGATCTACGCCCGCCGATGTGCACGTCGCTCCCTCAATCGCCTCACGGCCTCAGCATCCATCCCCCACTCCCCTCTTCACACTTCACGTAGCATCTATCCCTTTGGCCCTTCCCCCAGCACCGGAGGTTTACGCTTCCATGCTCGTCTTTTGGAATTCCATCAGCTCTCCGTCCACCATTAGAGCCTTAATCCACAGCAGAATCTCCTTAAGCAGCTTCCCTCTTAGCCCGAAACGGAAGATAGCCTCAGCCTTCGAGAAGGATTGGTAGCACTCTGCAGCAAACTCCACAATATATCCGTCCAAAGTGGTCTCTATCCAAAAATCCACCGCGCGGGTCACTTCAGTGTCCAACCGATGCAGAGCCACCAGATCCCCGTGCGCCCACTTTCGGTTTCTCTTCCATGAGCTATCCCTAGGAACCTTCGTCTGTAACCTCTGCAACCAATTATAGAGGTCATTAGGGAATTTTCCCCAAAGGATCTCGTAAGTATCACTAGCAGAATCTGAGAAAAGAATGAGATCCTTGAGCACATCTTCCATTTTATTCGTCAACTCCGCTTGCTGAGCAACGAACTGGTCCAGATGGTTATCCCACCATCTTCGTATTTCGCCTTCGAAGATCCTCGATACCATGATCTAGTTCCCCTCATAACATGCAGGTCTCGGCAACGGAACAATTTGTTGGCGAGGAAACAGGTCTCGCAGGCAAGACCCAGGTTCACAGGTTGGGGGCCAACAAAGGAATCCGCTGTAGTCTAGAACCACACCGGTATTATCACCCTAATCCGAAGAGTAGAGAGTCTCACCTGAGGCGTGCCGCAACCACATGCAGAAGGGTAACAGGTCGATAGAAGGGGAAGGATACGCAACTCATGATTAACATTGAATTGATTGCATAAACATAGTTATATACGCGGGAACATTCAGAGAGTAAACGGGTATTAAGAAAATAAAATTTTAAATCATCAGAACCATTATGCATGCATATAAATCACATCATAGGACAGCAACCTGCAATTGTATTGATATCTTCAGCCAACTTCATAAGTACATAGCTTCCGCAAGGAGAGCTTACAAGTCTGATACCGGTGCCTTATAGAACAGAAAGGTAAATAAGAGAAACCTAGGAACTACAGAGAGATCATGCTCAATCTCCTTCAGTCGCTCTGCATTCCTTCTCCTGTCGCATCCTCTTCTCTTTCGGCCGGGTGACTGCTATTTATTCACCCGCTATCGCAACTGTTAGTTCCTCTTTTCGTTCTTCTTCAGCTGCTTCCAGCTTCTCTCTTGTAGTCTGTGTGTTCTGCTTTCTGTCTTCTGTTGTGTATTCTCTTCGTTTGTACTCATGCATCTACTTTCTTCAGCTATCTCTTGCTTCTACGCCACCTTGATAGCTCCGCGACTTACTGTAGTTGCGATTTGGTCGCGATTTCCATGTGTCATTGTGCCGCAACCCAAAAATCCATTCTTTATTCAAAATGAGTTTTCAAAACAAGGGCCCCAACAGAGGACTTCAATTTCTGAAGATATCCTTTATCATCAAGGATTCAAGAACATCTACATTGAAGATTTCTATCTCAGAAGATACTTTGACTTCATCTTCAAACATCATCAAGGAAGTCGTTGAAGGAGAAATTCACTATCTCAAGTAAGTATCTATGACTTTATCTAAATCTATAAAAATGTCTTCTTTGCAAAGAAAGAAACAAACTAGTTAGGGTTTCAAACTTTCCTGCATGGAAGACAAGGACAATGAAGTCATTCAAAATACATGAAGGGAGATATAAGAGCCCAAAGGATTCTTACAGAATCTATAAAAGACTCTCTCATCTCTGATACATCAAATCTAGAATCATCAAAAGGAATATATGAAAAATTGGTGGAGTTATTCTCTGTGACTACTACAGGAGAAGAAATCTCTTTGATAAACTGCAGAAACTAGGAGAAGTAATGTCTGACTATGAGATGACTACAGTGGTATTGAATGCTCTACCAGAATAATGGGGAAAAATTCACTTCAGGTTTATACGGGAAGAAAGAAGCCATGCCATTTCACGATTTTAGGTCTCTATGAAAAATAGAGGAAACAAGATTGAAATCCAAAGGTGTTACGAGATCATGTAAAGGGAATCAAGCCTTTTCAGCCACATCAAGGAAGAAAGGAAGATTTGGTAAGTTTGTGTAGAAATTTTAAGACCAACCCCGATTTTCAGTTTCTCCTTATTTCTACCATAAAGTTAAATGATCATTCCCATAGCCATACATTAAACAAGCTGGAAAAAATAATTTTTTTTGAAAACACTAATTCTGGAAATTTCACAATGCTGAAATGCAAAAATAAAAACTCAGAAAAATAAATCAGCCACACACAGAAAATAGACATGTTGATTTTTGGTCAATATGACCCTGGAAAAACCCCCTACAATTCTTGGGGAAAACCAGTTCAAAAGCTTCTCTTTATTTTCTGAATATTGCTTTTACAGTGAAACAGAAAAACACAGTAAATTCCAGCAACCAAATTTACAGACTTATCTCTATTTCCGTGCTTGCACACTGCCTCGAAAATTGTGCCAAATCAGCAACTTGCAAAATAGAAAATATTACAGCATTAATGGCAGCTATAAATGTTGTACAACCACCTCAGGAAGTGTCCCGAAACAGGCTGTATGGTGTTGTACGAACTGTATGGATTGTACAGTAGCCCTCCTTGAAATTTGAGCCCAAAACTGCCTAGAAAACTGTGTTGTAGTTTCTATCATTTTCTTGGTTTTTGTGCCAAAAATAACAGTAGTACTTTTATTTGAAATCCATGTCGAGTTTTGTGCCTCGAACTACATTCTTAATGTTTCTGCCCTTTTCCTCGATTTATGTGCCTCCTTTCTTGGAAATCGTGCCTCTCTCTCCTACTGTACGGATTTTATTCAATGGTGTTTGTGCCAATAAATGATGTTGTACCTTTTGTTGAATCTCCTCCCTGCTACCCTCTTTCTTCTCACTGCTCAGAAAATATCCTTAGCTTTCTCTTCCCCTCTCTCAATCTGCTCATGAAAGAATGAATGACCATTTTCCTCCTTTTCCTCCTTTAACCTAACCCTAAGTGACTTTTGGGGAATCCTTAAATCTAATGGCTGAGATAGCTTTAGATCTAGGGTTGAGATTAAATGCTCATTTAAATCTCACTTTCTATTTTTTAATTCACCACACTTTAATAAATACCCACTTAGTCATTTATTTCCAAAGTCACTTTTCACTTTCTAATTTCACATTGACTTTACTAAAGTCACTTTAAAATTAGACTTTAGTAACCTTATCACTTAAAGTCACTTTTAAATTAGATTCGACTTTATAACTTTATAAAGTCACTTTAGGAGAAAAATTAAATTCTTTTGGACACTTTTCCCTAGGCCAAAGATCAAAGCCTTAGGGAACCACCTGTCCTCCGGTAACCAAATTTCAACACTCCCTCTTACCGAGGAAGGTGTTCCTCACCACACCCATCTTGTCTCTGAAGTATAATGCTTGCCCCATGGTAAGGCTTTGGTAAGAATATCTGCAACTTGCTCATTAGTGGGAATATACTCAAACTTCACAGCTCCCTTCTGAACATAGTCTCTGACGAAGTGATATCTGATGCCGATATGCTTTGACCTATCATGAAATACTGGATTCTCCGTGAGTTTAATGCAACTCTAATTATCACAATATATCACTGAAGGTATCAACAGCTGGCCAAATAAGACAAACAACATCTTGCGAAGCCATATGGCCTCACAACTAGCTAGATTAGCTGCCATGTACTATGCTTCCGCTGAACTTAATGCTACTGACTGCTGCTTTCAGCTGAACCACGACACCACTGTCGAACCCAACCCAAAACAACACCCTCAAGTGCTCTTCCTATCAGAAGCACAACTTGTCCAATCAGAATCAGTGTAACCTACCAATCTCACTCCATCTCCCTGCCTATAATCTAGACCATAATCCATTGTCCCCTGCAAGTATCGCAAAATGTGTTTTGCAGCAACCCAGTGCACCCTCTTGGGCTCACACATGAACTGGCTCATCGTGTTGACTGCAAAACATATATCTGGTCTAGTGTTGACCAAATACATCAAGGAATCAATCAGCTTTCTATAAAATGTGGGGTCCACCAACTCGGAATCTGAAGCGTGAAGCTTCTTTTAATTGGTGATCATCGGTGTCAACATGGGTCTATAATCCTCCATGTGGAATCTACCAAGGATGTCCACAATATACTTCCCTTGCCCCAGGAAGAAATTCCCCTCCTCCTACCACACCTCAAAACCCAAAAAGTAATGCATCAAGCCAATGTCCTTCATCTCAAACTCTGACACAAGATCGCCCTTGTAGTGCTCTATGAGTCTCTTTGCACCCCTAATGACCAAGTCATCCACATACAGTGCCAGAATGAGAGGCTCCTCACCTATCACAATGAAGTAAAGGTTCGGATCTGCATCACTCTTTGTGAAACCCATCTCCTGCAAGTATCTATCTATCATGGAGTACCAAGCTTTGGGAGCTTGCTTCAGGCCATAAAGGGACTTCTTCAGTCTGCACACATGAGACTCCTTCCCATGCACCTCAAAGCCTTATGGTTGCTCAATGTACACCTCCTCATGTATGAAGCCATTGAGAAATGCGATCCTCACATCCGTCTGGTGGATCTTCCAACCCATCTCTGCTGCTATCGATATGATGGAGTGAATCGAAGTATATCGAGCCACGGGAGCGAAGGTATCCTCATAATCAACTCCCTCTACCTGGGAGAACCCTCTAACCACAAACCTTGCTTTTAATTTCTCAATTCTACCATCTGCAGCATGCTTTACCTTGTAAAGCCATCTGGAAGTAACCATGGATTTGCCCTCAGGCCTTGGAACCACCTCCCAAACATCATTTTTCATGATAGAAGAATACTCCTCCTGCATTGCCTCTCTCTAGCCCTGCTAGCTAGCTGCATCCTCATAACTAGAAGGCTCAAATTCAATGATGTTGGCAACCATTGCCATATAGCTACAAAACCTCTTAGGTGGTCTACTCTCTCTGACTGGCCTCTTAGGCCCAGAAACAGATTTGGCCTCTCTCAAGGTATCCTAAAGCCACTTGGGCTTCCTTTTCCCTGAGCACACTTCTCCCACTAGAGAATGAAACTCCTCCTCATCATCATCAGGATCCTGAACTCCTGACTATCTGTCTGTTGTCCTCCTGCCTTAACCTAAACCTGTATACGTTGAAGTACCATGTGAACTATCCATCAGTGGACTCCCTAGTGAACTGCTCTGCATTTTACCCGAAACACCACCCCTCTGACTCTGTGAGCCACTACTCACTGATGGACCTGACACCGTAATCGATGTACCTCCAGATCCTCCTGATCCCTACCCACTGGATCCTTGTGCCTAGCTACTCCTAAGGGTCTGGATGATCTAGATACTCTAACTCCCATGACCTCCTGAAGGCCCTCTCCTCCTCGAACTTCACATCCCGCCTGACAACAACTCTCCTCTGTGCGGGAATATAAATCTGAAAGGCCTTCGAGGTCTCATTGTAGCCCACAAAGACACCTTTCTCTACGGTGGGCTCTAGTTTGGTCCTTTTCTCCTTGGGTACATAGGAGTATGAAATACACCCAAAGATACAAATATGACCAATATCAGGCTTCTTCCCAGAAAAATCCTCCTCCGGAGTCACATTCCCCAAGGCACGATGTGGACTCCTGTTCTGCAAATATACAACAATGTTGCAAGTCTCTTCCCACAAAAACAATGGTAACCCCTGATCATGTAGCACAAATTTGGCAGCCCCTCCGATGGATCTGTTCCTCCTCTCCGCAACCCCGTTCTACTGGGGGTTGTAAGGAAAAATGGACTCCCTCCTAATGCCTACCTCCACACAATAATCAACAAACTCACCAAGGGTGTACTCTCCTCCATTGTCCGACCTCAGGGACTTTATATTTCGACCTATCTGAGTCTCCACAAGAGCTCTGAAATCCTGAAACTGCTTGAAGACCTCACTCTTGGTCTTCAAGAAATAAATACAGGTCCTCCTGGAGTGATCATCAATGAATAAAATAGAATACTCATGTCCACTGAAGGAAACATGAGACATCTGACTTCTCACATCAGAATGAATCAAATCAAGTATCCCAGTTGATCTGTTGTCACTGTTGGGAAAATGGGATTTGTCAAACTTGCCCATCGCACATCCTCTACATGTATCTAGGTGATCAGTGCTGAACTTTGGCACACCTATAGTCATCTCCCGCAATGTCCTGAAGGATCCATGATACATGTGCCCCATCCTGCGATGCCAAATCTCGCACAGCTCCGAACTGCTAGCTCTGCTGCTGGTACTACTGATCAATGCCAAAAGGGGATGAAATGAAAACTTGTACACCTTTGCATGGTGTACACCAATCACTCTAGTTGAATCAGCTAGAGCGCCCCTGGGATATATCAAAATTTTTCCTCTCCTGAAAAATATCTCATATCCTCTGTCCTCCAATGCTGAGACAAATAGGAGGTTCTTCCTCATCCCTGGCACATATAGAACATCTGACACCTTCAAGGGAGGTTTGGGTTCCCTATCAAATGTAAATTTCGCCACACCGACTTCTCTAACAACGTTGTCATCTCTAAGTACTACCTCTATATCAGTGCCACTCTCTGCAAGCTCTAAGAAGTACTCATGAACTCCTTTCATATGACGTGAAGCCCCACTATCAACATACTAGATACCTGAAGATGCTCCGCTAGTGGAGGGAAATGCACACTCCCTCTCAACCTTCGTGGTAGGTGATCCTGCACTAGTGGACTCACAAGCAATAAACCCAAAATCCCGGTCAAAGCTATCTGTAAAGTCCTCTATCTCTGCTGATGCTGCCATGCTCTGGTTCTTCCCCTTCTTCTTCTTCTCTGGACACACAACTACATAGTGTCCCATCTTTTGAAAATTCCAACACTTCACATTGGAATAGTCCTTATGCGTGTTCCCCTGTTTACCTTAACCTTTTCTTTTTCCCCCACCAACCCTTGTGGAAACTTGCTTCTTTCCCTTGCCCTTCTTTCCTCCTGCCAATAGTGCTACATCCTCATCCTGCTCAACTAGTTTGGCTGCCCCAAGCTGGCTCTTTTTTATTTCTGACCGTATGCAATCATCCCAGAACCTCTCCCAAGAGGGAAGGGTCTCACATGCACAAACCCTATCAGCAAAGTTCAGCCATGAACTAGAAATGCCATTCACTGCAATCCGCACCAACTCAGTGGGTGGAATAACTGCTCCAACTGCTGCCAATGCATCTCTCACATTAGTAATCTTTGTGAGATATCCAGTTGCACTATCATTCTTTCCCATCTTAATGGTCTTCAGCTTCTCCCTTAGGACCATTTTCCTGTTCTCATTGGTACTATGGTAGAGATTGGTCAATGTTGTCCACATCTCATGAGCATATATCTTTCCTCTCACGTGAGGAATGCAATGGTATTTGATTCCATCTAGAATCAGTATCTTACCCTTGTTATTCTTCTTATTAAAGGCTACCAACTGAACAGCATCAGTAGGCACATTAACAGGGTTTTGTGCGGTATGCACCATGATATCACAGACTTCTGCCTCCTCAAAGATGCTCTGCATTCTCTCCTTCCATACATTCTAGTTACTATGCTCATCCAACCTATCCTCCACCCTCAAGCCCAAAGACATGCTTGTTGTCATAATAAACTGAAAATAACACTGATGTAGTAAAGGTACTGTTTTCTGTGTGAAAAATCAGCTTGCTGTAATTTTTCTTCTTGCTGTCCCAAATTGCACTTTTCAGCAAAATAGATCGGATACCATGTAGAAATTTTAAGACCAACCCTAGTTTTTAGTTCTCCTTATTTCTCCCATAAATTTAAATGCCCATTCCCATAGTCATACATTCAACAAGCTGGAAAAAATAAATATTTTCTGAAAACACTAATTCTGGAAATTTCACAATGTTGAAATACAAAAATAAAAACTCAGAAAAATAAATCAGCCACACACAGAAAATAGACACGCTGATTTTTGTTCAATATGACTCTGGAAAAACCCCCTACAACTCTTGGGGAAAACCAGTTCGAAAGCTTCTCTTTATTTTCTGAATATTTCTTTTACAGTGAAACTGAAAAACATAGTAAAAATTCCAGCAACCAAATTTACAGACTTAATTGGATTTTCGTGCTTGTACACTGCCTCGAAAATTGTGCCAAATCAGCAACTTGCAAAATAGAAAATATTACAGCATTAATGACAGCAACAAATGTTGTATGGCCATCTTAGGAAGCATGTTGGAACATGATGTACGGTGTTGTACGGATTGTACAGCATCCCTCCTCAAAATTCGAGCCCAAAACTGCCTGGAAAATCGTGTTGTAGCTGTTGTCCTTTTCTCGGTTTTGTGCCAAAAATAACAACAGTACCTTTCCTCAAAATTTGTGCCCAATTTTGTGCCTCGAACTTCGTGCTTAATGCTATTTTCCTCTTCTTTGATTTATGTTCCTCCTTTATTGGAAATTGTGCCTCTCTTTTGCTGTACAGATTTTTTGCCTTGGTATTTGTGCCAATAAATGTTGTTGCACCTTTTGTTGAATATCCTCACTGTTGCCCTCTTTCTTCTCACTGCTCAGAAAATCTCCTTAGCTTTCTCTTCTCCTCTCTCAATCTGCTCATGAAAGAATGAATGAAATTTTCCCTCCTTTTTCTCCTTTAACCTAACCCTAAGTGACTTTTGAGGAATCCCTAAATCTAATGGCTGAGATAGCTTTAGATCTAGGGCTGAGATTAAATGCTCATTTAAATCTCACTTTCTATTTTTTAATTCACCCCACTTTAATAAAGACCCACTTAGTCATTTATTTCCAAAGTCACTTTTCACTTTCTAATTTCACATTGACTTTGGATGTGATGAATTTGGGCATTATAAAATAGATTGTCCAACATTTGAAAAGGACAAGAGAAATAGGGAAGAAGACCATGTCTAAAAAATGAGAGAAGAACCTAATGTAAAGAAAGAAGAAGCGAGGTATCTCCACTATGATTAAGATCATCTTCTCATTTAAGTGATTTATGTTGGTTGTATGATAGGAAGAAGTGTAGCATCTTGATCAAAGCATGGTAGGAGTTCTTGATAAAACAACTCTTTGAACACTGTTACCAATTAAATAGGTAACTGCACTGGTACCTACTTTTTGACGTAGCAAGAAAAACACCTGATTTTGAAAAGTGGTGATGCAGAATCAATTTATTTTTTTTTAGTATGTTTTTGGCACTTTAATTCTTTTTATTGTTTTTATTTTTTTTTCTGTAATGCTTTTTATGTCGATTTTGAATAGTGGTGGAGTATCATCACCAACGTTTTTATAGAGGATTGATTTTGACACTATACATTTTCTAATGTCTTCTTCTTCCGTGAGATGTTTATTTTTAAGTGCATTTACGTACTTGTGTTTTAAAAAGAAAAAAAAAAAAATATATATATATATATATATATATATATATATATATATTTAAATAAAAATTTGTAATCATATCTTCACTTTTTCACATAGATAAAAAATGAAAAGAGATTCAATATTATAAATTTTATATTTTCTACAAGTTTATGTATTGCTAATTAATTTTTCAATGCACATCAAATAATTGTCGCTAAAAACCCAATATTTTATAGGATATGACAAAAAAATACAAATTTTCAATACAAATAGAATGCAAAAAATACACTTTTAGAGACTTTTTGTTAAAAAAAACATGTTAAATAAACTAATTTTTAGGAAAATCTTAGCAAAAAAAACTTAAGAAAATAACATTTTTATTGAATTTTATGTTAAAAAATAATAGTAATCACATGTTTTTTGAAAAAAATAAGGACTCTTCTCATAAAATATCATAGTCTAAACATTACAAGTAAAACTGATTAATAGATCTCAAAAATGAGCTTTGTTTGCAAGCATAACTTAAAGATCCTCAACAATATCAACTAATACATTTTCAACATCATCTAAAATATCATTGATGGCTTCTTCCGCAACATTTTCTACTTCATTTTGGTCATTGTCATCTTCTAATGGATCTTTCATGTCTGCAAATCTTCCAAAGTGTCCATTTCCAATCATTCCATATAATGGTGGTTGAGGTTCCTTTGTTTTTTTTGCCACACGTGATTCATTAAAATCCCCTTTCCTCAAACCAACTTCTTGTTTCACATCTAGAAGGAATTCAAGAGCGTTAATTCTTTTTTGAATAAGTTTGCATTGCACTGGGTCTTTCTCAATGGCAATGCAATTTCTTCCTTTTGGTAGGAAACATGCTAGTGTTGTACCTAATCATCAAGTGTAAAAGAAATAAGTAAGAAAAATATTATAAAGAAATAAAAAGTAAAAAATAAAATATTTAAATTTAAATTTGTATAATAAAACTTACCTAAACCTGAAAATAGATCCAAAACCCAATCTTCTTCATTTGATAGCGTAGCCCAACCTGCCTCCGGCCCCCGGCTGGGCAGAGGGAAATTCCGAGAATCGCCCTCCGCCCACCCGCAGGCCGAAGGCAGGCTGGGTAGCCCTCGATGACGCCACTCGGTCGGCCTCTACCCAGCCGGGGGCGATTCTCGGAATCGCCCTCCGCCCATTCGGGGGCGATTCTCGGAATCACCCTCCACCTAGCTGGGGGTGATTCTCGAAATCGCCCTCCACCCAGCCGAGAACGATTCTAGGAATAGCTCTCCGTGCAGCCAGGGGTGATTCTCAGAATCACCCTCCGCCCAGCCGGGGGCTGGAGGCAGGCCGTGCGACACCGTCGAGAGCTACCCAGCCGGCCCCCGGCTTGGCAGAGAGAGGGTGGGCAGCCCTCGATGGCACCACCAAGCTGGCCTTCGGCCCCCATCTAGGCAAAGGGAGATTCTCAGAATCACCCTCCGCCAGGATAGGGACCAAAGGCCGACCGGGCGACACTGTCAAGGGCTTCCCAGCCAAGAATCACCCTCCACCCAGCCGAGGGCCAGAGGCAGGTCGGGCAGCAACGTCAAAGGATGCCCACCTTGCCTCTAGCCCCCGGTTGGGTGGAGGGAGGCTGGGCAGCCCTCGATGGCGCCATCGGGATGGCCTCCGGCCCCCGGCTAGGCAGAGGGAGATTCTCGGAATCACCCTCTGCTCAGCCGAGGGCCCGAGGCCAGTCAGGTGGCACCCTCGAGGGATTTCCAGCCTGCCTTCGACCCCTAGCTAGGAGGAGCGATTTCGATAATCACCCTCCACCCAGCCACGAGTCGGAGGCAAGTTGGGCAGTCGTCAACGGTGCCACCCAGCCTGCATATGGCCCTTGGCTGGGCGGAGGGAAATTCCGAGAATCACCCCTGTTTTGGCAGAGGGAAATTTCGAGAATCACCCCCAGCTGGGCAGAGGGTGGTTCCGAGAATCACCCCCGGTTGGGCAGAGGTCGATTCTGAGAATCACTCCTAGCTGGGCGGAGGGGGATTCCGAGAATCACCCCCGACTGGGCGGAGGGCGATTCCGAGAATCACCCTCCTACCTCTAGCTGGGCGGAGGCCGGAGGCAAGCCGGGCAGCGCCGTCGAGGGCTACCCAGCCTGCCTCCGGCCCCCGGCTGGGCGGGGGGCAATTCCAAGAATCACCCCCTACTGGGCCAAGGTTGATTCCTGAAATCACCCTCTGCCAAGTCAGGGGTGATTCTCAGAATTGCCCTCTGCCAAGCAGGGGGTTATTCTCGAAATCGCCCTCCGCCCAACCGAGGGTGATTCTCGGAATCGCCCTCCGCCCAGCTGGGGGTGATTCTCGGAATCATCCTCCACCCAACTAGGGGTGATCCTCAAAATCACCCTCTGCTCATCCAGGGGTGATCCTCGGAACTTCCCTCTGCCCAGCTGGGGTCTAGAGGCAGGTCGGGCGACACCTTAAAGCATTGCTTAACCTACCTCTAACCCGCGGCTGGGTGGAGGGTGATTCTGAGAATCGCCCTCCGCCCAACCGGGGGCCAGAGGCAGGCTAGGCAGCCCTCGACGATGCCGGCCGGCTAGCCTTCAGTCCCCGACCAGGCGGAGGGTGATTCTAAGAATCTCCCTTTGTCTAGCCAGGGGCCGGAGGCCATGTGGGTGGCGCCATGGCGCCACCCGGATGGCCTCTGGCCCAGCCAGGGGGTGGAGGCCATTTGGGTGGGGCCATCGAGGGTTTCCCAGCCTGCCTCTACCTAGATGGGGGTCGGAGGCAGGCTGGGTAGCCCTCAACGGCGCTGCTCAGCCTGCCTCCGGCCCCCGGTTGGGCAAAGAGAGATTCCGAGAATAACCCCCAGCTGGGCAGAGGGTGATTCTGTGGATCACCCCCGGCTGGGCAGAGGGTGATTCCAAGAATCACCCTCGGCTGGGTGGAGGACGATTCCCAGAATCACCCCCGGGTAGGCGGAGGGCGATTCCGAGAATCACCCCTCGGCTGGGCGGAGGGTGATTCCGAGAATCACCCCCGGCCTGGGGGGAGGGAAATTCTGAGAATCAACGTTGGGTTGGGCGGAGGGTGATTTCGAGAATCACCCCCCGGCTGGGTGGAGGGTGATTCTGAGAATCACCCCCGGCTGGGCGGAGGGTGATTCCGAGAATCACCCCCAGTTAGGCGGAGGGCGATTCCGAGAATCACCCCTAGCTGGGTGGAGGGCGATTACGAGAATCACCCCTAGCCAAGGGTGATTCTCGTAATCGCCCTCTGCCCAGCCGGGGGCCAGAGGCTGGCCGGCCGGCACTGTCGAGGGCTGCCCAGTCTACCTCTGGCCCCTGGCGGGCAGCAAATTATTTATTTTTTTCAAACACAAACTATTTAAAAAAAAAAAAATTTAAACAAAAACTATTATAATAAAAAAAAATGTATTGTTTAATATAAAATTAAAAATTAAAAATTAAAATAAAAAATATTCAATTAAAATCTTAAAATATTAAAAAAAATAATAATAATAATAATAATTAATTTTAATTTTTTTTTAAATTAAAAAAATTGTTATTTAAAATATTTAAAAAAAAAAACAATAAAAAAAAGCATTTAAATATGTTTTAAAATATAAACAAACATATATAAGAAGATTTTAATTTTTAATTTTTATTTTCTTAAAACTAAAACAATTATAATTTAAAATATAGAAAACAATAAAAAATATGTATTTATATATAAACAAACAAATATATGAATAATAAATTTTTCATTTGCTTGTTCATTTTTAAAAATTGTTTAAGTCATATAATTTCTCCATAATTTCATTGTTCAAGTATCTTGAAAACTTAAGATTTAAAAACTTGAGATTTACAACTTGTCATTAAGGTTTTTATGCGTTGCAAAATTTTATCTTTAATGTTATGGTTGAAAATAATTACAATTTTAGGGTTGTTTAGAGTCAAGATATTTTATGTTTAACAACATGGATAAAAATTGTTCGAAATGATAAGCCCTTCAGACATGATTTTTTTTATATTTAACATCATCTATCAAAAAATTTAGAATTTTATGATTTTCAATGTCCTAATATGTTGTCTTTAATTCCATTGTTACAATGTGTCAAAAGTGTGACACAATGTTTTTTTGTTATTCCAGCATCAACTCGTTTTGTTTTGAGGGTGTTTTTTCAATCATTTTTTCAAGAACAATTTCGTTTTTAGCATAATTTTATAAATAGGTGAAATTTGACCTTGAGAAAAAAAAAATGTGTTCTAGAATACACACATTTTGTTTTTGGGGCGTTTTGTATGTTTTTTGAGTCTTTTTGGGCTAGAGCTCCCGTTTTTAGGTAATAGTTCTCATTTCATTGGTAACATTGTTTTTTATGGAAGGCAGTCATCAATATCAAGGGTCATCATGGAAACAGAGTTCTGGTATGTGATTACATATGAATAAAATAGGCCAAGGGAATGAAGCTCCTCATTCTAGTAAATCTGCTACAGGATGACTTAAATGAAAAAGGTAAGAGGTATGTGTATATTTATATGCTAAAATTGGATGTTGTTAAGTCATGTCATATGGTTGCAGGTAATATACTTCCATATTTATAAGTATGATCTATGAAGGAGGATCTCTCGGTGCACTGTCAGAAGAAATCAACATAATATATCGTCATGGAATATGAGGTGGTTGTATATGAATGAGGAACTAGAAAATGTGTACGTTCCTGGGAATGAAGAATGTGAAAAAAGAAAGAGATCATGAAATGCAACCATGTGAAGAGGCAGTTATCATCTGGAAGCCAAGAAGATGTGACTAGGAGATATCTTGGAGGATATGTAGACTCTGATAAAATTTTGGTAAAGAAGAAGACCCTTGACAAAACATATTAATAGGAGATGTGTCAATCTGAATAAATGATTTTGATGCCTACACGAAGATGTCATGGTGAAAGATCATCACTGAGGTAACTTTTGTTTTAAAATTTCATATGTATATGTTTATCTGGGTGAATTTGTGTAGGGTTGTTAATCATGAGAAATGATGTATGATCCTTCGAGATGATTCGAAGAAAAGCAGCATGGCATAACGATGTACCAGATGTAAAATACTAATGAATCACTTTCTGATAGTGGACATGACTCGTGACTGAAAGTGATGGATGATTTGTTCCCTATGAATCCAAAAGTTGACGATTCCTTAATATCAAAATCCATGACATCGAGGGGAGGAATTCTTCATGAGTAGCTGGATTGCTACTGCAGGACCCTGGTTAAGAGGGATCCTGGTGGTAAGTTTCTTACTTGGAAGAAACTTGAAGTATGTCCTTTCTATGCTAAGAGGGAGTGACATATGTGATTCTCTAATACATGTGTCATGCACTAGACCAGTACTAACAGTCGTAAGTCTTAGTGAAGGCCATGTGGATAGAATGGATAGACACAAAATTTCGGTCTTCACCTAGAACACAGAATGGAGGATTGGGTAATCATCTGGAATTCGATACTCTTTGAGAATGAGATAGGGCATTCAAGGTAGCAGTAGTCGAGGAATGACATTTTTTGAGGGTTGGCTACCCAAGAGAAGAATAGTCCAAGAAGGTCATACTTTGGGAACACCTGGGTGAAATATGTACCTTGGAGATACAATGACTATAGAGTCTATTAGTCATGTGTCTCACCAGCATTGTAGCCCATTGTCTAGTTGAGAGAAGGGGTTGTTAGTCAAGGCCTTGCACTAGGACAATGTTGGATTATATGATGTTATACAAATGTGATTACTAATATGATTCTTCTTATGAGATTCTTCAGTTTGAAAGTGACCATGTACTTGTATGAATACCTCCCTAGTTAAGGGGGAGTGTTGAAAATTGTAACTAGGTTGGCCTTCATGTTGACTATGTAATTATGTACTTATGTAAAGAAGAATACAAAGATAAGAAAGTGTATTTTGTGCACTTGCTTCATGGGTTTCATGAGAAATATTTTATTATGTAGATAGACTTCTTCTTGATGTATATTAGGTCTTTGTCTTCTAGGTATAAAATATAATTAAGTGTCATTTTCATGAAGGATCTAGTCTAGGAATATATGTTCCAAGACCTTGTGGAAGAAGGGAACCTAACAGCTCTCAAACAACATTGGAAGACAAGCTCTACAACCTACATCAACGCTGGAATAAACCTCTCTCAAGTCGGCCTAATTCACAGTGAAGAAGTTGGCTCCAATTACCAAATGACAGGTCGTCTCAATTATAGGTGTCGACAACTATATATATACCCAGCTGGACTGCGCAGAAAAACAGAGTACAAGAATTTCGAAAAGCTCTAAAAAATTTCAAATTATCTCTGGGAAAAAGAAAGTTTGTGGATTCTGAAAGGGAACTTCAGTGCGGTTTTATTGGAAGTCTTTTCAGTGCGAAGTTGGAAGAGTTTTCAAGGTTTTTTTCTATATATAACAGTGCTACTGTGTGTATCACAAGGTGCTACAGTTCTGATGATCCTGAAACTACATAATATTCCAAAATTACGGACCTATCTAAATGCATGAATAATAGCATCCTGAAACGCGGTCTATCCAAGTGTATGAAAGAAATTCAAGTGCGGATCTGATCAAATATAGTGTGTAAACTATTCTAAAGTAAATTCGTTGGTGATGTGTGATATTGGCATTCAGTTCAAGTTCATGAAGTGAAGACAGTGACAAAAGGAAGAAAATAGTCTTAAAGGAAAATAAGAGTGAGGAAGGTAAAGTTGTGATTTACCTTCCTAACTATAATACAATTGCAAGTGAATTTAAGGTGAAGATAATTCAGTTCCAATATTTGACTGAGAAATAAGAAGTGAAGATTGGAGACTGAGTTCTCCAGTGCAGAATAGTGCAAATTTTTGAAGAAGAGAAGAATCATGTTCGAAGAAGTTGTGTCAAGGTCTTGGAAGCATATCTAGGTCAAGGGTTTGATTCTTGATCATGGTACTTGTCATTTAAAGATCTATAAGAAGAATTCTTTGCGGTTTTTCCTCTCCAAGAGGGAGAGGTTTTACCCTAGATCTAGGAGCCTAATTTTGTGTCTTGTTTATTTTGATAATTGACTTGATGAAAGAATAAATAGGGTAACGAAGAGAATACATAAGCAAATGAAGTAAGCTCACAAGTAATTATCAAGAAGAGAATTTGAATTAATCTCGAGCCCTCTAAATTCTCAACAAATTTGTCATTGACTTTCTTGAGCAGGAGAACCAACAACTAAACACAAAGCACTTCATTGATGAAGTGAAGTACATCAAAGCTCAAAGAGAGGCAGGAAAATATAAAGTCTTTCTTGAAGAGGCACTAGAAACATATGGTGTGATTGATGAAACATAAGAACAGGTACCAAGACAAAGGTTAAATTCAATTCAAAAGTTGTACCAACAAAAATTAAAAAAAAATGTATTGATGTGACTATAAATAAGAATAAGCTTTTGAAGAAAAAATCATTATCATTGAACAACTAATGCATTTTTCCTTTGTACTTAAATAATTTAAAATATAAATATAAATTCATAAATTCTTAATTATATAATATAATATTAATTAAAATTTCTATTATTTAAATTATATAATAACATGTAATTAATATACTATATATAGATGCGAAAAGATGGCGTGCGCGGGAGAAATTTATTTCATTCTAGGGTTACAGTCCTCCATCGCCGCCGAAGGTTGGAGATCGATGCTCAGGCGGCGCCTCCATGGAATGAGACTCTGCGTTACCATTGCTGCTCCTTGTGACTTTGTTTGGGCTGGGAATCCATTCGCGCCTGAGAGATTTTATATTTCAGCTGTGACAGGTTCATGGATACCCTGCAGAACCAACAGAAAGGGGTACTGGTGACTGACCAGTCTATCAAATTCTATGGCGGGGCGTGGAATAAGTCCCTGCAATCGCCATTTGTTTTTTGGTGGCTTTGGCGTTGAACCATCGCCGGGGTATGTGCTCTGCTGCACCTCTCATGGTGCCAGTGGGCGAGATACTCTGTTTTTTCGGTCGGTTGCTCACACTGGGACTTCAGTCTCTCTCTATTATTGGGAGCGGATACCGGTTGACTATTTCCTTTGCATGTCGGCCTTCACATCCTCGCCCTGGGCCTCGATGATGGGCTGTTATTGGGCTTCGGGCCATCGCTGTATTGGATTAACTGCCTTGCGGCCACCACAGCTGCAGATAAAACAGAAGCTGCAAAGGCCTGCTATCTTCTCCAAAGCAGCTGATACAGGGACTACTGACCTTAAGTGGACTCTGTGGCTGCACTCGGACCTTCTGAGCTAGGAACAGGCCCACGATGATGTGCCTATAAACAAAAATCGCAGCCAGCATATCTGCAACATCGATTCTCAGGTAGGCACGACTCCATATCAAGTGTTCATTAAGCCTCCTGTTGGTAACAGTTTCATTCTATGGATTCGAACAATAGATTCTATACTACATCTGAAGGAAGAAATCCAGTCTGTGGCGGGTTACCCAGTTCATTCACAGTCTCTGATTTTTGGGGGGAAAGCTTTAGCTGACCATTTCTCTGTTAATGACTACACCATTGTCACTGGGTCTTCCATCTGCCTCAACCTTAGACTGAGGGGTGGAATGATGGGCCAAAAAAGGGCACATGGATCCTCCATGGGAGCAGGTGCATCCAAAACAGTACCCTCAAAAGGTTCATACAGGAATGTATTACAGGGGGACAAAAACATTCCCACAGTACCTGTCGCCCCTGCTGAAAGTTCCCCCAAGCCATATATTGTAGAACTGTAGGACAGCGTGCCTGAAATAAATATAGACAGTCTAGACATTGATATGCATAGAACTGCCTACGAATCCCAAGCAATTATAGGCAAATTCAACTGCTTCTGGCCCAAACCAATGGAGCTGTTCCATTGGATTTTTACAAACTGGACCATGGAATGTGAAATACACCTATGTTCTAAGGGGTTCTTCATTGTCAAATTTTCATCCACTGAGGCCAGAGATGCCATTATCAGCCAGGGACCATGGTTCCGGGGCTCCACGGGACTCTTCATTACACCATGGTTCCCAAATTTTGATGCCAACACCATGGAGGTGACCAAAATGTCGGTCTGGGTAAGGCTCTACAATCTCCCGCTACATTTTTGGAATGAAAATTTTCTTGGCTGCATTGGAAACACCCTAGGTAGATACATTAAAATAGACACTCAACGCCTGGAAGAGCGCATATTCACCTTCGCACGAATCTGTGTGGAGGTTGATTTGAGAAAGGGACTCCCAGAGTCCATTATGCTGAACAACAAACAACAGAGATGGACACAGCATTTATACTATGAGAACACAGCTTTCAGATGCCGGATATGCAGGTGCACAGGACACCTACAAAACTCATGCCCGGCAGCAAAAAGGGATAACAGGAAAAAGAAGAAAACAGGCAAAGCGGCAAAAGGTTGGCAATTTCCCTCTGAAGAGCCAGAACTACAGGAAGAAGAGGTGGAACCAACGCCACATGAGAATCAACAAACAGATACTTCCTTGGGCACACAAGAACAGGAAATGCAAGATCCTCTCGACACCACCACAAAGACTCAGCAGGATATGGTACCTAGAACACTAGAAAGTGGGGGATACAAAAGAACACATACATCAGACACAACTGACTCTGATAAGGATCATGGAGCACCAACGGAAGAAAATCAGCTTGTCATTATCGAGACCGCGCCAACACTTGGTGCTTGGCGTAAGGTTGAAAAGAAGAAGGGGAGAAAATCCTAATTGTATCTCCTTTTCTTTTTTATTTGCGGCATTTTGAATGTCTTTGGACATATACCAGCTTATACAACATGTAATTTTGTTTTCTCATAAATAAAATTACGAATTTTTTCTTTTTGAAAAAAAAAATATACTATATATAACATGTAACATGTAGGGATATACATTTTTTCTTTCAAAAAATATGAAATGACCATAATAATATTTTATTCAAAAAGTATGAAATAACATTTATTATGAGTACTTTACTTTATGACTTTAAAAATACTTAGAGCACTACCATGGATATGCATTGTTTCTTTCAAAAAATATGAAATGAAAATACTAATATTTTGTTCGAAAAGTATGAAATGTCATTTATTATGAGTACTTTACTTTATGACTTTAAATGTACTTAGAGCACTACCATAGTTAACCATGATTTTTTTATCCACCATTGAGAATGTGACAAATAAGTACCTTTAACTCAAGCAATTCCACCTCAACCATTAGGGATGATGTCATCCCCTAAAATGTAATTGGTTCTCATAAAGTGAATTTTGATTGTACATTTTCCTTAGGAGGCCCATTTTAGACCTCAAAATTCCCCTAATTATCTCACCCCTAAACATACACACTCTCTCTCCATCTCCCTCGTGTCACTCCCTCTCTCTCTCCATTTTTCACTCTCTATATCTTTCTTCTTCCCTCCCTCTCTCACCCTCCAACTTCATCTCTCTATCCCTCCCTCTCTCATCCTCTCTATCGACATTCCTTTTTCTCCCTTTCTCTCTTACCTCCCTCTCTCGTATGTTATCTCTCTCTCTCTACCCTCCAATCCTATCACTATCTACCTCCCCCTCTCCTTCTCTCTCTCCTCCCTCCATATTTGAGTCTCCCTCTCTCTCTCTCTTACCCTTCTCTACCTCTCTCACTCCTCTCCCTCTCTCTCTCTCTTCATTCCTTCTCTCCCCTCCCTTCTATTTTATCTCCATCTCTCCCTTGTGAATCTTACTCTCTCTCCACCTCCATCACTATATGTCTTTTTTCTTCCCTCCCATATATATCTAGAGTTAATATATATCATGATATAATAATATATATTGTAAGATAACAAATTTAATATTGTATTAATCTGAAGTTATTAAATTCAATAATATTAATATGAATATTAGATTTAATAATAATATTAATATCCTAATATAATATTAGGGTTAATAAAGTTTTTTTGTATGGTATTAATAATAATTTTTCCATAGAGATTGATTGGCTCATGATGATAACATGGCAGACACAGTGGCATGATGATGCCTTTATGATGTCAACACATGGGTGACACTTGACATGCATTTTTTTGTATTTTCAGGTGGTAAAGTGGGTCAAATCTGGGTGACATGTGTCACCACTTAGGAGGCACAACATGTCGATGTTGACATAAGCATGATATCATCTTAGAAGGTTTAAAAAGTGTAGAGACTATGGCATCCCGGATGATTTAGCATCGGGACATGGTAGGTTGCATTTTTCAATGACAACACACCTCGACAAGTAGTTGATTGGTCCATGGGCTCAGTGGTGGTTCTTACCAGGACACAAAATACTGGACTAGCGACCCTAAAATGTTTTGAAAGAGCACAAAGCATGTCTCTATAAGTTGATTAGGCGTCGGGAAACGATGCCAGTTATAGGCAAAGGCAAGAAATAATAAGAAAGATCTCAGGACATGTCAACACAAAGGCGTCATCCTAGAAGGAAAATTAAAAGGCTCAAAGGAGGAAGCTTAAGAATGACAAATCTTTGGGACACGACAATAGAGAAAGAGGCAACTGAGAAAAAATGAAAAGAGCACAAGTGGACAATGGAAGACCCACATGACATGTAATCCAATAAGGGAGACTCGAGAGGTGTTTAAAAAGTTGTGTTAGGAATGAAAGGTTAGGGGCTAAAGTATAATGACCAAGACTTGGTTGTGTGGGTGCTATGTGACCGAGGGCACAAAATATTAGTTCACATTGTTTAAGCCCTCAAGGCTACAGTTCAAAGAGGCCCCCAGGAGTTGTTTTGTAGTGGTTTCGTGTGTTAAGCAACCAAGGGGTTTCAGGTTGACTTCAATGAAAAAGGTGTTGTAGACATATGTTTTAAAAGGGCCTTAAGGCTATATACAAAGAATCGTTGGCATATGTTTAAATGGTTTGAACGAGTTGGAAACTATTTTGGCCCACGCACTATAATTGGCACCTATTTTCTATCTAGAGCTCTCCACATTTGGATTATGTAGGCAATGAACAAGTTAACAACTAAATCTAAAAGACTTGGTGGAAATGGAAGAAGCAACGTTAATGGGTGATTTTCGAGACTAGATAAATGAGTTTGCAAGGACTACAAATTTGCTAAAGTAAACAAATGGATCCTTGCTCAAATAGAGATAAATAAAACTTGAGTGCTCCTCACACCACAATGAGATTAATAAGAAAATATTTTTGAAGTAGTGGAGAGTTGACAAAGCTTAGAGAAGCCATGTTAGAAGTACATTTTAAGCATTGTGAGTCATTATTGATCATAGTATCTGTACATTAGGTCTTAAAGAGCAGGAATGGAGAACCATGTTATTTATGAAGGTTTAATTTAATGAAGGAACTCCTTGATTTTGCAGGTTGGATTGAGAGTTAATTCTCATTATGGAAAAACACTCAAAATCTCATTTTTTTATTGAATGTAGTTGCAGTGGTTGAGTAACAGAATGATACATAAAGACAACAAGCTATGTTGCAGTTATGAGATTGAACAAGAAATCGTGTCCAATATAGAATAATAATCCTTGTTGTAGTATGCTCTCGGGCAGAGTGATGAGCTAATAGACACAACGTTGTTCCCTATGTAGCAGAGGAACAAAACCATGGATGGAAGTTGTAAACTGTGGGGGAATGCAACATTGTTGAGTGCATAGTAGAGATATTTGAGGTAGAGAGCATTATTGTGAGAGTCCAAGAGAGCATGTGGAACAGAAAAGGCTATGAGTTGATATGTTGATTGTATGAGGGTTGAGAGCATAGAATATAGTGTTTTTGTAGAATTATAAGTGTCAGGAGAAGCATGAGTGTATGTTGTTGATAACAGAGGGAAATTTTGATGATTGCAGAGCTTAAACAAGGCAGAGTGAGTGCCAAGAACAGTGAGCAAATACTTCCTTATTGAGTGTGAGTTGGAGCCTAAAAAATAGGGAGTTCAAGCTTAGTGGATATCTGTAGAGAGCTTGGAGTTTGGTGCCTCCTACAAGTTGGGGATTTCATAAATATAAGAAGTTGCAAGTTGGTGCTTTCATAAATATAAGAAGTTGAAATTTGTTCCTTGCAACAAATCCAAGAATTAGGTGCTTCATTTGGTCCTTCATGTAATCTTATCAAGTGTCTACCAAAGAAGGGAGTTGGTTATTCCTGCTAGTGGGTGCTAGGAAACAATCTAAGGGAGTTGGTGATTCTTGTGAGAAGTGGCTCATAAGTATTGGTATAAATAGGGTAAGAGCTCATATTTTACATCACAACACAAACAAGCTTTGTTGGTTTTTCTACCAGAAGGGTTTCCATTTTAAACCTTTGTTTCTCATGGTATATGTTTCTCATGGTATATGTTTCCATGTGTTGATTTATCTATTTTCTACACATGTTATGATATTGGTTTCTCACGTAATGAATTCCAAGCTTGAATGAAAAATATAAATTGGCGTAGAAGTTCAAATTATCCTTAATACTAATTCACCCTCCCCTCTCAGTATTAAACATTGTTTCCAACAACGTGAAAGGCTTTATATGCATTAGAGCTCCCAAAACTGTGTTTTTTGGTTTGGTTGTATTTGAAAGCATCTCCTCCAATGTGTTTCCCTTCACGTACTTGATCACTAAATGAAACTACAATAAAAATCCCCATTTACTTGTAATATTTTGTTTTTCGTAACTTACTCTAATCCTACAATTATTCTATTGGTTAGTGATCGATGTGGGTGACTATATCTTTTCCCATTAGATATTGTTTCTATTTTTTCACAGTTTGCACTAGGGTGTAGAGATATTTGTCATAGGAAAGGTAGTTGATAATCACCCCATGAAACACTTCAGAATGGTAGCGTACAAGCCTTCCTCCCTACATCAAGGTTACTCCCATATAATACCAACTCGCATTTGTCTCAAATTCCAAGGGCTATTACAAGTTCAACAATGCAAGAATTGGTGCTTGATAAATTTTCTTCTTCAACTCTTCAAAGGTCTTATATTGACCCTTTACCGACTACAAAATCCTACCTTTCATTTTTATGGCATGGAGTGGTACAGCTAATGTTGAAAATGAAGTTACAAATTTTCTCAAGTACTATGTTGCCCCAACAAAACTCCTACCCTTTGAAACATTTTTAGGCACCGACCACTTCATAGTGGCCACAATCTGCGTAGGATCTATCATATGCTCCCCTTGACCAATCATATAGCATAAATACACCAAAGAATATTATGTAAACTCACACTTCTTTATATTTTCTATAATTTTATTCTATGTCTCTAACACATACATCAAATGTGAGATGTGATCCTCCTAGGTAGCATTGTATACAAATATATCATCCAAATAAACAATACCAAATGAATCTAGATATGGGTACAGTATATAATTCATTAATATCATGAACATATCTAGTGCATTTCATATATCAAATGGTAAAACCAACCGCTAATACAATCCTTGTCTAGTTTCAAAGGCAGTTTTCTAAGTATTCTAACTCGAACCTAGTGATACACTTATTTTAAATCTAGCTTAGTGAAGTACTTTGTTTGTTGCAACTGGTCCAACAAATCATCTATCCTAGGTATGGATATACCTATTTTTTAGCATAATTATGTTCAATTCCCTATAAAAAATGCACATTCGCCAAGTCCCA
Source organism: Pinus albicaulis (assembly GCA_034641835.2). NCBI lineage: Eukaryota > Viridiplantae > Streptophyta > Pinopsida > Pinales > Pinaceae > Pinus > Pinus albicaulis. The sequence goes on along the minus strand of CM076575.1, from coordinate 44,435,831 downwards.
TCCTTATTTGGCATAATTCTAATGGGTGACCCACATGGTGATGTGCTTGATTGAATAACACCCTTATCTAGCAACTCTTATAGTTGCTTATTCACCTCATTTGTTTCTAGAATGAATTGCTTATACAACCTTATATTTGGCATTATGGAGTTCGGAAAAGTTTGGATCTTATGTTCCACTTTGGTCTTAGGTGGGATCCCTTTAGGATCGCAGAACACACCCCTATATGCCTACAAAAACTCTTCCAATTTCTATCTCGATTCCTTAATGCACCCCTCTAGGGAGTTCTATCCTCTCATTGAATCTTTTACAAAATAATTTTATCTGACGAATAATAAAACATACTTCCTACTAGAACTGATCAATTTCCTAGCTTGGTTGGCAGTTACCAGTGAAATATTTGACTTTCACTTGTGCACATTGATGATGAAGGAGTTTCCATCCTTGATGAGGTGTATCGGATGGCACTCCACATGAATATTGTTTCCTTCATATACATATAGGGACTCCCAAACACCACTCCACATACATCAAGTGGAACAACATCAAATTTTTCTTCATCAATAAATATTACCACCAATAGAAAATTTAATATTACACTATTTGGGTACCTTTATTTCTACCTCCTTGGTGACCCATCCCAATGGATATTGGCCAGCTCTATTGCAATGATTTTTTCTTGTGAACTTGAGTCAAAGAAAGCAACAATGTTTCTCTTCTTGATCTATATGCTTATATGGAAGAGTTTTGTCATATCCTTATCTTCTTGTTGATAAAGGCTACTCAGATTTATCTCCTTCTGCAGTAATCTATGAACAATCTTATCATCCACGTCCAAATTATTTTCCACTCGATCGTTTTAATTGTTGGCTATGATATTTTTCTTCTTCATGTCCTTCTTTTGATTCTTTTAGTTGAGCTATAAATTTATTTTCTATAATTTCTCATCTATGTGGCCATTAATGTTATAATGGTTTTAGTGGTTGCTTTAATCCCTACACTAAGGTGTTGTGTTTGTTTCCTTCTTGTCCTTTCCCCTTTTCCACTTCTTCCTCCCCTCCCTGGATGATTCTTGGTGTTCCTTCTACTTTGAACCACTTGAATGCCATTTATTTTGGCCTATGTTTTTTGGGTATTGTGCCTGCACATAGGCCTCATCCACCATTTTGGGTTTAAACAACATCACTTTCTTTCACAAACGACTATATAGATCCCCTCGATACTTGAGGAGTACACCTAGGTTCATGGGAGAGACATCCATATTATTTCCATCTTCCTTCATTTTATGGTGTACTCTTATACACTTTTCCCATGTCTTTTCTTAAAGCAATGCAACTGGATCCACTGGTCCTTTACATACCCGATAGGGTAGAATTGGAACATTACAAGAGTTTTAAAATCCTCCCACTTATTTATTTTAGGGTAATCTTCTAGCCTAATGGTTTATGTTTGTATTTCCCACCAAGTCAAGGCATGGCCACCTAATTTCAAATGAGGAAATGAAATTTGTATTCCTCCTCTATATGATGGACACTAAAATAAACCTTTAACTATTGCAACCATTGATTTAATTTCAAATCATGTATCTTACCTTTATATGGCTTGATATCCACCTTCACTTTCATCATGAAGAGAGACTGTGAATGGTTCATGGTGCTTGAACTCGGGTGCTTTTTTTTAGTTATTCTAGACTTCTTCGTTGGATCTTACACCTTTAGTTCCATCATGAAGAGATATTGTGAATGATTGACAGTGCTTGAATTCAACTACTATTTTACGGGTTTTGTAGACTCCTTATTTGGTTCTTCCCAACCACCTGATTTTCCCTCTAATTTCACCTCTGAGTTGGAACCCCCATGTTCACCAGTTAGCCAAAGCTTATTGGTTACGACCATGATGAGGAGGTTCACATTATGGCTTATACATGTGACTTACACATGAAAATTCACAAACATGCCCTTTGTTATCACCCAAAAAAGTTCAAAACATCATTGTGTCAAGTTTGTTTTTGGTCATGGTTCAAAATTGGGTTTAGAAGTCAATTTAGGATTTGATCAAGGGTAGGTTTTAGATTTTATATTTTAAAGCCAATCATTAGTTCAAATAAAGTCTTTTAAAGGTCCATTCATTGTCAAATATTCATAATTTCCATTTGGGAGTCATTCCATAAAGTTTCAGGTCAAAACTCTGCAATTACCCAAGAATACATGTTTTTGTAGTGCCACTAGTTCAAAAAAGTTGATTTGCACTACGAAAGCACTAATAGTTTTGTAGCGCAAACTGGGAAAAATACACTGCGGGCGCTACGAAAGTGTGGTTTCTTAACCGTCTTGTCATTTGAGCTCGAAATTGTCAGAATCCGTTGGGAAATGATAGGTTACTGGTATGATGAGTCAGTTAGTGATGAGATTCAATGTACTTACCCATCTTGCAATCATCATTGTCATGATAGGGCATGAATGAGGCATAATTCAGTTATGAGATGACATTTCAAATTCAAAATCTTGCTTAATTGGTCATACACGTTTCTCTTTCCTCCATTCAAATTTATAAGCTTTGAAGTGTCAAGCCAAACCTGTGGCTATTTAATACAAATTTTTTCTTCATCATATTCAAGCGAGGTCGATATAAACTATTCAAGCGAGGTTGTTTCATATAATCAAGCGAGACTGATATTTCATATATTCAAGCGAGGCTGATTCAATTTGTAAAGCGAGCCTGACAAGTTTTCTGTGAAGCATGGCAGTGGAAAAAAAAGTCCACAGAGGGGGACACTGCTTAAGATATGAGCTTGAAAATATGAAGGCCATATTTGAAGACCCAGCAGTGATGGAGGCATTCAGCAGAATAGGTTTTCTTCGGTTTTGTGAAAAGCTGGAGGGTTTCCACACACAGGTGTCTAAATATTTTCCCTTGCACTTCAATGGAACAACTACCAAGGTTGGGATGCTAAGTGTGCCAATTACACCAGAGATTATTGCTGCTATGACAAAAATACCAAGGGGTCAAGAAACTTTGTTCAAAATTTTCAAATTTGATATGGAGCCATGCAAAGAAATCATGAAACCTGAGTATGCAGAACGCTATCCCTAGAGGCTACATCAAAGACACTTACGCAAAGCTGCTACTCAACATCCAGAGATACTTTACATGTGAAGGTAAATATCATAAGGTATACACATATCATTTCAAGCTGCTTCTTCATTTCACAGGTAAAGTTTCACTTGATTTTCCCTTTTACCTGCATAGGAGTCTTGCTAAAATGGCTAATAAAGTACAAGCCAAATATGAAGGTTGTGAAACATATTTGTTTCATCATGGTTTAATGAAGTTATTGATTTTGAATGAGCTTCAGAAGATAGGTAGGGATTGGTCATCCTTTTTGTTTAAAAATGGTTTTGAGTTGGAAACATTAACTTCTGCTAGAAACCCTAAAACTAAAGGAACTCCATCGCCACTAGTAGCAGAGTCTAGCCAACCAGTAGTTGCAAAACCAAAGGAATTTGTAAAAATGAAGCCAAGGAAATGATTTGAGAAAAGGACAGAGCAGACACAAGTGCTTGATACTCCAACTCCATCACCTGAAAAACAGAGGTCAAATATTGTCAAAGAAGCAAAACAGAAACAAGATGTCAGCAGGCAGGAAATCAAAAGAGTAACAAGATACAGAGGATAGCCCAGTGATAAAGGGAAACTTAGATGACGTCCTGCATGCAATTGAAATATAGGAGACACCCATTGTGCAAGCTGACTTCATTGGAGAAGATGAGCACAAACAAAAAAAAGCTAAGTCTGTAAAGAAGCTTGAGTTTGAGGGTGAAAATGCAGCTTTTATCTTTCAAGCTAGAAAGCCTTTAACTAGGCATGCTAAGAAACTTAAGGAAGGCAGCAAGGAAGTTCAAGAAACTATTGAAACAGCTAAAGCCCCTGAAGAGGTGGTTGATCTCTCAACACCTGCAAAGGAGCATACAGCCAGCAGAACAAAAGAGGGAAAAGAAGAAGTGACAAGGAAAACAGAGCTTCAACATCTTGAAGAGAAGTTGAGGTTAGCAAACCAAGAAATTTTTGTGATGAGAAAGAGGGCTAGAAAGCACAGTATTGAGAAATCATAGTTCAAAATAATGAAGGCACTATGGGAAGGTCAAACTAGTTCTATTTCTGAAACTCCAAGCAGTGCAAAGCAGTTTCTCACATGGACAGTCCCAGCAATCAAGGAAGCCAAATTTGTCAGAGTAATAAATACTCACTTGAGAGCTAGTAACAGGAAACTTAAAGATCAAGTGGAAGATTTGGAGCAATAGCTGAAAGTGATTCAGGATGAGTTAAAGAACAAAGGTGCAAAATGACAATCATTAAAAATTCAAAAGCTAAATAGTGTGAAAATTAAAAAGGAACCTCATGAAAACTGTGTTTTTCAGTTCATATGGCTTTTTTATTCGATGAAATTAGTGTTATTTTTAGTTTTGGAACATTTATAGTTTTCACTTTAAAAAAAAATTGGACAAAATTGCTCACTCAGCAGTTTCGTAGTGCAAACAGTGTAAAAAGAGTGAAAACCGCTACGAAACTGCTGTAGCAGCTTTTTTCACACTTTATCATAAATTTTTGAAGGGAAAAAGTGTGAATTATGGCCTGAAATTGCTAGGGAGGATGTATTAAATGATAATGAAGATAATCTTTGAGGAAAGAAATCAAAATTTTGAAGAAGAAAGGGTAAAAGAGATGCGCTACGAAACTATGTTGTTTTCGTAGCATAGTCTATTTCAGCTCATTTGAATAGTGTAAAGATGGTTTGGGACAGTTGGAACTTAGGGAGGATTTTCGGTAGGTGTTACTTCAGTTCATAACAGCAAAGGACCTTGAAATGATGAACTCATGATGGTCAGAACATTTCAAAATTGCAAAGGACCCTATGCCTAGAAAACAGGGGATTGTTTCCTGTTTTGATCGAGGTCAGCATTATGGTCATCAAGATTTAAAGCCAATCATCTAGATTCGACTAGCTGTTAATACATTTGGAAAAGGATGTAATTTAATTAAGATAAGGTTGTTATAGATAGGTGATTAAGAGTTTGAATCATAATTTTAATAGGACTGTTTACTAGATTAGTTGTCCTTTTGTAATAAATACCATGTCATATGGTTAGGAAAGGTGTCAAGAGTCAAGAGTTCGATGTATCTAGCATTAGATAAGGTTATCTTATGTTGTAAATTACCAATAAAAGATCAAGAAGTCGAATATGCTAAGGGTTGGACATTTTTAGCAAAAGATTGTGCTTATTGTAATTGACTGGTTTTCACCTAATACAGATATTTCTACTTAGCCAACTTGAGATTCATAAATATTTCTAGTGTTTTCTTGTTCTAATTGCATCTTTTTACTATCCTATGGCAGTGGTGTTTGTTTATGTTACTCAAAATTCATCTTTGATGCTCTGACTTCCTATATAGACAAAGTGACTGTGTTTTTTACAGTTTCACATGTGTATCATCTTGACTAAACTCTAATATGCCTCAACTTTCATGCTAAGTAGATTGATTGGTTTTATTGAAACTATTTTGACTCCATAAGCCTAATGTGCACTTGCTGATATGATTTACAACCAATATCTGTCATTTATCTGCTTATTACCCCACATAGAGTTAGCCATCTATATTTTTATCAAGATTCATTAACCCTTTGAGAGAGCCCTCTCAGGTTGAGGAGGCTAAGCCTCAATCAAAAGATTGGTTTGAAATATTTACATAAGATTGATTTGATTAGCAGACTATCAGGTCCAATTTTGCGATAACATTTTGGTGCGTCTGTCGGGAGCCTGAAGATTATACTTTCCCAAAAATTTGAAGCTGGACTCTTGAAGGTAGCAGGAGCTCAGAATCTGTTCGAGGCCGCATCTACCTTGGTGACTCCACACATCAAATAATCAATTGGAAGGTGACTCCACTACTTGAATATCAGTAGCTTGATGAAATTTCAAGATGAGTTTCATTGCAAGAATAAATGCAAGGTATGCCCCTATAAATTGGTCTGATATCCCTCGTTTTCCAAATCCTATGCCAAAGGTTGAATGGTTAACCGATCTCCCAATATTTAGAGATGAAAATAAAGACAATGCTACTCTTCATTTGGTTAGATTCCATATGCATGTACATAGTCTTAACGTTCAATTTCCTGAGGATTGTCTCATGAATATGTTTATGGCCACTTTAGAAGGAAAAGCATGGTTGTGGTACGAAAGCTTGCCAAATGGTTCATTATATTCTCTTGTTGATTTCCATTTTGCATTTTATGAGATGTATGAAGAGTATCATCCCTCCTTCTTGCTTGTCAAAGACTATTGTAAACATTGTGTGAGTTTTATTGAATATTTGGAGAATTGTTATGAAAATGATGAGTTCATGGATGAGGAAATTTTAGAGGCCCTTCATAACAACCCATTTCATCACCAACAAGAAAGGATAACTCTCCCTTCGATGAAAATGAAACCCAGCAGGAGCTTATTTATGAAAATCATGTTACATCTCTGAGTTTGAGGAAAATTTGCAGCAGACTTGTCAATCCTTTGATCATCAAGAGTATGAGAATAATTTCAAACAGCAAGAGGAAGTACTGGAAGATAATTGCTACAATCCTCAGGTACAGGAAAAATTTGATTCTTCATGCCATTTCTTGCATCGGCCTACATCAAATGATGATTACATTAACGAATAAGTAGGTGAAATTTTGTCTTTATCCTTGTCTTCTAATATGAAATCATTTGAGTGCAAGTCAAAAGTTAACATTCAATTTGTGGATGAAGTTGCTAAGAACCGTGCAAAAGATATTGAATTTTTAGAAGATAAAATTCAATCTCATAATATTCATGATCAAGATCAGTCTTTTCAAATGATTTTTATGCCAGAAAATAAAGGGAGGGTGCTACCACCTTTCTCCTTTGAGTTTGAGAAAGAATACATTGTTTTTGAAAATCAGTTTGAAAAGAAGTTTGAGAGCACACAACTGAAGTCTTATGTGGTTGATCAAAGCATGGATGATTTGTCCAAAGCTACAGAATTTCATGAGAAGCATCAAACAGATCATGTCTTCTTTGATCCTATAGATAACTACATGGAAAGGTTCTACAGTCTAGATTTCCAATTATATTTTCATTATGAAGATCAAATGCATCTTATGTTGCCTTGGTCATTCCATTATCTTGTTTGTTTTTGGTTCAAGTGCAGTCAAGAAATTAAAGTATCAGATCATATCAATGACAGGCTTCATTGGAAGTTTCATGTTTCTTGAGTTAAAAATGGAGATTGTAGCTGATAAGGTAGGTAGGAGTGTGTGAATAAGATCAAATTTGACTGAGCTTCCTTTCAGTAGGTACAGATTTGTTTCTTCTGCAGTGATCATCAAGCTTGATCCCGAGGTGAAGGCCATAAGGGTTTGAAGAAGATTTGGAAAATTTTCAGAGTTTTAATTTCCAAGAAGATGGATGGCACTGGAACTACTGTTTCTTTAGTGTACCACAGGGGCACACTATCCCAAGTGGAGCCACTGTTATCACCCAAAAAATTTCAAAACATCATTGTGTCAATTTTGTTTTTGGTCATGGTTCAAAATTGGGTTTAGAAGTCAGTTTAGGATTTGATCAAGGGTAGGCTTTAGATTTTTTTATTTTAAAGCCCACCATTAAGTTCAAATAAAGTGTTTTAAAGGTCCATTCATTTTCAAATATCCATAATTTCCATTTGGGAGTCATTCCATAAATTTTCAGGTCAAAACTCTGCAATTAGCCAAGAATCCACGTTTTCATAGCGCCACTAGTTCAAAAAAGTTGATTTGTGCTACGAAAGCGCTAATAGTTTCGTAGCGCAAATTGGGAAAAACACACTATGGGCGCTACGAAAGCGCTAATAGTTTCGTAGCGCAAACTGGGAAAAACACACTGCGGGCGCTACGAAAGCGTGGTTTCTTAACCGTCTTGTCATTTGAGCTGGAAATTGTCAGAATTCATTGGGAAATGATAGGTTAGTGGTATGATGAGTCAATTAGTGATGAGATTCAATGTACTTACCCATCTTGCAGTCATCATTCTCATGATAGGGCATGAATGAGGAATAATTTAGTTATGAGATGACATTTCAAATTCAAAATATTGCTTAATTGGACATACACATTTCTCTTCCCTCCATTCGAATTTCTAAGCTCTGAAGTGTCAAGCCAAACCTGTGGCTATTTAATACAAATTTTTTCTTCATCCTATTCAAGTGAGGCTGATATAAACTATTCAAGCGAGGTTGTTTCATATAATCAAGCAAGGCTACTATTTCATATATTTAAGCGAGTCTGATTCAATTTGTCAAGCGAGGCTGACAAGTTTTATGTGAAGCAGGGGAGAGGAAAAGAAAGTCCACAGAGGGGGACACTGCTTAAGAAATGAGCCTGAAAATATCAAGGCCATAGTTGAATACCCAACAGTGATGGAGGAATTCAACAGATTAGGTTGTCCTCAGTTTTGTGAAAAGCTGCAGGGTTGCCACACACAGGCGTCTAAATAATTTTCCTTACACTTCAATGGAACAACTACCAAGGTTGGGATGCTAAGGGTGCCAATTACACCAGAGATTATTGTTTTTGTGACAGAAATACCAAGGGGTTAAGAAAATTGGTTCAAAAATTTCAAATTTGATATGGAGCCATGCAAATAAATCATGAAACCTGAGTATGCATATATGGACCTCAATAACACTATCCCTAGAGGTTGCATCAAAGACACTTACACAAAGCTGCTACTCAACATCCAGAGATATTTTACATGTGAAGGTAGATATCATAAGGTCTACACATATCATTTCAAGCTGCTTCTGCATTTCACAGGTAAAATTTCACTTGATTCGCCCTTTTATCTACATAGGAGTCTTGCTAAAATGGCTGATAAAGTACAAGCCAAATTTTTTTTTTAACTAAAACGGTTATTTTTATTGATAAAGAGCTGGTTGGGAAAAGCCTAATCAACCATTACAATCAAAGTCACATTTAACCTCTTAGGGGATAGCTGCCTTGACCGAAGCTTCTGCATTTATACTAATCATTCAATTTTGTAGCGTGCAACCTATGTTTGCCAATCTATCTGCTTCCTTATTTAGTCCTCTGAGTATGTGGAAAACTTGAACCGAGGGGAAATTATTAAAAATTCTATTCACTCTTGCTAACTGTTTATTAAGCACCGGGTCCTTGAGCCCATTCTTTCTTACTATTGCTTTTATCAACACTTCTGAGTCTCCAAAAACTAGAATTTCGCTTGGGTTTTCTTTTCTGGCAATTTGGCAGGCTTTCAAAAGACTGGGAATTTCTGCTCGGTTGTTGGTTTTCATACCAAGACCCCAACTGAAATCTTCTTTATTCCCATTTTGAAGGAAGATCGCCCCTCCAACTCCTGACCTCCCCGGATTGCCTTTTGAGGCTCCATCGAAAAAAATAGTGCACTTGCCCTGAGATTTCCACCACTGGTAAAATCTGTCCTCTGGATCTCGAATCTACCAACTTTCCTTGTAGATAGGTCGTATGTTTGTTGAGGGTCTGACCTTGCAGGTGTAAGCATCCAACCACATTCTTTCTTTAATTCGGAAAGTGTTGTCATCTTTTATTTGAGAGTGGCTCAGAGTTTCTAAGAGGAGGGTTTTGGCCTGTTCCGCCACTTTTGCTATTGTCAATTCATTTTTGTTGAATATGATTTCATTCCGAACTAACCAAAGCTTCCAGCGAACATACTTAGGGGCAGTTGTCCACACCTTGTGCCATATAGATTTACTGAAAATGTTGTGTGGATAGTTAGATTTCCATAATGAGAACATGGTATCAATCGAGCAATGGGAAGGAGGATGCGCATTCAGTCCTTCCAAGAAAAAAGACCAGACCTCCTTCGCAAACTCGCAATTAATAAACATGTGGGTTGTAGTTTCCAGAGCACCTTTACAGAGGACACAACAGTGAGGGCTAGCAATGTTCCTTTTGCATAAGTTTTCCCCTGTTAGAAATTTTTGTGGAACAAGGTCCAAAAGAAGAAGTTGATTTTGGGGATGCTGAAGCTGTCCGAAATCTGTTTCCAAACAGCCTCCGGATAACGCGAATCTATTTTTCTTTGCATCTGAAGGTATCCTTAATTTGCTGTGTAAACCCCGGTCTTTCCCCAGCCCCAAGAGTCTTCGTCATCTGTTTGCACCGGAGAAAATTCAGAAATTGCATCTTTGAGTGCATCTAACTGAGGATTTAAGTGCGCTGGGATTCTGGGAAAAATCCAGCGCTTCCAGTTTCCATTGCTGTCCCAATCCAAAATATCTTCTATTTTCCTGATTCCTCTCTCATAAAGCCAATCTCTTAACTCGGAGATTTCATTAGCTTCAGCAAGGGGAGAATGTCCCATTACACTATCTCTCCAAAGCATGATATTTTTACCATTCCCGAGAATTCGGTACAGGTAGGATCTAAAAAATTCGATGCCTCTGCAACACAGCTTCCAAGCCTGCGTTCCTTTGGGACTTTTCTCTACTGAAAAGGATTTTAAAGGCTGGTTCTTGAGGTATTTGATCTTAAAGATCTGGCTGACAGGATGGTTGGGCTCAGCGAAGAGCTGCCATAATAATTTGCAGCCCAGAGCCAAATTAGCATGCAAAGGGTCACGGATTTGCAAGCCGCCTTTTGCGAGAGGGCGCTTCACTTTGTCCCAACTAATTAAATGAAATCTGTTGTGATTTCCGCGGCCACCATTCCAAAGGAAATTGCGCATTAATCTAGAGATCTGGTCTGTGATTAATTTTGGAGCCAGCATCAAACAAGCCTGGTAAGTGGGCAAAGCTGAGAGAAATTCTTTGATGAGCATGAGTTTGCCTCCGGTGGTGAGCCAAAATCCTCCCCACGTAGCGATCTTCTTCTTGAATTTTGAAATAACTTCCTCCCAAAGATGATTTCTGTTGGAGCCCAGCGTGATTGGGAGGCCCAAGTATTTAATTTTTTCCCAATCTGCATACCCTGTGAAGCCCAGATCATTAGCAATTTTCTCGATTGTATGATGCTCTGTGTTCCAGCCATAGACTGTGCTTTTCCTCTCGCTTATGAGAGCTCCCGAGATGCTGCAGAATTTCTGAAGAAATTTTATGAAGGAATTCACAATTCTTGATGATGCTCCCCCGAGCAGGAGCGAATCATCGGAAAATAGCGCATGGTTCACCGGTTCTATGCCTTTCGCTATTCTGATACCAGGTATGCTACCATTTTTCTTTTCCATAGATAGCTTTCTGCTCAAGGAGTCGGCCATAAAAATGTAGAGAAATGGGGATAGGGGACAACCCTGCCTCAGTCCCCTAGTGGCTAAAAAGAAGTTCGTCGGTCTTCCATTAACCATAGGGGTTGTCCATGTCTTTTATAAACAAGCTTTAATAAGATTAATGAAGTCCTGGCTGAACCCAAAGGAGGAGAGAACCCTATACAGAAAGGTTTGATTAACTCTATCAAAAGCATTGCACATATCCAATTTAATAGGCATACCTTGTTCTTTGCGAGAAAGGCTGGAATGCAGAGCTTCCTGGACGTGGATGACATTGTCGAGAATATGTCTTCCTTTCACGAAACCCCCTTGAGCTGGAGAAATTAGCTTTTGTAGAAGAGCTTTTATTCTGTTTGCCAAAAGTTTAGCCATTATCTTGTAGGATGCGTTACAGAGTGAAATTGGCCTGTATCTATCAAAAGAGCCAGGATTTGCTTCCTTGGGGATTAAAGCTAGAAATGTGGAATTTATCCCGCCACCAACCTTTGCCTTCCTCAAGAATCCATGAATCATTCTGAGGAGATCAGATTTGAGTATCGCCCAGCAAATTCTATAGAAATGGATTGAGAATCCATCTGGTCCAGGAGCTTTGTCTGGCTCCATGGACCAAACAATTTTGAAGATTTCTTCTTCTGTGACAGGGCTCAAGAGGGTATCGTTATCTTCAGAGCTGAATAACTTCGGAATTTTTGTGAGGAAGGTTGTTATATCCTCCTCGCTCCCATCCCTTTCAGTGCTAAGAAGATTATGAAAATGCTCCTCAATAGCTGCCTTGATTTGATCAAATCCTTTGCACACTTTACCGCTGACTGTAGTAATTTCTGCAATGTTATTTCGTGAGAGACGAGCCCTGTACTATCTATGAAATTATGATGTATTTCTATCTCCAGATTTGAGCCACAAGCTGCGAGACTTAAGTCGCCAATATTCTTCTTCACTTCTGAAGGAGTTATATGTTCTCCTTTGTGCAGATTTTTCCTCAATTAAATCCATTGAAGAGATGTCTTTCTTTTCCAAATCAAATTGGAGTTCTTCCAGCTGGTGGACTACATCTTTCCTCTGGCTGATGGGAGTTTTTAAAGCCTTCTTTATCCAATCTTTTAGAGCCTTCTTTGCATTTTTCATTTTTTGTTCCCACACAAAACTTGGGGATCCTGAAACTTCTATTCTCCAAGATGTTTGGACTGTTTCGAAGAACCCTTCTCTTTCAGCCCAGAGAGGATTGAATCGAAAAGGCAGTGGACCTAAATCTTCTTCTTCCTTCAGGAAAAGGAGGATTGGCTTGTGATCTGAAGTGAGTTTTGGAAGGATCTTGGTGAAAGCTATTCTTTTGTCCAGCATGATGGAGCTGCTGGTGAGAAATCTGTCCAGCCTGGCTGAGATGTGATTTTCCCCTATTCTATTATTTGTCCAAGTATATTCTCCTTTCACAGGCTTAAATTCTACTAGATCCCACTGGAGAATAAGATCTTCCACTGTGGAGAGGAAGGGATCCCTCGTAAAGTTCCCACCTCTCTTCTCTTTAGTGTCAAAGATGATGTTCAGATCTCCTCCAATGACTAAATTCTACGAATTTAGGAGCTCTAAATAATCTGTGAGTGACTTTCAACACTCTTTCTTTTCATCATAATGCATAGGAACATACATATTAAACATATCTAAGGCTAGATTACTTGCTTTATAGTGTAGTTTGCTATATATCCAATGTTGAGTTTCATAGGATATTTCTAATGCAAAGTAGATTTTAGACCGGAATGTCCCTATTCCTCCAGCCGAGCCTCGAGCACTGACTACCTTACCTGAGTCAAATTTCCATTTTGTTTTACTTGTGTTTAGAAGGGACTCCCCTTCTATTTTTGTCTCTTGGAGCATGAGAATGTATGTGGATTCCATTTTCAAAATATCTTTAATAGCCTCTGCCTTAGTGGGATTCCCCAAACCCCTACAGTTCCAAGAGACCAGCTGCATTTACAACTTGTTGGGGTAGGTCCACCTCCCTTGGGAGTCCTTAGTCTAGTATTCCTTCCGAGGGTCATCTCAATGGTGGCTTGACTACCAAGGTTTTTTTGCCTTTCTGATTCTTCTTCCCTGGTTTCCTTGTTTGATTTCCTCCCAACTCTCTTTGATGGCCTCTCAAAGGTCTCATCATCCAAGGAGCCCACAATTTCAGTGTTCTTCTTCTTTGTTTTAATTATATCTGCATAAGAAGGGGAAGAATTATTTCCTGGGGACGGGTTTGAAGTTACCTGATTCTGGTATGTCGGTGTTGTTCAACTGAGGAGAACCTTCCAGCTCTGCCTCTGGAGGACCTAGGTGTGTTTTGAGAGATTCAAAGGGTTTTTTATCCGCATCGATGCTGATTTTCTCCTTGCTTCCTATGATTTGGATGCTTACACTTTCTTTCCCTGATTTGTTCTCTGTCTCTTTGCCTTGGTTTTTTTTGTTCTATATATTGTTTGCAGATTTCTTTACTTGCTTCCATTATTCTCCTTTTTCTTTCTCTGTTGTTTCCTCGTGTTTATTCTTGCAGTATCTTGCGAAGTGCCCGTATTCGTGGTAGTGTCAGCATTTGAAGGGGAGCTGCTCGTAGTCAAGCTCCTGGATATGAGTCCAATCCGCAACCGAGAGTTTAATGGCTTCAGGAAATCCAATTTCTAAGTCGAATTCAACACAAATACGGGCACAGGAGAATTGATCCTTCCTTGGCGCTTGGTCTATGAATCTGCCTAAGGTATTGCCAATGGACTGCAGCGATCTCTGGTTCCAGCAGTGAAGGGGAAGGTGAGGGAGGCGCACCCAGACAGGCACAGCCGTGGGCACATCCTGATCTGGGTCAAAGTCTGGTAACCATTTATTCAGATAAAGACCTTGAGGGCCCATAAAATATGGCCCGTTTCTGAAGATCAAGCTTCTATCTTCCACGTTGTCAAACACAAAAACAAAGAATCCTTTGCCAACAAAGGGACTTTTAATGCTTTCCGTGACCAGAGGGATCCAATTCCGTTTAACCCATTCTTTGACTGCTTTCGGGGAGGGCCATAGCCCTGTGAACTGGCCAATGAGGCCTCTTTCGGCTAGGTTTAACGCTATTCTGCAGGTTTCTTCCACCGGCAAAGACACCGTGGGAATGTTTGCCAGTTTTTTAATAAACTTCAGCTGAGAGTCAGATGAAGGACGTTTGCTTGTGGCTGCGATGAGGGAACGAAATGCTTCAAGCTCGGGGGGCGGGGGAGGAGGAGCCTCAAAGCCGCTTCCATGATCCATAGCAGTGAAGGCCGCTTGATGGAGGAGGGCACCGACCTGGTGCGGCTAGGTCAACAGTAGTTGGACCAAAAAATTGAGAGCAAGGTTGCTTATGATTTTGCCTTGATAGTGCTCAAGTCAAATTGGTCCGTTTTGGCGTAGTGTAGTTTCATAGTTGTGTGCTCTTCCTCCATGTAGTTGACATGTCAAGTACAAGCCAAATTAGAAGGTTGTGAAACATCTTTGTTTTATCATGGTTTGATGAAGTTATTGATTTTGAATGAGCTTCAGAAGATAGGTAGGGATTGGTAATCCTTTTTTTTTATAGATAGTTTTGAGTTGGAAACATTAACTCCTGCTAGAAACCCTAAAACTAAAGGAACTCCATCACCACCAGTAGTAGATTCTATCCAACCAGTAGTTACAAAACCAAAGGAATTTGTAAGACTAAATCCAAGGAAACACGTTGTGAAAAGGAAAAAGCAGACACAAGTGCTTGATACTCCAACTCCATCACCTGCAAAATAGAGGTCAAAGATTGTCAAAGAAGAAAAACAGAAACAAGATGTCAGCAGGCAGGAAATCAAAAGAGTAACAAGAAGCCAAGCAGTGGCATTAAAGAGAAAAATAATTTATACAAATACAGAGGACAGCCCAATGATAAAGGGAAACTTAAATGACATCCTGCATGCAATTGACATAGAGGAGACACCCATTGTGCAAGCTGAATTCAATGGAGAAGATGAGCACAAACAGAAAAAAGTTAATTCTATAAAGAAGCTTGAGTTTGAGGGTGAAAATGCAACTTTTATCTTTCAAGCTAGAAAGGCTTTAACTAGGCATGCTAAGAAACTTAAGGAAGGCAGCAAGTAAGTTCAAGAAACTATTGAAACAGCTAAAGCCCTTGAATAAGTGGTTGATCTCTCAACACCTGCAGAGAAGCATACAACCAGAAGAACAAAAGAGGGAAAAGAAGAAGTGACAAGGAAGACAGAGCTTTGACATCTTGAAGAGAAGATGAGGTTAGCAAACCAAGAAATTGCTGTGATGAGAAAGAGGGCTAGAAAGAACAGTATTGAGAAATCAGAGTTAAAAATAATGAAGGCACTATGGGAAGGTCAAAATGGTTTTATTTCTGAAACTCCAAGTAGTGCAGAGCAGTTTTTCACATGGACAGTCCCAGCAATCAAGGAAGCCAAATTTGTCAAAGTAATAAATACTCACTTGAGAGCTAGTAACAGGAAACTTAAAGATCAATTGGAAGATTTGGAGCAGCAGCTGAAAGTGATTCAGGATGAGTTAAAGAACAAAGGTGCAAAATGACAATCATTAAAAATTTAAAAGCTAAATCAAGTGAAAATTAAGAAGGAACCTCATGAAAACTGTGTTTTTCAGTTCATATGGCTGTTTGATTTGATGAAATTAGTGTTATTTTTAGTTTTGGCACATTTATAGTTTTCACTTTAAAAAAAAATTGACAAAACTTCTCACTCAGCAGTTTCGTAGCGCGAATAGTGTAAAAAGAGTGAAAAGAGCTACAAAACTACTGTAGTAGCTTTTTTCACTCTTTCTCATAAATTTTTGAAGGGAAAAAGTGTGAATTATGACCTTAAATTTCTAGGTACGATGTATTAAATGATAATGAAGATAATCGTGGAGGAAAGAAGTCAAAATTTTGAAGAAGAAAGGGTAAAAGAGTTGCGCTACGAAACTGTGTTGTTTTCGTAGCACAGTCTATTTCAGCTCATTTGAACAGTGTAAATATGGTTTGGGATAGCTGGAGCTTAGGGACGATTTTTGGCAGGTGTTACTTTGGTTCCTAATAGCAAAGGACCTCGAAATGATGAACTCATGATGGTCAAAACATTTCAAAACTGCAAAGGACCCTATGCCTAGAAAACAAGGGACTTTTTCCTCTTTTGATGGAGGTCAGCATTATGGTCATCAAGATTTAAAGCAAATCATCTAGATATGACCAGGTGTTAATACATCTGGAAAAGGATGTAATTTAATTAAGATAATTTTTTTATAGATAGGTGATTAAGACTTTGAATCCTATTCATAATAGGATTGTTTAGTAGATTAGTTGTCCTTTTGTAATAAATACCATGTCATATGGTTAGGCAAGGTGTCAAGAGTCAGGATTTTGATGTATCTAGCATTAGATAAGGTTATCTTATGTTGTAAAAGATCTATAAAAGATCAAGAAGTCGAATATGCTAAGGGTTGTACATGTTGTTGTGTAGATTAATCCATCTTATAGACAAGACCGATCTCTCTAGTACTAAAAGTAACTAGCAACAAACAGCCAATTATACTAATCTCTCTCTAAGCATACAAGATTCATAAAAATTCTATATAGGTGTAAGGCCTACCTTATGTCTAGCACTTGCTTGATCTCGTTGAAGTCCTTCCCGTGCACTTGAAAGAACGTTCCTCGTGAATTTGCAGTCACAAACAAGCAAAAAGATTACATAGCACCTTTATAGACATTATTATAAATCATACTCATCATAATGATCAAGGAATTTATGAAATAAACCATGAATAGACAGTTTAATGAGAGAAATGAGTATATTTGTATTAACTTCAAATAAAAGAAAACCTTTACAACTTGTGCCTTGATGTCGTGCAGGTCCTCTTGGGGTCCGAAGCAGGAATCTCTTCTACTTTGACAAGCATTGCACTCTTTGAACCAAGACGGATAGAGGTGAGTGATTTAACCTCACAGAAAGTCTTAGTTAACTAAGTCTGAATCTCAACAGCATTTAACTTCAAATATATTAAAGCTTGAACTCCCTTTGAGGCTACCCAAGGCCTCTTTTTATAGTGGAAAAGAGGAGTTTTTCTGTTCCAAATATGAAGGGATAGAATCCTCCTTCAAAGGGATTAGCTCCTTACATCAAGGGGTTAGCTCCATCAAGTGAGAGATGCATGAACCTTCTCAAAGCGTATCCATTCCCGAAAATTCCCATCTAGAATCTTCTAGAATTCATCTGAAATCAACTTTTTATCTTTACTTTCTCGCCTTTTTGAGTTTTACAGAGGTCCGCACCCATAACACAAAGAACGTGCGGTATGGTTCCGCATGAGAGCTGAACTTTAGGTGCGGGACCGCAGGCAATGAATAGAGAAAGTGCGATACTAATGTTTAGGGGATTTTTAGGAACTTTTCTCTGATTTTGAAAGATTGACATGAGGAGTTGATATGTTAGACTTGCAAAAGGAGGAAGTATGAGTAATAATGAGCTCATACTCATAGCAAAATGTCAGGATAACAGTTTTTAGTGTAACAAATTGCCCCCTAAAGTGCAAAGTCTGAAATAGATGAAGCTGAAGTCTGTCATATATGAAGAGTGTAGTACTTTATCATTTCAAAGATCATCCTGTGGACACCCCAGTCGGAACCTGTAAAAACATTTAATGCAAAATATATACATATATATGTCATCACTGAGGTAGGCATTCCCATACTCAGATTAAAACTAACTAGAAACTAACTCAAATCGTTCTAATACAGGAATGATTTTAATATTACATCAATAGCGTAGACACAGTATGGACGCAGCCATATGTAATGAATAGTCTACTGTATAATAATAAAATTCCTCGCATCCTGGATGGTAGAAACTAGATCCAGGGTCTTGATTTCCGCATCTCGAACTAGTACGATTCTATCCATGTGAATAAATGTGTTGAAGTCGAACATGGTAGAAACCACTTGATTACCAGTCAATGATGTGAACTGTTATAAAGTGTGAGAGAAACCACCAATAATTTCAATGACTCTCAAAGTACTCAGTACAATCCATGAAATGTGAATGAATGAGCTGAATTCGAACATGTCACGGAATCATTCGATCGAAGGTCAATGATGCAACCTGTCGTTGAAGGCGAGAAACCTGCCATTGAGGCATGCAGATTTCAAGGTACTGACAATTTCTGGATCAACTTCCTAGATAATGTGCTGATGTCGATAGAAAGTGATCTGTCGTAGGGAAGCCCACAACACGAAATCATAGATCAAGTTTTGAAAATATATTGGCAAGGACTAACTCAGGGATGGTCAATAATGGATGACAGATATTTTGCAGATGAATGGTTTATTTGAACTGTCCTCTTGAACACATAACGACACTGCAGATGGTTTAGTGATAATTGACCCAAAGCTAATACCCAGAAACCGGTTGAAGACAAGTGGTTTGATTAACTGTTAGGTAAATTATTTCCCAACCCAGGTGAATGAAAGTGTCGTGTTCAAGAGTGGTTGATTGAATTTTCGAAAAATTTAAAATATAACAAACACGCCCATTTCTCTCTTTTTCCCCCACCATTTCTGGCAAGTACCTCTTTATTTTTGACAAGCTTGAGGAGGATAACATTTGCTTGATTATAAGCTCATCCTTCGGATGATTCCAACTTAGTTTGATATTCGAACCCTAAGAAGGAGTGGTTCGTTCCTGTTGAAAATTAAACAGGTCCTTTACTGTTAATTTTTAATGAGTCCAGTATAGGAGAAACTCGGTGTTTTTCAGTTTTAGGGAGTCAGAAGAAAAACTTAAGAAAACTCCGTGGGTGTACTTTTTCGTAAATTTAGTCTCTCGAGCCCGAAAAAGGATAAAATAATGCAGGAGAGAACTCTATTGACCGTAATCAATCAACGTATACCTTTTTCGTAAATAGTCCATTTCAGTCCGTAAAAGGGGTAAACTTATACTGAAGGGACGACTGTTCATTTACTTTAACGAGTTCGAATAGTCAAGTACTCGGCAATATTTTCATATTTAGAGAGTCTGAAAAGGGCTTAAAAGAGAACTTCATGGTTTCGCTTTTTCTGTAAGTTTGAACGAGTTCGAAAAAGGGATAAAAATGTACTCATATGGCCGACTTTCAATTTAATTTACGAGCAGGAAAAGACGAAAAGAACTCGGCATTTTATATGTTTTACGAGAATGAAAAATAGCAAAATGATCTCGAGATTTTCATGAGTTTAACGAGTCTTGAAAATAACCAAAATTGACTCCAATGTTTCGCTTTTTCGTAAAATTTTTGAAAGAGTCCGAAAAAGTGATAAAAGTATGCTCTTTGTTGAAAAATGATCAGCTTTGCTGAAAAATCCAGTTTCTGCACAAAAACTTGAAACATTACACATCCCTGTTTAAGATAAGTAAAAATGCTTTCAAAAATACCCTTTTTAAAGTGAAAAATAAATAAATTAAAAATTCATCCATTCGAAAAAACTTATAAAAAGGACTTTTTCAATTTCATTTTTACCGTTCAGTTCCAGAGTGAAAAGTAAAAAGCTTTTGAGTAAGAAATTTCTTGTGAAGATTCTAGAAAATCTGTCCGTTGGAATCGAGAACCGTCAGTCCCAGCTAATCCACAACCTCTCAATCTTGTTTTTCATCCGTTTCAAATTTGTTTTTAGGCTTTAGTTTGTATTTTTTGGGCAAAAAATGGTTAAAAAATTCGCCCGCGGGGTCCGCAGGTGTGACACACGTTACCTGCGGACCCCGACTTTTTTCTATAAGAAAAAAGTCGTGGGTTCCGCACCCGGCACACAGTACGCGTGCGTATCTACGCACTGTTTACAAAGCGTAGGTGTGGTACCCGCGCGGTTGGATTTAAAACATTTATTTCTCATTTGTTTGCCAAAAAATTTCAAATAAGACTATTCTAACTTGCCTTTTTATTCATTGTAGGATTGACAAGATGCTGATCTGGCAAGAACGTGAGCACGAGGAAGTGGATGAAGCCGCCATACTCCATTTTCCCACACAACAGGCATTAAGAGCATGTGGCTTGTACAAATTTTGGGCCATTTCAGGCATGAGGGCACAAGTAGAACCCCTGACATGGTTGGTGAATAGATGGAATGTGCAGGACCAGTGCTTCTTCATTAGTGGCCACCGGCTTGAAATTGAGCTGGAGGATGTATATTTCTTGACTGGTTTGTCTAAGAGGGGCGAACAAGTTTCTTTGTTTGGGACTAAGCCAGGTGGCCAGTCTGTCGCTAGTCTCCAACTAGAATTCTGCAATGACCAGGCAAATCCTCGGGACAAACAGATTGACATAAAACACATCATCCGTCCTGAATTGAAAGTTATTGCTTTTACTGTTACCAAACTATGTGGGAGTGCTGCGCTTCATGTAGCTACTAGTTCCCAAATGCGTATTGCCGTGGACTGTTTTCGCGGCACCATCTTTAACTGGTGTGAAGCTGTGTTGGCTAATGTAAAAGGCCAACTAACCAAAGAAAAAAATGGGAAACTAAATAACTTTGGATACGGATCCATTGTTGTTTCTTTTGCTCTAGAGAGGATCCCCATGTTAGCTCCACAGGGTATTGTTGTTGATGTCGGTCGTCTTCGAGAACCGAGGATGGTTCGTTGGTCCGCATTGATGGCTTGTCATGCTATCGAGGGTACTGAAATTGTCTGATTTCCTCCTTCATATTTTCGTTGGCTGGATCGCCAAATTTTTGTGATAGAGGATTTTCCATACGCCGGGATAGATTTCTGCGGCGACCGAGAGATAGTTCTCCCCACAGGGGAACAATGGGATGAGTCAGGTACAATCATTTTTCAACGTTTGCTAAATTCTAAATTTTTTTAATTTTTATCGTCTTTGAAAACCAATAACCAAAATTTTTTTGAATACAGATGTGTGTCCACAAAGACCAGCCCATCTCCAACCTTACGAGAGAAGACAACCAGTTGTGGCCGCACCAGACCCAGCAGGCCAATCAGCGGAGATTTTGACTGATTTAGAGCATCATCCAGAGCGTTTGACTCTAGATATTCCAGAGACGAGCATAGATGACATTCCTCTCAGGTTGCAGAGATATGTGATTGGAGTTCCAGTACCTTTTAGGAGGTTCCTATGCAGGGTAGCCCGAGCAGTGGTTTCTTATCATGATCATCATCAGTGATGGGATGATTGTGTAGACTCATATTTTGACTTTTGAGTTATCATTTTTTTCCGATCATAAGGTGTTTCCAACCTATGATCGAAGAAGATGTATATTTTTTGAAAACACTACTATACTATGATATATCACTATTTGTCGGCTATCTATGTACATATATGAATGCGTTTGATTTACTGTTTTGATTATTGAAAATGTCTATTTATCATACTAGAAGCAATTGAATCTGCTAATGTATTCAAATGTCTTGGAAAATGTTGATATTCAATGTAATAAAATTCAGAACTTCAAAGACGAACTCTTAAAAATAACCGTAATAACAATTTGGATTTACGATGGTATAAACCCACTGTTAAGCCTTAATACAACAAGTTCATAATCCAACCTTACAATCAAACTCTGAATTCAAATGATATGGATTAGGATAATAACTCAATCAACACTTATCTTTCGTAATGTTATTCGTTGTTTGACCGAGGCTTACCCCATGCATGGATACTAACTCGTCAGAGGGTGAATAGATAACCCAGGCTGCAGAAGAAATGTTCCTTATACTATGAAAAGCACCATCAGCAAAACCAATGTAGGTTTGAAGAGATGTCGACATCTGCAATATCAAGAGTAAAACTCAGATAAGCAGAAATAGTGATAAAAACACACTCTCTAAACTAGGCACACTTTTCTAGTCTAAAACACACCAACAGTAAAGAAATATAAACTAACAAAATCTCCACACCACATTTAAGCATAATATCACTTTAGATAGAGCCCATTTCTGGGTTTATCCAAAGGGACATCGTCAAAATCTATCAACTCATAGGCCCCTTTTGCTAACTTTCATTTAACAATGTAAGGACCATGCCACATAGGCACGAATTTCCCAGGTCCTAGTTTGTCGTTAGCTTGATCATAAATTAAAACTAGGTCTCCTTCTGAAAAATTTCGAGGGGTCACACTTCTATCATACTGAGCTTTAATCCGTTTAACATGAGCTTCGTTTTCTATTACAGTATTTCGTCGATTCTCATCTAACTGAGCTAAGTACAAGAAACGTTTCTCCTCTTCAGACGTAGCTGGAAGTAATTCTATAGCTAATTTTAGTGACGGTATTTCACATTCAATTGGCAACACAGCTTCTAAACCATAAACCAGTTGGAAAGAATTTGAGGCTTAGATTGTTTTAGTAGGGATTCGATATGCCCAAAGTGCTGAAAATAACATGGAATGCCAATTTGTCTTGTGAATACCAATAATTCATCTAATCATGGTGAATAAAATTTATTAATGGCTTCAACCAGACCATTGGCTTGTGGATAATACGGAGTGGAACTATCGTGGCGCAAGCCAAGTTGGTCTGTTAGTTCAGTCATCATGACATTTCGAAAATGACTTCCATGATTCGTAATAATAGCTTGAGGAACACCGAACCTAGCAATTATGTGATTAAATATGAAAGTTGCAGCAGTCTTGCCATCAGCCGAAAATGTAGGCATCGCCTCGGCCCACTTAGTAAAATAATCAACTGCTAAGATAATATACACATGCCCCCCGGCCGAGTGAGGGTTACATGTAATAAAATCGATACCCCATTTCGCGAAAGGACCAATAGCAATTATAGGGTGAAGAGGAGCGGGTGGCGCGCGCATTTTTCGATCAAAAAGTTGACAGTTGTGGCATTTCCGAACCGCATAAATACAATCTTTGAACAACGTTGGCCAGAAATAACCAGCACGCAATATCTTTTGGGCTGTGGCCTCCCCAGACATATGACCACCACACGCTCCAGAATAGCAGTCATTTAACACCTTTTCAGCTTCTTCATGAGTTAGACAACATCGAAAAACAGAATCTGCTCCACGACGATAAAGTGTATCACCAATGATATTATACTGTTGGGATTGGAAGCGTATTTTCCGTCGCTGAGTTCGTGAGATGTCAGGCCGAAAATATTGGGTTTGGAGATAAACGATAATATCTCCATACCATGGATCAAGTGTACTGATGAGAAACAAAGATTCGTCCGCAATGGACTCTTCTGCCACTGTTTCAGTATCAGTAGAGGGGAAATCGCACATCAGTTCCGCAAATACCAAAGATTTCTTTGCCTTGGATTTTTCAAATTCCAAGTCAAATTCTTGTAGGATAACTATCCATTTGGAATATTTGCCCCCTAGCAATTGTTTGGTCAAAATATACATCATAGGGTTGCAATTAGAAATTACCGTGGTTTTACGTAACAAGATGTAATGTCTAAAACGTTGGACATCTTGAACAGCTGCCAAGGCCAATTTCTCCACATGTGTGTATTTGATTTCAGTCAGATGTAGATTCCGACTAAGATAATAAATCACATGTTCATTGTGAGATTCATCTTCCTGAACTAGTACCATCCCAATGGTGGAATGTGAAGCAGCGAGGTACAAAATGTAATCTTGGTTGTAGTTGGGAGGATGCAGTAACGGTGCATGGGTCAACGCATGTTTAAGTGCATCAAAAGATCGATCAGCGATCTCGTCCCAAAACAATGGAATGTTCTGTTTCAACAACCGGGTAAAACCCTTTGTAAGCTCGGCATAGTTAGGAATAAACCTACGTAAAAAATTTTCTTTCCCCTGCAAACTTTGGAGTTGGCGTAAAGTCGAAGGAGGAGGCAATTTAACAATGGCTTCGACCTTCGATGGATTGACGCGAATGCCTGCTTTCGAGACAACAAATCCCAGTAATCGACCCGATTCTACGCAGAAAACACATTTATGCGGATTCAGCCTTATCCGATAATGCCTACATCTCATAAAAATTGCTCGTAAATGAGTGGGATGATCAGCCCTACGTAATGAATGAGCAGGTAAATCATCGAGATATGGCTGGACAATGTGCTTAATGTCATGAAATGCATAAGACATAGCCCGTTGAAAAGTTGCTCCAGCGTTCTTTAGTCCAAAAGGTAGTTTACAATAAGCAAACGTTCCCCACGGACAAATAAAAGCTGTTTTGGGTTGATCTGCAGGGAGTATGTTTATTTGATTGTAGCCGGAAAAGCCATCCATGAAGGAAAACAATTCACTGCCAACACAATCATCTATTATTTGATCGATATAGGGAGTTGGATAATTATCTTTTGGACACGCTCAATTAATATCCCTATAATCGATACATACTCTTATCGTTCCTTGTTTTTTAGTCACAGGAACAATATTCGATACCCAATCCGTTAAGGGAATTGGATAAATGAATCCTGCGTGAAGTAATTTTTCAACTTCTGCTTTTATAGCAGCAGCTTTTCTAGGATGAATTTGACGTAATCGTTGACGAACAGGTTTAGCATCCGGGTAAGTCTTAATCTCATGAACAACGATCGATGGATCAATTCCTGGCATTTCTTCATAGGACCAAGCAAACACATCACGAAATTCTTGAAATAGGGCTTTATAAGCTTTAATTTCATCTTCAGTACAACAAGCACCTATATGAATGTTTTCAATTATTCCTGGTTTTACTGAAATGTCAATGGGAACCGTTCGAGATATATTTTCCAAATTTAACTCAAATTCAGGATTTTGCAATGGATTCTGAGGTTCTTTGACATATTCAGCAGTAAAAATTGAAGCGAAATCATCTTCAAAATGATCTAGCTCAGGTAAAAATGAAGATCGATGATGTAGATCTTCCCATGGTAAATCATCAACATACAAAAACTCAAGAATTTGCTCATCTGTATGAACAAGTTCAGGAAATGTCGTTGTAACTGAACTAGATATAGAAAGTGATTCCTCATGGATCCCATTCATTGGATCAGTTTTGGTTGAAGAGGGGTTGGAAAGTAACTGTACAGCCTGATACGCAATTTCAAATGGACTCAAAGGCATCATGCCATCAAATGAATCAAACTCGGATTCGGAAGGTACGATCCAAGAATCATCAAACATAACAGTGTTTGACAAAATCATGTGAATATTTGCAGTAGAAGGCGATACGTTAGGAGGAGGAAAGGAAAAAGTTCCTAGTAAACCAGAATTTTTAATCAGACCCACTCCAACATCCTTATAAGGGATAGTCGTTTTACCAACATGCTGGATTGTTTCTGAAGAGGCTGGGTCGGACGAGAAATAAGTTAACTAATCTATTGTCACGATCTTTCCTTGATATGGAAATTTTATGAGTCGAAAGACCGAAGAAACAACAGCAGTCATAGAATAGGACCAACTACGACCCAGAAGAAGGTTGTAATCTAGAGGGGCATCAACCACTTCCACATCTAGATTAACGATTTTACCTTCGACCCCTATGGGTAAATCCTGCAAAATACCAAAAGGTTGAAAACCTCGACCATCAAAAGCCTTTATAATTGTCGGAGATTGGTTAAGTGTAGGAGAACCAAGTGATTTCCAACACTGAATCGACATAATACACGTTGAAGCTCCCTCATCAATCACAGTCCGAAAGATTGGTCTGTTTTTTACTAACACTGGAATCTGGAAAGCCATTTGGTGAGGTAGGTGAGGTGTACTATTTTCTAAATCGAAGATTATAAGGTTAGAATCCTGAACATCGACAGCTCCTATGGCAGACAATAATAATTTACGCTGTGCTGGACACGATTGCAGCACTTCCAAAGCCGACATTGCTGAAGGAGAAACAACTAAGTCTTCAACAATGTTGTAATTCTGAGCAGCTCTCGCATGTGGATTGAAAGCTGATTTACGAAGAACACCTTTAGCAGGCGGTTTGATTATCAAGTCTGGATTTTGTTTCTCGATCTGTAGTGGACCGGAAACAGGAGGAGTTGTATTTGATGCATTCGCATTAGAAGACTCTCCTTCTTTTCCATCAACGGGATTCTTAGAACCGTAATCTTGCGATCGCGTCGCAACCCTTACATGAGACATCATCATAATAGGCTCTTCTAAAGTAGTTGAGGAAGAACCAATCATCTTACTATCTTGAATTGGAAAAGGATCCTTCAAGACAGCAGGTTGTTGCGATCCTTTAACGAATTTCGTAACTTCGTCTCGATATGGACATTCTTTCATGAAATGATCTTGTTCACAAATGAAACAAGGATAGCGAGGTTTACGTTTTTCATCATTGGATTCATCTTTATCAGTTTTCTCTTTCGAATTCTTTTTGTTTTTATTCTTCCCTTTCTTTTTACCACCGGATTTAGATTTGGTCGTAGATGTCTCTACGACATGAATATCGGCAGAAACTTCGGGGGAAGATTCTCCTTTCGGGGAATCTGGTAAAGTTATAATAGGAGAAGAATTATTTGAAGATTTCTTCTTGCTTTTAGAATTGACTATACCAATCATACCGTCAGTGGCATGAGACCCTGAAGGAGCTGCAGCTATTTGACCTTGCTTTGGAAGATCGGGAATTTTCTCATGTAAAGTACCTGACTGTGTATATAGGAGGTCAAGGTACTGAGCTTGGGAAATTACTTGCTCTTCAGTAACAACACCAGCCTTAGCTACATCTTCAGTGATCTTGGGTAACAATGATTTAACAAACCATTCTGCCAAAATTTGATCTGGAATATAAGCTTTCACCAAACGCCTCCTACGTCGCCATGCATGAATATGATCATAAATATACGTGGACGTAGATTGTTTTAGCGAAGTTAATAATTCCGTGACATTTTCGTATCTGACAGGCAACTAAAAATGAGTCAAGAAAGAAGTTGCTAACTGACTGAAATTATGAAACGAGCCTCGTGGCAACTCAATGTACCATTTGGCTGCAAAACCTATGAGATTTCTTTAGAAAAGACGTAAACAAATCGAATCATAAATAATTGAATTAGATGCACACCAAAGGTGATAAGTCATAACATGATTCGATGGATCCTCTCCTGACTTACCTTCAAATTTTGGTATATCACTGGGCAACTTATGAGGCATTGGCGGCCAGTTTTGATAATAAAAAATGGGATCATTCGTAAGGCGTGTCAAATCAGGTAAGTCCAAAGTTGCGATAAACGGTAATTGACGGTTAGGTTCACGAAAACCTTGAGAAGCCAAAGCAGATCCAGAAGGCGGATACCCAGGATAACTAGGAATCGGATTTACATTAGGTATTGTGTAACCTCCCGGAAAACCAGGATGAACCGGACCATACTGAGGTTGTTGATAAGTATAACCAGGGTACGGTTGATACTGATAGTTCGGATTCTGTACATAGGGACCGAATTGTGGCTGTCCCTGGTACGGTTGATACGTAAATTGAGGTTGAATTGTAAAAATTGTACTTGTACTAGCTTGTCCTGCAGGCATCTGAACTGTAGTATGAATGTAAGGTCCTGACTGAGGTACAGAGACTTGAGGGATTTGCACGGATACAGGGATAGAAGAATTCGGTGCTACAGATACTCCAGAAACAGCTGTGACAGGTTGAACAGACGTTGCAGCAGTTACAACAGTTTGAGGCGGAGTCTGGGGTGCACTAGGCCCAGACTGCTGAACTGAACTAGGTGCAGGAGTTTGAATAGCTGGCTGAACAGGTTGCTGGGTTGGACCAGAAACCAAAGGTTGTCCAGGTTGATAAGGCAACTGCACATTAGGCTGCAAAGGCTGTTGATATTGGGACGGATCCCACACCATAGTTCCGGGGTATTGTCCCATAGAAGGTTGAACGTAAGGACCAAAACCTGGTTGAACGTAGGGTTGATTAGTAAGTGGTAAATTTCCGGCTCCTTTAACAGAAGGCTGTTGGAAAACTTGAGTTGGGTACTGACCTTGAGGTTGATAACCCTGAGGCGCGTACTGAGGCTGGGGTTGATAAGGACCCTGAGGAGCATATTGTGCTTGGGGTTGGCCTTGAGGAATGTACTGTCCTTGAGGTTGATAACCCTGAGGTATGTACTGTCCTTGGGGTTTTCCCCCAAAATAATATGATTCCACAGTTTGTCCTGGGAAAAAGCTACCTTGAGGTTGTGCCCCGGGTGGTAACTGACTACCTTGAGGTTGCCCCCCAGACGATAACTGACTACCCTGAGGTTTCCCCCCAGGCGGTAACGGATTTCCTTGAGGCTGTCCCCCAGAAGGAAACTGATTGCCTTGAGTTTGAGGATTTGTAATATTACCAGACATCATAAAGATTTGATCTGCGTTCGACGTTTCAATTTTAAGTCCATCAAGACCAGATGATAACACGTTTTCGATGGGTTGAGGAGTTGCTCCCGAGAAAGTACCAGACAAAGACTGATATCCCGAAGGAAGAGAAGGACCACCGTGTAAAAATGATTCCGGCGTTTGAGAAAACATGGATGACTCTCCTGCCATAAAAGATGATGGATAATAACCTCTGGGTGTAGGATGAAATGGAATTCGAGGTGGATAAAAAGCAAGACCCGGATTCTCTAAAAAGTTCATTAAAGAGAGATACCAAGGATTAGTTCGAATGGGGCTGTAGAAAATAGATTCACGCTCCCTAAGATTTAACGATTGAGGGGAGTCGGGAAGAGATATGTCTTCGTCTGGATTAGTAAGTTCTTCAATAGAAATAATTCTAGAGGGAAGATTGTCTGTAACGATATTTCTTACCCTAGGTGAACCTGGATCGCTAGAAGTTGGTGTAATAAATCCTGAGGATGTTTCCAAAACAGAAGATTCAGTTTCAGGTTCAGAGATTTCAGGTTCGTCAGATAATTCACCAGAAGGAGAAATACTTTCAGTAACTTCAGAAACTGAAATCGGTTCTTGAATGTATTATGTTGTAGGTATTTGATGATCAGGATGTATAACTATAGATGAACTTCCAATTTATGTTGATCTAATTCTACTACTACTAGATGATACCAGAGCACGAAGCCCTTCAAGTTGACTTGGTGAATATTCAGGGGGTTTCCCTTGTATTCTCCGGGATTGTCTCAGCAATTCCGCCACGATTAAAAATTATTTAATCACACGCAAACAACGAAAAATTTCAATGAAAACACGTAAAATCTCTAAGAAACAAACAATTGAATCATACGCTTAAAAAATATAAGAGTTCAAACCACACACAAACAGTAACTTTCCGCACTAAAAACACTAGTTGGTGATGAAATCCAACTTAGTAGAGTTTTAACACGAAAAGGGCGGTTGGAACAGTTACCCTGACAACCTGCTTAATGAAACAGATCGGTGCAAGTTTCTCCACCATACCATCTCGAGTGAAGATAACCCTCCGGAGAGTCCAAGTGAGTCTAGCCGACGTCTGTTCCAGGTACAGTGGGATCTTCCCTCCACCGTCACCTTAGGAAAGAATCCTAAAGATTATGGCCACTAAGGTTACCAACTGAAACAAATATACCTGGGGGAACAGTCTACGATCCGACACACACGCAAGGGTAGAGTAACAAAGCTCAATCCCCTTGAAGGCTCCTTGAAATAATCCAAGGTTTACCGACAAGTGACCCCTGGCTCCTCGACAATGGTCTATCCGAGGTTTACCGTTGTTAATACGTGTATATCTTCTATCGTTCCCAATGAGGAAGGATTGATTACCCCACTGGTTCAGATATGATCTCGTGCTTGACTCCTTTAAGAGGAGCTTCCCAGAGCATACATGCAACAATTGGAATTTCTTCCTACCGCAAGATTTGTCTACTTGTTTTTTTTAGCTATCTTGGAGAGTTAATTACTCCCTACTCCAAGATACTAGCCTAAGCTATGTTGGTGATAAGAGCCCTAGAAATAAAAAGATTACTAGATGAATTTTAATTAAGTGTTACTTTTATGAGCTGTTTCTTAAGTCAATGGGTGCGGAAATGAAACTTTGATGATGTGAAGACTCGACTTCCAAAAAACACTAAAATGCACCTAGAATGATAATCAATTCTTTTTCTTTCAATGAACTTCTATCTAAGAAAGAGTTGGAGAATGCAATTCTTTTAATAAAAAATTCCTTCTTTAAACATGAAGAATGATTGAAAGAAAATATTTTGTCTTTTCAATGATGATATATATCAAGCTCATAACAAAATCCTTTTTCTTTCGAAACTTGAAGCTACAAAACAATTTTCCTCCGAAAGAAAGCTATAAAAATTAAAAACTACTCAAAACTACAAATTCTAATCTTGAAAACTATGATTTTAAACAATCTAAATTGAGTAAAAGTTTTAAGATTTTTGAAGAATGTTTTCCTTAGTTGTTCAGCAAACTAAGAGTCTATTTGTTTAGAATAACAAACAGATCAAAAACACTCAAAATATGTTTTTTTTTTTATAAAAATGAAATTCAAAACTTTCAACCAAGTTTTTTCGAAGATTCGCAAAGAAACAAAAGGCTCTATTTCTCAATAAAGGATGTTTTCACAATTAGGTCGGATTCAAAAAGACAAAAAGAGATCAATGTAATCTTAGATTCTTCAAACTGTCAAAGCTTCGAATCGCTACAAAGACCAAGTGAAAAAACAATCCAAAATGCAAAATCTTCTAGAAAATCATCAAAACATCAATTACTGTTGGAGTTCATTCACAAAAAATTCTTGACAGAAACAATAATCAGTCTGGGCAGAAACCAAAGAGCTAAATCCAAATAAAAATAAACTGGAGAAAGAAATCTAGAGGTTTTCTAAAATTTTTACAAGGTCCGCAGGTAACCAGTATTGACAGGTGCGGTCCCGCACTGTATTCTTAACAGAAAGTGCGAACCTGCCCGCACTGTCAAAATGAGCCAGAGTGCGGTCCTAGGAAAAATTATAGAAAAACTTAAAATATTTCTAAATTTTCAAAAACAGGGAAAATCTAAATTACCCAGACAGATATGTATCAATCAAAAACCAGGAAAAAATGTTTCCTCAAATCAAAAATAAAAGAGAACCAAAAACAACAAGTTCTTCCCCAGTATGGTCGCCATTTTGTTGTGTAGATTAATCCGTCTTGCGGACAAGACCGATCTCTCTAGTACTAAAATTAACTAGCAACAAACAGCCAATTATACTAATCTCTCTCTAAGCATACAAGATTCATAAAAATGCTATATAGGTATAAGGCCTACCTTATGTCCAGCGCTTGCTTGATCTCGTTGAAGTCCTTCCCGTGCACTTGAAAGAACGTTCCTCGTGAATCTGCAGTCACAAACAAGCAAAAAGATTACATAGCACCTTTATAGACATTATTATAAATCATACTCATCATAATGATCAAGGAATTTATGAAATAAACCATGAATAGACATTTTAATGAGAGAAATGAGTATATTTGTATTAACTTCAAATAAAAGAAAACCTTTACAACCTGTGCCTTGATGTCGTGCAGGTCCTCTTGGGGTCTGAAGCAGGAATCTCTTCTACTTTGACAAGCATTGCACTCTTTGAACCAAGACGGATAGAGGTGAGTGATTTAACCTCACAGAAAGTCTTAGTTAACTAAGTCTGAATCTCAACAGCATTTAACTTCAAATATATTAAAGCTTGAACTCCCTTTGAGGCTACCCAAGGCCTCTTTTTATAGTGGAAAAGAGGAGGTTTTCTGTTCCAAATATGAAGGGATAGAATCCTCCTTCAAGGGGATTAGCTCCTTACATCAAGGGGTTAGCTCCATCAAGTGAGGGATGCATGAACCTTCTCAAAGCGTATCCATTCCCGAAAATTCCCATCTAGAATCTTCTAGAATTCATCTGAAATCAACTTTTTATTTTTACTTTCTCGCCTTTTTGAGTTTTACAGATGTCCACACCCATAACACAAAGAACGTGCTGTATGGTTCCGTAGGCAAGCTGAACTTTAGGTGCGGGACCGCAGGCAATGAATAGAGAAAGTGCGATACCAATGTTTAGGGGATTTTTAGGAACTTTTCTCTGACTTTGAAAGCTTGACATGAGGAGCTGATATGTTAGACTTGCAAAAGGAGGAAGTATGAGTAATAATGAGCTCATACTCATAGAAAAATGTCAGGATAACAGTTTTTAGTGTAACACATGTTTAGCAAAAGACTGTGCTTATTGTAATTGACTAGTTTTTAGCTAATACAGAGATTTCTACTTAGCCAACTTGAGATTCATAAAGAGTTCTAGTGTGTTCTTGTTCTAATTGCATCTTTTTACTATCATATGGCAGTGGCGTTTGTTTATGTTACTCATAATTCATCTTTGATGCTATGACTTCCTATATAGACAAACTGACTGTGTTTTTTACAGTTTCACATGTGTATCATCTTGACTAAACTCTGATATGCCTCAACTTCCATGCTAAGTAGATTGATTGGTTTTACTGAAACTATTTTGACTCCATAATCCCAATGTGCACTTGTTGATGTGATTTACAACCAATATCTGTCATTTATCTTCTTATTACCCCACATAGAATTAGAAATCTATATTTTTATCAAAAATCATTAACCCTTTGAGAGAGCCCTCTCAGGTTGAGGAGGCTAAGCCTCAATCAAACGATTGGTTTGAAATAGTTACAGAAGATTGATTTGATTAGCATCCTATCAGGTCCAATTTTGTAATAAATTTTTTGTGCGTCTACCGGGAGCTTGAAGATTATACTTTCCCGAAATTTTGAAGCTGAACTCTTGAAGGTAGCAGGAGCTCAGAATATGTTCGAGGCAGCATCTACCTTGGCGACTCCACATATCAAATAATCAATTGGAAGGTGACTCCACTACTTGAATATTAGTAGCTTGATGAAGTTTCAAGATGAGTTTCATTGCAAGAATAAATGCAAGGTATGCCCCTATGAATCAGTCTCATATCCCTCGTTTTCCAAATCCTATGCCAAAGGTTGAATGGTTAACTGATCTTCCAATATTTAGAGTTGAAAAGAAAGACAATGTTTCTCTTCATTTGGTTAGATTCCATATGCATGTACACAGTCTTAAGGTTCAGTTTCCTGAGGATTGTCTCATGAAGATGTTTATGGCCACTTTAGAAGGAAAAGCATGGTTTTGGTATGAAAGCTTGCCAAATGGTTCATTATCTTCTCTTGTTGATTTCCATGTTGCATTTTATGAGATGTATGAAGAGTATCATCCCTCCTTATTTCTTGTCAAAGAATTTTGTAAACACTGTGTATGTTTTATTGAATATTTGGAGAATTGTTATGAAGATGATGAGTTCATGGATGAGGAAATTTTAGAGGCCCTTCATAACAACCCATTTCATCACCAAGAAGAAAGGATAACCTCTCCCTTGGATGAAAATGAAACCCAGCAAGAGCTTATTTATGAAAATCATGTTACATCCTTTGATTTTGAGGAAAATTTGCAGCAGACTTGTCAATCCTTTGATCATCGGGAGTATTAGAATCATTTCAAATAGCAAGAGTTATTATTGGAAGATGATTGCTACAATCCTCAAGTACAGGAAAAAGTTGATTCTTCATGTCATTTCTTGCATCAGCCTACATCAAATGATGATTACATTAATGAAGAAGTAGGTGAAATTTTTTCTTTATCCTTGTCTTCTAATCTGAAATCATTTGAGTGCAAGTCAAAAGTTAAGATTCAATTTGTAGATGAAGTTGTAAGAACCGTACAAAAGATATTGAAGTTTTAGAAGATAAAATTCAATCACATAATATTCATGATCAAGATCAGTATTTTCGAATGATTTTTATGCCAGAAAACAAAGAGAGGGTGTTGCCACCTTTCTCCTTTGAGTTTGAGGAAGAATACATTGTTTTTGAAAATCAGTTTGAAAATTAGCTTGAGAGCACACAATTGAAGTCTTATGTGGTTAATCATGTTATGGTTCCTGTGATTTGGAAAATTTGGAAATACCAAATGAAAAGACAACATCAAACCACTTTAGGATCCTAGGATCTAGCCCTCCTGGATCCAAAGAGGGATCTCTCTATAAATGCAAAGAAAGATATATATTTAAGGTTCAATTTAAGGTATTAGGCTAGGTATGAAGCACAGGGTTTTTTGATTTGTTTGTTTGGTTGGAGATCATTAACTGAGAAGGTTATGTGAATGTGAAAAAGGAACTAAATAGAAGGATGTTTCAGCATGGGAAGATAGGTCAAGATAAGTGCCAATCCATTGGGCTATGGAGTCATAAAAGGGTTTACTCGCATAACAACTATCCAAGGGTTTCCATAGGGCAAGTCATATATACCAAAGGATCTTTTTAGATAGATGGTGGGATGGAACATTAAGAAGTGGGTGAAAGAAAGAAACCAAAGTGCAGCCTAAGATCAGGTAAGGAATTTGAACCTATCCTACTTTTGACATACTTCAAAGGAAACTCTCAATAAAGACACAAAGGGTAGCTTAAGATCAAGGAATGACTTTTAACCTAACTTTTTTTCAGCATACTCTTAAGGACAAAAATCCAGCAGTCCTCATAAGCACTTTCAAAAAGTAGAAAACATTTAAGATTAAACACTGAGTAAGGCCTAAGATCAGAGAAATACTTTTAACCTTCTCTGCTTTTGACACTCAACTCAAAGAGATCTTATAAAGGCTAACTGTTGGAAAAGGAACCTAGTGGGACAGGGCTAACTCTAAATCCCCCAGTTTCCCAATTCTTTCAGCTGAAACCAAACAAGAACATCTAAGAAGAAAACTCTAAACTCATACATCAATAAGCATGGACAAGCCAACTTCTATACTGGTTAAATTATGTTGAATTTTGTCTTAGATTACACAATCTGAGGAAAAAATAAACATAAAGATTTACAGTGATATTTAGGGTACTTCCAACAGTATGTCCTAATCTATGCTTGTTGTTCTTTATCAAAGAATAATGGACAGTATGAAAAACATGAAAGGAGACAATTACAGTAAGGAAAACATCACCAATAATATATACCAGGATCCTGTGAATCTGCTTGTTCAATTGATGTGCAAAACCAGTCACATTATTTGAGCCCAGTGGCTTGTTACAGTCCAAAATTCTCTTCCCACCCTACTATATTAAAAACTACTCAGCTAATTCCCCTCAATAACAGTTCTAACTATCAAATAAAATCCCAACCCTTTACAATGAATCTTCAATGAATACTTATAAGTGAATGAGGAGGTGGAGTAGTAGATATGAACTAAATGATTCATTAAGACAAAGGGGAGGAAGTATTCGAATGCCCACTCTGCTTAATGTCTCTACATTAACATGTTGGTACCCTTTAGGCTAGTTTGGAAGTCTTTGTCAGGTTGACATTAACTTCAGGTATGTCTCTTGAAGTACTCTTATGGCTGTAGTACTCTGTTTTACCTTCTGTGACAAGTAAGGTTAAATGTGGGCCGTTAGATTTATAACAATCAACGGCGCAGATTTCCCGATGGGGTCATTTGCAAGAAAAGTTAAAATGCAAGTGAGAGGGGTTGTGATATGATAAGAGCCGTCCAATTTCAGAGATCAACGGTTGGGATTAAAAGCTAATGTTGTGTTGCGGAGGGAGGTAAGGCAGAAAATCAGAATGGTTTTCACGCAACAAAAGGGGGAAAGCAAAAATGCCCAAAAAAAACGTGGTTCCATTTAGCATCTAACACGTGGAAAATGAAAACCACCCATTTCGCATAATTTTGAAACGTTAAACCCTAGGCGCAGAAATTAAGCGATATGAATTTTCAGCCGTTGGATGATGGGCGGAAGATCTGACGGTGCGGGTGATGCACGATATAAGGTTAGATGCACGGGAAAAGGGAGGCAGGGTCCAACGGCAGTTTAGATCCTGACTGCCGGATCTGTAGGAATGGACGGTGGAGATCTGTCGATGGGGGAGAATGAGAAGGGCAGGGTTTGAAGAGTGGAAGTAATGTGGACCGTCCGATCAAAATTGATCAACGGTGGAGGTTTAATCGGAGGTCGGGATGGTGGAGGATTACGTGAGAGACGAGCGCGATGTGATGAAGTGAGAACCATGGGATCTGGCAGAATGAACGGTTGGGATTAAATCGCATCGAAGAAAAGGAAGAGGCCAAAGCACCGAGGTCTTTGAGTTTGTGATGTACGATTAAGCACTGGCCGTCGGATCAGAGGGGAGATCAACAGTTAGGATTGAGTTGGCGGGTGTGATGTCGGTAGACTATGGGCGGAGCGCAATTGAATCATGGTCGTTGGTTCTTGTAGATTCAACGGTCCAAATCAAATCGGCGGATGCGATGACGGGGGGCTACGAGCAAAGCGCGATTGAATCCTGGTCGTTGGTTCTTGTGGATTCAACGGTCCAGATCAAATCGATGGATGCGATGACGGGGGGCTGCGAGCGAAGCACGATTGAATCCTGGCCATTGGTTCTTGTGGATTCAACGGTCCAGATCAAATCGGTGCATGAGATGACAGGGGGTTGCGAACGTAGCGCGATTGAATCCTGGCCGTTGGTTCTTGTGGATTAAACGGTCCAGATCAAATCGCCGGATCGGAGGAGAAAGGGCTCATCGCATCAGAGTTTTGAAATAAATGTTTTAACAAAGAAACTATAAACTTCGATTGTGATTGCACGATGGGGGCTAGCTCCTGGTCGCGGGATGATGTGATATGCAGAAAAGGGGCTAGGGCTAAGACCGAAAGGGGCTTAAGGCCTAAATGCTGAAAAGTGGCTTTTTAGGCCAAAATGAAGGTTTTTCAGAGGGTTTTGAGGGTTCCGATAAGATTAAAAAAGAGGTTTTAAACCTTATCAAAGGAAATTTATAAAGGGAATGAAGGAAACTGAAGTATGAATGAGGGAAAATGGGGAAGATGGAGGCCTTTGAAAACAGTTTCTTTCATAGACAGCAGGGTTCATTAATGGAAACAGCAGTGAAGATAATTCTGAAGGATAGAAAACACATGGAGGCTTCAAGAATGATAGATTTACAAAGAAAATGTTTCTCTTGAAGGCTCAGAAACATATTTAGCCACCTGTTTTCTTTGACAAAAAATTATAGGTGGCTAACAGTGGCTCCACATGGGGATGGAATCTTCTTGAAGATGTCAAGAATCTCAGGAATAATCTTTTTAAGTAGGCTAGATGTCTGGTACTTGACCATATTTTTCTTCTCTGATCAGTTGCTACAAACATGATGAACATTATATTAGCAGAAATACTTCCCCAAACAATCTACCTACCCATCCTACTGTCCTAACATTTTTTCTTCAAGGTGCATTTAGACTTACAGACCTTCTTCATCATTATTCTTTATTGAAATCAAAAACTAATCTAATTCTACCCTTATTCCTCCATGAGACCAGATTAAATAGTTGGACTCATAGCTTCTGTACCTAAACTAATATCTGCCAGGATTAAACTGTCTGAAATATTTTCATTCTCTACATTATAAAACATAAATTTAAATATGGACAAACCAGGATTATACTGTCTGATTCGATGTGATTCCATGGCATAAAGGCAAGCTACACATGGACTGAACTTTGCAGAAATTAAAAACAACTAACTAAATTCTCACAAGCTGAGCTTTACTGAGATTTCATACCTATCCTAATCT
Source organism: Pinus albicaulis (assembly GCA_034641835.2). Lineage (NCBI taxonomy): Eukaryota > Viridiplantae > Streptophyta > Pinopsida > Pinales > Pinaceae > Pinus > Pinus albicaulis. The sequence continues at coordinate 44,397,997 of CM076575.1, read as the reverse complement.
AGCTTGAAATATTTACATGTCTAGCTAACAAACTCTCTTTTCCAATACATCCATTCAATCAGATGATCCCATGACTGGTCTCTTCTCATCTCTTTGAGAATTTTGGATAGGCAGGGCCACTCCCATTCTCTTTGTTTCTTAGCAGCAGCTTCCAAAATGTTTCTTGTTGTCTGCAACAAGCTGCTCTTGATGACCTTTGATCCTTCTTCAAATGTCTACAGGAAATGAGCATCAGGATCTTGAAAGAATACCTGGTTGTGAGTATTTGACAAGTAAGTTTCAACCAGTATTACTTCCTCTTCCACTGGATCAAGTAAAAGATTCTTTTAAGAAAGAAATTCTTCCTCATCTTCATCCTTTTCTGAACTGGAGGAATCATCATATACTGCAATGTTGTCCTCTTTTAGCCCTGAGATGTTCTGATCTAGTGGGCTAAGCTCCGTGAAAAGATCAACATATTCTTGAGCAGGGGTTTCTTTGATTACCTCAACCCTTTCAGGAGAAGGTTCAGGATATTCAACTTGCTCAAGAGTTTCTCCATTGCTTTCTTCCTCATCCTCTGAGCTAAAAGGCTACTGACTTCCACCCTCATGGAAATTATTACTGATGATCTGATACATAGCAGAGCGAAGATTCAATGAATCCTCGTCTGCTATCAGGCTATCATAACTTTCTTCTTCAGTATCATAGATAACTTGCATTGGCTCATTAATTTCTTGGAGTTGATGGACATGATCTTCCTCCCACAAATCTAATAATGATGATCCTGCAGGATTAGCTTCTATTTGGAAAAAATCATCATCAGATAGATCACAACTAGAAAAATCATAATTATAAGCAATGTTACCAATCAAACCTACTGGATTCTCAGCAAGTCTTTCTTCACAAAAATCTGCAAGTTCAAAATCTTGTTTATCATACATGCTTTGCATGTTGCTTATGTCTTGCGGTGATATGGTTTGTTTTTCCTAAGGACAAGGTGTGGGTCCTTTCAAATAAGCATTTCTAGCTTCACCCTCATATTCTTCCTCTTTTATGTTTAGCAAGTAGTTGGTTGTCTCTGTCAACTTTTCCAACTTGGTTTCTACAGAGATCAGCCTTCTTTGCTCTGCTTGGTCCTTCTTTATTGCATTTAATTTTTCCTCCCTGTGCCATATGTTGTATTCGACATTAACATCTATGTTTTGCATTTCTTCTAGGCTTGAAGGCTCTCTTTCTCTTATATGGAATTCCACCTCAGGGTCAAAAGAACTCGGATAGTGCAATAGGGCCCATCCCAAAGGTGGTTTTATCTTAGTAGGTATTGCATCGTATACCTTATTGAACTTGGCTGAAAAGTCTTGTACTGTCTCCCCTAGTTGTCTTTTCAAATTCTGGTATTCTTCTAGGATGAGGAAAACATTTCCCAGGACTGCCTATTTATCAAGGAAGACTTGAGAAAATTGACGAAATTGATAATGCTTGCAGCTGGAAAGTATTTAAACCAACTCTTAACCTTTCCTTGTAATCATAAGGCAAACATTCTAATACGCACATCATCTTCTTCTATTTCAAATAAGTCAAGTAAATCCTCAATATTTTGAACGTGTTTCTCAGTAGTGATCTTTGTATTTTCTCCATCATAAAGGGGCAGCTTATTGGTAAGTTTTGCAGGAAGGGGTTGGAAGATAAGAGGAAAAACTAGAGGCTTATATCTTTCTATGACCTTTATGGGTGTACGTAGTGCAACAAGAGACCCATGACTGCTTGAAGTTTCATTAGGGATAAGAGATACAACATCAAGCTATTGTTTCACTAAGTTTTTCACAGGTGTATAGGTCCGCTCATGGTCTAAAAACTGAGGCTTGAGATATTTCCCATAATCAATGTGGATATCATCTTTGTATACTTGATCAGGCTTAAAGTAGGATAGAATGTAGCTGTAGATAAAAACAATGAGTTCTTGAAACCAAATCCAGCCATAATGTTCTATCCCTCTAGAATGTCTGGCCATGTTTCAGGTTCTTCCTCCAGTGGAGTCTTTAGGTCTATTAGGAATTTTTGGAGTCGCCAGGTGGAGGATTTTCAATGTTTTAATGAGGGTTGTTGTCCACCATCAACAATTATACCAAATCGAAGCTAATTGTTCTTCTTCCCCAGCAGAGTCGCCATTATGTTTTGGTTCCTATGATTTGGCAGATTTGGCAATACCAAATGACAAGACAACATCAAACCACTTTGGGTTCCTACAATCTAGCCCTCCTGGATCTAGAGAGGGATCTCTCTATAAATGCAAAGAATGATATATCTTTAAGGTTAAATTTAAGGTATTAGGCTAGGTATGAAGCACAGGGGTTTTTTATTTGTTTGTTTGGTTGGGGATCATTAACTGAGAAGGTTATGTGAATGTGAAAAAGGAACTAAATAGAAGGATGTTTCAGCATGGAAAGATAGGTCAAGATAAGTTCCAATCCATTGGGCTATGGAGTCATAAAAGGGTTTACTCGCATAACAAATATCCAAGGGTTTCCATAGGGCAAGTCATCTATACCAAAGGATCTTTTTAGATAGATGGTGGGATGGAACATTAAGAAGTGGGTGAAATAAAGAAACCAAAGTGTAGCCTAAGATCAGGTAAGGACTTTGAACCTATCCTGCTTTTGACATAATTCAAAGGAAACTCTCAATAAAGACACAAAGGGTAGCTTAAGATCAAGGAAGGACTTTTAACCTAACCTACTTTCAGCATACTCTTAAGGAGAAAAATCCAGCAGTCCTCATAACCGCTTCCAGAAAGTAGGAAACATTTAAGATTAAACATTGAGTAAGGCCTAAGATCAAAGAAAGAATTTTAACCTTATCTACTTTTGAAACACAACTAAAAGGGATATTAGAAAGGCTAACTGTTGGAAAAGGAACCTAGTGTTGATTCACATGTCAGGATCATCACCCTAGACCTTTTGTCACCTGCCTGTGACTGTGGGAAAAATATAAATGAAACACCATTAAACCTGCAAACAGAAAATTTAAACATGTTATATAAACATGTGGGAGTGGGAAAGGGTTCTTCAGGGGGCTCAACAGGATGGAGGGGCAGTGTGGGGAAAACTGGATTCATCATAAAACGTGATGAAAAACCATGGCAGAAGGCGAAAACAGGTCTAGTGGGAGTTTGGGTGCGAGGATGAACGTGGGTCGTCAGATCAGGATGATCTACGGTGGAGATCGCACGATGGAGTCGTTGGGGAGGTTAGATGGGTGGAAAATGGATGGAGGTGAGATTAGATCAGGGCCGTTAGATTAGAACAAATCAATGGTGGAGATTGCTTGATGGAGTAATTTGGAAGAAAAGTTAAAATGCAAGTGAACGGGGTTGTGATATGATAAGAGCCATCCGATTTCATAGATCAACGGCTGGGATTAAAAGCCAAAGTTGCATTGCAGAGGGCAGTAAAGTAGAAAAATGGAGTGGTATTTGCGCATCAAAAATGGGGAAAGTGGAAATTCCCAAAAAAACGCGATTCCATACACTGATTTCCACGTGGATTTCTAAAACCGCCCATTTCATGTAATTTTGGAGCATTAACTCTTGGGCGCAGAAATTATGCGATATGAATTTTCAGCCGTTGGATGATGGGCAGAAGATCTGATGGTGCAGGTGAAACGTGACATAAGGTTAGATGCACAGGCGAAAGCAGGCGGGGTCCATTGCTGAGGTCAATGCGAGCCGTCGGATTTTTAGGATCGATGGTCGAGATCTGTCAATGGGGGAGAATGAGAAGGGTGGGGTTTGAAGAGCATAAGTAATGTGGACCATCCAATCAAACTTGTTCAATGGTGGAGATTTAATCAAAGGTCAGAATGGTGGAGGATTACGTAAGGGACGAGCGTGATGCGATGAAGCGTGAATTGTCGGATGTGGCAAAATGGACGGCTGGGGTTAAATTGCATCAGAGAAAAGGAAAGAGGCCAAAGCATCGGGTCTTTGAGTTTGCGATGTGTGATTAAGCACCGGCCGTCGCATCGAAGGGAGATCAACTACCATGATTGAATCGACGGTGTGATGTTCCGCGACTATGGGCGAGCACGATTGAATCCTGGGGCCTGTTGGTTTCAGGATTCAATGGTCCATATCAAACCGGCGTACGCGATGACAGGAGTCGGCGAGTAGTTTTTATCAACCGGCCATCGGTTCTTACGGATTCAACGTCCAGATCAAATCGATGATGCGATGACGGGGGTTGCGAGCTAAGCGTGATTGAACCCCGGCCGTTGGTTCTTGTGTGCATTCTCGTTATGGCTCAAATCCACCTGCTGGAGAAAGGCAGAGTCTAGGGTAACATCAAACCACGCTTAATCGAGTAGCTAGACCTTCCAAATCGGGAGAGGGCTCTCTCCTGGTCAATCTCAGCAAAAAATGATCAGTGAGGCTTGAGATGACTTGAATAAAAGCTGATTTTAGGCTATTTATATATGTAAAAGAGTTTGATTTGATTTTGAGGGTGTTTGTTGGATCAAAGGGAAGGGCATATTTTGGGTCTGGGAAATGAGCAGTTTTGCAGGGATCTGAATGGGGCAAGGTAGGCGATTGTTTTGATGCTTTCAATTTTGAATGAAATGGATAGCTCAGACCGGTGAGGAGTCAAACAGGGTAGGATAATTTCATGAATCCTCTTCAAATAGTCGAAAACATAGAAGATTAAACAAACTCTAGGTAGAGCACTGCAACTCTAATGAATTCCACCTTTATCCTTATTTGTTTAACTTAAGAAGAAATAAGAAGGAAGATGATACACATAAAGCACCAGTAAACTTACATTAACAAAGAGAAACACATCATCAAAACAAAGAGCCACATGAATCCCAAGGAGTGCTGCAAACCCTGGTCTATTCCTTCGCAAAACTGCAGAGATGAATGTACAATGATGCTCAAAGCAATCCCAAGTGTCCAACCTGGAAAATGACTGAAAAACTACAAGATATAGACAAGCATAACTCATCCCCAGCCTCTAGGGGTCAAGCTCACAAGTCTAGGAGCTGTTTCAACAAGATCTAAACTAAGAACTAGAAAATAGGCAGTGGAACAGCTTGCCTCTATAAGATAGGAAACTGATTCATTCAGTTGCAATTCACCTTTTGATGGAGGAATCTACTTCCATAAGTAAAAATTTGAAAAAATTACATCAAAACCCATCAAATTACATCAAGATTTTTACATTTGGAAGTAAGAAATTCAAACTGGCCAAAACTAGGCGCAAAACAGAGTTACTGAGTAAAAAATGAGCCAAAATCCCCAATGCGCCGCGCCTGATTTCTCTATGCGTCGTGCCAGTTTGGAGCTGATTTTGAAGGCCTTCTCGTTGTCCAAATTGGATCCAAGTGGGCTTGTTGGAAATTTCTTCCTGTCTACTTTCCAAAACAAGTGGAATTTCTGAATTTGGCTTCCATTTTCCCCTCCAAAAATGAGTTCTTCCAACACTGATTCCTGTGTGTCCAAAAAGGGGCAAAAAGGTCATTTTTAGGGTGTTTTTGACCCTTCTGGAAGCCCAAAACCTATCAAAATCTCTTGGCCATGGGTAGGTATGCATAATTTTTCATGAAAAATCTAGAAATGTAAATTTTTTCCCAAGAGGAGCTCCCAATCATAAGCGCGCGCCAAGTGGCGCGACGCGTTGAGCTGAAAAATCTGTGTTTAGGCCAAAAAAAATCAAAATTTGCAAAATGTGTCCCAAATTTCTTGAAATTTGGGCTGAGTGTCCTCCATCATGCACTATGTTGGGCCAAGGAAGCCTCGGCCAAAATTTGAAGTCTATCTTGCCTTTTCCGACACTTTAATGCCCTCTTCAACTTAGCTTTTAGGATCTTGATTCGTGCCTTGCAAACATGATTTCTTGCCCAATAATGATTCGCCATGTGCCTCAACAGGTTCTTTTCCTTGTTTCCCTTCTTCAACAGCTTTTCCAAATGAATACTGACCCTTTCAAGCCAAGTTTCGCATTTAGCCTCAATCTCTTGCTCAATGGATGTCATCTCGGTTTGGCTCCTTTTGGCGGCTTGCCGATTCTCACATATATTTTGCAACTCCATGATAGTTTGTTGATCTTCCAACTATTTTTTTCTCTACTCAAGGTAATTGATTATCCATTGCGCTCTTTGCAACTTGACGGACAAATTGTTTATTTCCACGTTCTGCTCTTGAACAACCTCTCTCAGCTTTGAGCTAGGAGAGCCCAACTCATCATCAATGAATATGAAATCTGTATCCTGGCCTGTAGAAGGCCCCTCATCATGTATTGGCCTCTTACCCTTGTCCTATACCTATACTGATAATGAAGGAAGCGAGACCCCTTCCACCCCGAGTGGAGATAATACTCACCTGGCTGCTGCAAATAACCCTCTAGTGCCTCTCTGATAAGTGCAAACACCGGCATACTAGTGGTCTGTGTCACATGACCTTCATGCTGATATGAAGGTTCACCTGCCTCATGAAAAGCCTCCGAAGGTCCCTGAGAAGCTATGAAGAAATCATTAGAAATGAAATCCTCCCATGAAATACCCTGCAAGTCGAGCTGATGCGTAACCAAAATTTTGATGAGTGCAAAGTGATAGATACTGCTATACTGCTGCACAGGAGTTTTCCTTTGCACGAGAGTGGTCATATTCTTAATATTCCGGCACATGAAATAAGGGAGGTTCATTATCCTCACCCTGGTGAAATGAATCGGCAACCTGATATGATAGGCATAAAGACGTGAAAATCGGCCTTCACAACTGAAATATTTGATAATAAGTTTCATCAGAGGAGCATATGAATCCTTTAGGAACCGGAAGGAAAAAACTCTGCTGAGTTGTCTCACAAAACTAGGCTTGATATATGGCTCATAGTGTACCCTATCAACCTGCTACCTTTTGTTCCATTGTTCTCCAACATTTGGAATTCCGGTTTCTTGAGAGATAGTTTCAGGTGTTAAAGTGAATGTCACACCTGCAAGGTGTTAGAGTCAGCTTTTGCAGCCTTCCTCCAGTGATCAAACATGCTCTTTCAAAGTGATTTTAAAGTGTCAAAGTCAAATTTTGTCATTTCAAAGAGTCTTCAAGCAAAATTTGATCACTAGGCATTAGGTCTAGGGTTGGTTTTCACTTTTCAAATTTGGTTCAAATGTCAGTCCATGTCACCATTCAGCTGAGTGTACCATCATTCAAAGGGTTTTCATCATCTTTCAAGCTCCAGAAATAGTCATTCTACATCTGCCCACATGCCTACTTGTGCCCTGTGCAGTCCATTTCCTCTCCTAGTATTTTTGGAGGTACTCCTCTGGATGGTCAAATCATCGGAAAAACTTGTATCCTGATGTTTACACACCTTCCCCTATCCTTAATGTACCTTATTAAACACTTCCCATCACTGAGATCCCAAAATCTTCATTTTGGCACAAACCCTGTTTCTAGCCAACTTGGCAATTTTCTAGGCTAGGCCTGTGTTTTTCCCTTTTGGACCCCTTCCCCTCACTCAATCTCTGACATTCCACTTTCCCCTGCTTCCTAACATCCCTCCCTACTTCCAAAAATTTCCCCAAGAATTTAGAAGCCCCTTATCCCCTTCATTTCGCTTCATTTCGACAAAATCCGTTGTTCCACACATCGGGATCGGTTTCACTCAAAAGATGTTTCAGAGCAATCAAAGATTAATTTTGGCAAACGGAGAGAGGTTTTTGTCCACAACATCCCAAGGAAGAAAAACCTCTTTCACTGTTTACACAGGTATCATGGTTTTAGATAAATGTCAAAAATACCGTTGCCTCAGGAGAATTGAATGCACCTCTGAAGTGGCCTTGGGAAAATCAAGATTTCTCCTAGCATGGTTGGCCAAATGACTTGCATGATGAGTCAAATGATAACTAGACACAAATATCTTTCCAATTAGCTATCATGAGCTCAATTTGGAGTTGAGGAATACCTTCACAAGTTGACTGCAACAACGCTCTGCCTTGAGGCAGCCTCATTCTGCTCATTTTGACAAGTGTTGGGAGATTTGATTTTTTATAGGGTAAATGAAATCAAAATTGCATAATTCTACTTTTTTTGGAAATTAGACTCCAATAGCTTTCCAACGAGCTATCACACGCCCAATTTGGACACCGGGAAGGCCTCCAAAAGCTTTCTGCAAAATGCCTATGTGGCAAGAGGGAACATGAGCGACCCACCTGGGCAGAGCGACCCACCTGGGCATTTTTCATAGTGTAAATTTGCACAGGAGCGACCCACCTGGGCAGAGCGACCCACTCATCAACAGAGGTCCAAAAAATCATTTTGAGCGCCCAGTCTTGTTTGGGATTGCTTCAACTGGCCTTCAAACAGGTTTCTATCAATTGCTTGATGTTTTTGAATGCATTGGTGGCATCATTGGTGGTTTCAAACGTTTCAAACAGAGGATTTAAACCCCACAGTCATAGCATGATCGTTTTCAGGGTTTTAAAATGAAAATGAATGGTTGCATGAGTTTGTTTTCTATCTTATATCAGTGACACATCCAGCCTTGCATATAATATCAAAACCATATTGTTCTCATGCCCATTATGCCATTGTGACCATTGCTATTATTATACCATGTTTAAAACCTTTGTTCCATGGTGACTGTGGTTGTACTATGTCTCACTGCCCAATGTAAAAACATTCTCATGACTTTGTTTCAAACTGCCCAGTGACACCTTTGTTGTTATTACTCATAGACAAACACATTCTATTGATGCCATGCTCTCCTTTGATAAGATTTGTTCAATATTTTGAAAGTTGCCCGCTCCCTTTGATCAAAATTTCACTTGCATTTAAACACAGAGATTGTGCCTCTTTTCCAATCCATTTAAAATAGAGATATTATCATGGTTTGTTTCCTTATGGTGTTTTGACGGTGGGGATATTTGTTGGGTGTTTGAAACATACATTATAACTTTGCCTTCACTGCATCTCTATCAGTATACATATTGCACATATCTTGTTCGCAGCCATGTCAGAGATAGAGTCAGAATATGAGCAGGAGTAGGACAGTGACTCAATCGTTGAGGTTGATGTACTGAGATGGAGCATAGCAGTGCGCCAGTAGTGGTAGCATATCAGAGAGGCCACAGAGCTTTGTTTGCAGCATCACGAAGAGTACTATCTCCACATGGGGTGGAAGGGGTCTCGTTGACTTCATCAGCAGCGCGAGTACTATCTCCACATGGCATGGAAGGGGTCTGGCCTTCTTCATCAGCGTAGGTACATTCACAGGATCATGATGGAGACAAAGACACCAAGGTCCCATTTCTCATTTTCAACAGGTTGAACATACACATTGCTACATCATGACTGACAACAACACATCATACAACCGAGACAGTGTTTTCACCACAGGGGCTGCATGCACCGGGAAAGCACTAAAATGGCGGAAAAGGCCTGATCCACTCCGGATTTTGGCCGAGGCTTCATTTACTGAGCAAGATACATGATGGAGGGTCTTCGCTCCGAATTTGAGCAAATTCGGAGAAAATTTTGTCATTTTGAAATTTTTTGGTCTAAAAACAGGTTTTGCAGTTAAGTGGGTCGCGCGCTCATGCGCTCACTTTTTTTTTGGGACACTTGCTGGAGGAAATTTTTACATTTTTGGATTTTTCATGGTTAGTTATGCATCCTCTGAAGTCAACTTAGCATTTCATCGAAATCTGGATGGTCAAAAAGCTCAAAAACACCATGAAAACCACCTTGCTGCCACCTTTTGCACCAGCAGGGAGTACCTCTGGGAGAATGAGGTTTTGGAGGGTCAAATAAACTCCAAATTCAGAAATTCCACTTGGGTTGGAAAGTAGACATCCCGGGCTTTCCAACGAGCTATCATGAGCTCAATTTGGATGCCGGGAAGTACCTCAAATTCAGCCTGGAACATGAGCGACCCACACAGTTCAGGAGCGACCCACCTGGAATTTTTCCTAAATTTTCAGCTGCCAGCTCAGTATTTCGCCTATTATGGACCAGTTTTTCTTGTGGATAGAATTTTTGGGTTTTTATGATGTAAATTCATGTTTTGCATGTAACTTTGGCTTGTTTTTATCTCTTCTAGAAGATTCACTCTCAAATGAGTAAAAAATCATGTAATGGATCAGTTTCCACTCTTTTAGAGGCAAGTTGTTAGCTGCCTAGATTGTAGTTCCATGATTAGAATTGGTTGAAGCTGATCCCTGAAGAGGGAATTCGACCCCTAGAGGTGGGGAAAGGTGTTAGAGTGATCTATATATTGTAATTTCTGAGGCATTCTACAGGTTGGACTCTTGGGATACTTTTGATACCATTGTACATATTTTTCATATTTTGGCTAAGGAAAGATCAGGGGTTTTGCGGCACTTGTTGGGATCCTTGTGGTGTTATGTTCTTGATGATGTTTCTCCTTTGTTTACTGTAAGTTTCTTCATGTTTAATGTATGCCATCCTTTCATTATGCTTCTGAACTAAATTGAATGAGTGAAATAAGGTTGAATCCATTGTTTACAGTGCTTAGCCTTTGAATTCAGTTAGTTCTATATTTTTTCAGCTGTTTGGAGAGGATCCAAGTTCTTCTTTGCCCTCTTCAGCTCCTCGTCGGTCTAATCTATCCATAAATCCAATTTAAAGCATCAAGATCATCACCTACCTCGCCCCAGCTCGAACTCTGCAAAGGTCTGACCTTATCCCCGGACTCAAAATCTGTTTTCCCATTACTCCAGGCGAAAACCCAAAAAACCAAAAATCAAACAAACCTATCTCTTTACTAGCCTAAAATCAGTTCTTATTGTAAGTCATCTCGCATCCTATTGCTCATTTTCTCGAGATTGACGGAGAGAGCCCTCTCCTGTCCTCGTAGGGCTAGCTACGAGGCTGAGCATGGTTTGATGTAGCCTTGAGTTTTACTTCATTTCAGCCTGAGGTAGATTTGAGTGCTAACACAAGGGTGACTTGGCCATTATGTAAATGCAACACAAACAATCGGGCCAGCTCTTGATGATGGTGGACCCTAGCAACCATTTCACAAAATTGATAACAAGACTGTTGTTGAAAACATGCAATGGCAAGAGGACAGGCCTGCAATTCAGCCAATGAAGTAGGCTCCTCCCTCACATTTCTACCACTCTTGTGAGGTCTTCTAGGTGCATGCAATTCAGTTGTGGAGTCACTGTCTCAGTCATAAGAAGTATCCATCTCCATGATTTCCAAATTCTATGTTGTCTTGGATGAATATGAGGAATTTGGTGTTTTTGGTTTTTTTGCCAAATATGTAATAATAAGTGAGGGACTATGGAGGGAAAGGGTAGGGGAAATGATAGGATATTTCCAATTGAAATATTTCAATTAAAGAGTTTAGGGACAGTCAATAGGTTTTTTGGGATATCATTGGGTTTTGGGAAATTTATAATTGGGATGCGGGATAATGGAAATGGGATGGGAAATGAGTGATTTAAGGATATGAAGGAATAGGGAGATGGAACAAGAATAACAGTGATGAGGGAATACAAGGTGGGGAAATATGAGTGATAGGAACAAAATCAATTTGTAAACCCTAAGGAAAAAATCCTTTGAACAAGAAAATAGGGTTTAAATTTTCTTGTATTAAATCCTCATAAACAACACAAGACCATGTTCATTGGCAATGGAGAGTTTACTTGACTTACTTGAACAAAGAGGGACTGAGCCGATTTGAAATCTTGAAAGGAATGGCAATGAAACTGCTTGCATCCCTATGCATCGTGCAACAAACCCAGTGCGTCACACAGTTTCAATGTGTCGCGCAAGAGAAATTTTAACACAGTGGGGGCTGACCCAATGCATCGCGCCCACCCAATGCATCGCGCAGGGAAATTTGCACAAGTCTGCCTTCAAATGCTTCCTTCGCTCCTCATGATTTCTCCTTTACTCACTTCTATCCTCTTGGCATACAAATGAGCTTTCGAAAGATGAAAATGTTTTATATGCCAAGGATTTTAATTCTTGATTTCAAAAAAACCCACTTTGCAATGTTTCAAATTTTGACACTTTTTTTAAAAAAAAAACTTTGTTTTGCTTCATTTTGGTTTTTTGACTGAATGATGAGCTTTTTGTTTGTCCTGCAAGGAATGGATTGGCTAGAGCTTTGACAAAGGCGACCAGGGTTTCCAGTGAAAGTATTATTACAACTGAGAAAACTTAAAATTACATTTATTTATGCATAAAGATGAAATACTCTATTTTTCTTCAAAACAGAGTTTTGAAGAAAAATCATTATTAAGCATATGATGATGAGATTTTCAGCACTGAAACCTTATTTCAAACTTCCTCATGTGCCTGCTGACCATTATTGAGCATTCTGAAGACCTCATTAATGAAACCCTAGACCTAATGACACTAACACTCTAAAAATGACTCTTTGCAAACTATGAGACCAAAAGTGACTGCAAATGATTTTAATGAACAGAAATAGGCCAGCAGGTAAAGGAAATGAGGGACATGAGCAACAAGCCACTACCATCAGATTATCCATGCTCTTAATGGAATGCAGCTGACTGAATGAGACACCTAATATGCAATGAAACAAGAAGAATTTGATCTCTCACGGAGGGATGAAGATACCGACACTAACAGATTCAATGGTCCAGATCAAATCAGCGGATGCGATGACGGGGGGCTGCAAGTGTAGTGCGATTGAATCGTGGCCATTGGTTCTTGTGGATTCAATGGTCCAGATCAAATCGGAGGAGAAAGGGCTCATCGCACTGGAGTTTTGAAATAAATGTTTTAACAAAGAAACTATAAATCTCGATTACGAATGCGCGATGGGGGCTAGCTCCTGGTCACGCGAAGAGGTCATATGCGGAAAATGGGCTAGGGCTAAGGCCGAAAGGGGCTTAAGGCCTAAATGTTGAAAAGTGGCTTTTTAGGCCAAAATGAAGGTTTTTCAAAGGGTTTTGAGGGTTTCGATAAGATTAAAAAAGAGGTTTTAAACCTTATCAAAGGGAATTTATGAAGGGAATGAAGGAAAATGAAGTATGAATGAGGAAAAATGGGGAAGATGGAGGCCTTTGAAAACAGTTTCTTGCATAGATAGCAGGGTTCATTAATGGAAACAGTAGTGAAGATAATTCTGAAGGATAGAAAACACATGGAGGCTTCAAGAATGATAGATTTACAAAGGAAATGTTTCTCTTGAAGGCTCAGAAACATATTTAGCCACCTGTTTGCTTTGACAAAAAATTATAGGTGGATAACAGATCAAAGCATGGATGAGTTGTCCAAAGCTGCAGAATGTCATGAGAAGCATCAAACAGATCATGTCTTCTTTGATCGTATATTTGACTACATGGAAAGGTTCAACAATCCAGATTTCCAGTTATATTTTCATTATGAATATCAAATGCATCTTATGTTTCCTTGGTCATTCCAATATGTTGTTTGTTTTTGTTTCAAGTGCAGTCGAGAAATTCAAGTATCAGATCAGATCAATGACTGGCTTCATTGGAAGTTTCATGTTGCTTGAGTTAAAAATGGAGATTGTAGCTGATAGGGTAGGTAGGAGTGTGTGAATAAGCTCAAAGCTGACTGAGCATCCATTCAGTAGGTACTAATTTTTTTCTTCTGCAGTGATCATCAAGCTTGAGCCCGAGGTGAAGGCCATAAGAATTTGAAGAAGATTTGGAAAAATTTCAGAATTTTTATTTCCAAGAAGATGGATGGCACTGGAACTACTGGTTCTTTAGTGTACCACATGGGCACACTATCCCAAGTGGAGCCACTGTTATCACCCAAAAAATTTCAAAACATAATTGTGTCAATTTGTTTTTGGTCATGGTTCAAAATTGGGTTTAGAAGTCAATTTAGGATTTGATCAAGGGTAGGTTTTAGATTTTTATATTTTAAAGCCCGTCATTAAGTTCAAATAAAGTCTTTTAAAGGTCCATTCATTGTCAAATATCCATAATTTCCATTTGGGAGTCATTCCATAAAGTTTCAGGTCAAAAATTTCCAATTAGCCAAGAATCCATGTTTTCATAGCGCCACTAGTTCAAAAAAGTTTATTTGCGCTACGAAAGCGCTAATAGTTTCATAGCGCAAACTGGGAAAAATACACTGCGGGCGCTATCAAAGCGTGGTTTCTTAACCGTCTTATCATTTGAGCTCCAAATTGTCAAAATCCATTGGGAAATGATATGTTAGTGGTATGATGAGTTAGTTAGTGATGAGATTCAATGTACTTACCCATCTTGCAGTCATCATTGTCATGATAGGGCATGAATGATGAATAATTCAGTTATGAGATGACATTTCAAATTCAAAATCTTTCTTAACTGGTCATACACATTTCTCTTGCCTCCATTCAAATGTCTAAGCTCTAAAGTATCAATCCAAACTTGTGGTTGTTTAATACAAAGTTTTTCTTCATCCTATTCAAGCAAATGTGATATAAACTATTCAAGCGAGGTTGTTTCATATAATCAAGCAAGGCTGCTATTTCATATATTCAAGCGAGGTTGATTCAATTTGTCAAGCAAGGCTGACAATTTTTCTGTGAAGCATGGCAGAGGAAAAGAAAGTCCACAAAGGGGGATAGTGCTTAAGATATGAGCCTGAAAATATGAAGGCCATAGTTGAAGACCCGGCAGTGATGGAGGCATTCAGCAGAGTAGGATGTCTTCGGTTTTGTGAAAAGTTGCAGGGTTGCCACACATAGGCGTGTAAATAATTTGCCTTACACTTCAATGGAAAAACTACCAAGGTTGGGATGCTAAGTGTGCCAATTACACCAGAGATTATTGTTGTTGTGACAGAAATACCAAGGGATCAAGAAACTTGGTTCAAAAGTTTCAAATTTGATATGGAGCCATGCAAAGAAATCATGAAACCTGAGTATGCAGATATGGACCTCAATAACGCTATCCCTAGAGGCTACGTAAAAGACACTTACGCAAAGCTTCTACTCAACATCCAGAGATATCTTACATGTGAATGAAGATATCATAAGGTCTACACATATCATTTCAAGTTGCTTCTGCATTTCACAGGTAAAATTTCACTTGATTTTCCCTTTTACCTGCATAGGAGTTGTTGTGGATAATATCCGCATATCCTTTTCAATTTTTATTTTGAGTATCAAAAATACAAAAAAATTAGAAAATCAGAAAAACATATGTTATAGTATAAGGTTTTTATACTATCTCATAAAAAGAAGTGTTTCAAAGCTTGATGATCATTAAAATTTATTGAAGTATATGTTTTGTTTTGAGCTTAAAGTTCAAGCAACTTCCCAAGCGGAAGTGGTGATCGTGGGAGAGTGGTTCCGGATTAGTTATTACGGTGGGGAAAATAGCTCTTTAATTATCAAAATCGGACCCCCCGTAGTTTACTGGTCAAAATCTTGCGCGAGCCGTGATCAATGGCTAAGATTCATTACGGGGGGTATAGGTCGAATTTTTCCGCCGTACTCCCGGACCCCCCGTAGTGACGTCATTTCGGCATTTATTATGGATTTTCTTAATTGTTAAATTGTTCTTTGTCCCATTCTCGTTTGGTTGTGGTTTTTTTTTCCCTTTGAGTCGTGCTCCCGCCACCTTTTCATTACCCAATACCCCCGTATTGTTTTCATTGTCTGTCAGCCATGGAAAAACAAGCTTCTCTATCCGGTTCATCAAGCTTCAGTTCTCTCGGCAATAGCTTCAGGACCAGATGTTCTCATAGATTAGGAGTTTTAAAATTCTCATTTTATTTTTCAAAACTATGTAAATGTAATTAGACTTTAAAGCATGTGCTTCAATAACGATTAATGGTTTAAACAATTGAAATTAGTTGGAGCGAGTTAGAATGAAAGCTAAATTCTTGAAGCTAAATATTTAATCGTATTAAAGGACAATTTCAAGAAAGATGAAGGTTCCGAGTTTTGAACCTTGAAGCTAAATTTTGTACTGAAGAATGTTGAATCAATAAAAAGTTTTGCAAGTTTCCTTCATTCTATCTATGCTGAATAGTTTCTCAGTTTTCATTATGTTTTTCATCTCTGTGAATAAAATAGAGTAATTTGAGCTGCGAGTCTCTAGATACTTGTGTATTTAAGAGTTAAATAAACCTTAATGGGAGCTCCTCTATTTTAACGTTGTTATTACTCATTTCTTCAGGATTTTTACACTGATAGATTATGTTTTAAGCAGCATATCAAATTGAAATCCTTCCTTTCTTGTTTCTTCCGTCCACTCATTTCAGCATAAGGAGAATATGGCATTGCAGATATTGTATGGGTTTAATATTTGAAGATTATATTATTAATGTTTGAGGTTTATAAAACATAGACAGATATACTTTTGTTTGTGACATAATCTTTAATGTCTTGAGCACGAATTCCTTTACACAGCAGGAAATTGTTTCTCAAGGAACAACATTAATTGGCGTCGTTGCCGGGGACGAAGATTCGAAGAATTTCCCTGAGTTTTGTTTTACATTTCCTCTGGTTGTTCAGAGAGGAAAAGATATTAAGCTGTTTTTGTTTGAAAATAGCTCTGGCTCCCAAGAAACCTCATACGAGGTCGAATTCCTCTCAGCAAACCGTTCCTGTTTTGTCTGATCCTGAGAAGCTTGTTTCAAAGAAGGGCCAGAAACTAAAAATATTTGATACACCAGAAACTACACTGCTCACACCAGGTAGCAGTTCATGCACTTTCATATCCAAGAAGGCTTCCAAGAAACTCATTTTCTCGGAAGAAGAGTCGTCACCATCACCCGTTCGTTTTCAAGAACCCACATTAGAAGAGCAATCTTTAGAGTTTGTGTCTTTTCCTTTTACAGAAACTCAGCCCCATATAGTTGCCAGCTCTTCTGCAGTCGTTCATACTCCAACTCCTATATCATTTGTTCCACCCCATTCATCCTCTCCTACAACTGGTATTCATTTTACCCCCGCTCAAGGAGCAGTTAACCCGGGCGTAAACATGGCAGTCCCTGCAGCCCCTGCTTTCTTGATGAATAGATATGCACCATTGAATCTACCCCAACCACTACATGATATGCCTCAGGAATATCTTAAGTTACTCCCTATATTTACTAGTGAAGACGAAATAACTGCAGAATAGCACTTGCCCCTGTTTTGCACATTTGCCGAGAATTTAAATGTTGAACATTTGGACGTTGTAATGAGACTTTTTTTTCAGTCTCTAAGTGGAGAGGCAAGGAAATGGTTTAAAGGATTTCCTAATGGTACCATAAATGATTGGGATACCCTAGAAACGTGTTTCACTGAGAGATGGGGTGAAAAAAGGGACCGTGGCTATTCTTTGACAGAGTTCAATGCAATAAAGAAGAAATTTGATGAAAGCATGAAAGATTTTGTGAAAATATTTAATAAATTGTATAATGGTTTGCCTGTTGAAATGAAACCCCCTCCTATTGGAGCAAGGGTTGTTTTTTCTGGTGCATTTGAACCAAAATTCAGTTTCACATTGAGGGAAAGGAGGTCACCTACATTGGAGCAGATTCAAACTGATGCTCTGGAGATTGAGGCTAATATGTCCGCTGCTGGTAAAGTTTAAGATAAAGGAAAAGCTAAAGAAGAAACCTCAGCTCAAGAACAAAGAATTGATGATATGACTAAGGTCATAAAAAATCTGTCCAATAAATTGGTGAAATTGGAAATAGATAGTAAGCCTGCAAGACAGAATAGAGGGGTTTTTAATCCCCAATTTAAAAAACAGCCTCTGCAGATTCTACAAAGAGAGAGGAAAGATCAAGATCAGGTACAAGCACCTTTGTATATAGAGGCGGCTACATCCCGTTCAGTAGATGATGATGATGAAAGAGAGAATGATGCTCGAATTTCCGCTGTGTACATGGAAGATGATGAAACAGAAAAGGAAGTTGAGGAAGAAGGAGCGGAAGAAAGTGATATGTCATTTGATCAAGAAGAGATTGATGATTACTGCAGACAGTTTACAGACTTCATGCAATCCGAGTTACATAGAAAGTATGATTTAAGGTCAAATAAGAGACTAAGAACTCAAGAGGATGAAGAAAAAGAACCAGAATCAGTGCCTGCTCCAGTGGTGACTCCATTACAGAAAGACCAGACTCAGAAATCAGATAAGGGGAAAAACCCATGAATGAAGAAAGAGAGAAGGAAAAGCTGCAAGCCGATGCTTCTCAAACGAACGTTAGAGATTCTAATATTTTGGAGAAAGTGGTCACTGTTCCTAATCAAAATCTAAGTTCCAAGAAAGATCAAGAAGAGCCTGAAAAGTTGACAAAATCAAATCAAACTTTCAGTTTGGAAAAAGAATTGGAAAAAGTGAAAATTCAAGTTCCTCTTCTTGAATTAATGAAAACACCAGGTTATAAGAAAGAGATTTCCGAATCTATCAATCTATCTCAGTCCAATGAAGTCGGCGATATAGTTAATCTGCAAGAAGAAAAACCAGTGGTTACATTTGGGCCTCATGTTGAAGAGGTAGATTCATCTATCCCTCCTTTCTATATTTCACTTCTGTTACACGACTTTGTTTTGCATAATTGTATGTTAGATTCTGGCGCTTCCCACAATCTGATGCCACTGTGTGTGATGAAAGAATTGAATCTGCAAATCACTAAGCCATACCGAGATCTTTATTCTTTTGATTCAAAGAGGGTGAAGTGTGTGGGTCTTATTAAGGATATGGTTGTGTCTTTGGCTCAAATCCCAGCCAAGAGCATTATGATGGATGTGGTAGTGGCTGATATTCCAGCCAGATTTGGTATGGTATTATCTAGGTCGTGGGGAGCAAAGTTAGGAGGAGTTTTGAAGCTTGATTTCACATATGTTATCATTCCTGTTTTCAATGGGGAAGAAAGAAGGTTGTATAGAGAAACTAGGTTTCAAAAAACTACCACTAAGAAAGATGCAGGTAATTCACCAATTTATGACCAAGAGAAAGACGACCTCTCTTGTTTCATGCTGCATGAAGATGCAGAATTTGCTGAAGAATCGCAAGGGCAGCTCCCTTCAACAGTTGTACATAAGGAGCTGCATTCAAACAAGCCCTGGAAGTGTTTTTTCGATGGTGCGTTTTCAAAAGAAGGCACGGGAGCTGGTTTCATTCTTGTTTCTCCAGAAGGTAACCTTGTGCCTTTTTCTTTCAAATTGGAGTTTGAGTCCACTAATAATGTTGCGGAGTATGAAGCATTAATCATTAGTTTGCAGATAGCTAAGCACATGGGAATTCAGTCTATAACTGTGTTCGGTGATTCTGAATTAATTATAAGACAAATAAAGAATTTGTGTCAAACTAAACATCCCAGGTTAGGGGCATATAGGAATGAAGTCTGGGATTTGATTGAAAATTACTTTGAAGCCTTCAACTTACAGTTTGTACCAAGGGAGGAAAATAGAATGGCTGATTATTTGGCAGTTGCAGCTAGTACATTCAAGCCTCCTATCAATCCAAGACTAAGGTATGAAATTGAGATGAGACATAGACCGTCAATCCCTGACAACATTAAACATTGGCAGGTCTTTGAAGACGATGAACAGATTAAGCAGTTTTTGTCGATGATTGGAAATTTTGAAGGTCATCAAGTTGATTTGGAAACTGATCAAGATGAGTGGGCTGGTAAAACTCTGAAAAAGAAGATTGGTGGTCAAGAGATTATTCAGTTGAAAGATAATGTTTTGCCAAGAGGCTTGGTGCCTCTCAAAAAACTGTTTGATGCTAATGACGTTGCAGTGAATCAAAAGAAAGTAAACCAAGACGAACAAGTGGAAGATTACAACTTGGGGACTCAACAGGAGCCTAAAATGATCAAATTGTTCAAAGGGATCCCGAAGGACTACAAAGAAAGGTACATAGATCTATTCAGACAATTCAAATATGTATTTGCTTGGTCCTATGATGATTTGAAGACGTATGATAAAAGTATCATACAACATAAAATCCCACTCAAGGATGGAGTCAAGCCACATAAACAGAAGCTCCGACAAATCAATCCGTTATTGTTCGCTCCGATTGAAAAGGAAGTAAGGAAATTGCTGCAGGCCAAAATAATTGTTCCGCTAAGATATTCAGATTGGGTTTCCAATCTTGTACCAGTCCGAAAGAAAAATGGAGAGATAAGGCTGTGTGTAGATTTCAGGAACTTGAACAGGGCTTCATTGAAAGATAATTATCCTTTGCCGAAAATGGACTTTGTCTTACAAAAGGTCACTGGGGCTTACAGGTTATCTATGGTGGATGGTTTTTCAGGGTATAATCGGGTTGCTGTGGAAAAGGAAGATCAAAAGAAGACTGCTTTCACTACACCCTGGGGAACATTCATGTACGCCAGGATGCCATTTGGCCTGATGAATGCGGGGGCCACATTCCAAAGGGCGATGGATATCGCATTTGTGGGAGATGAGTTTGTGGTGATTTATTTGGATGATGTCACAATTTTTTCAAAATCTAATGAGGAGCATTTACAAAATTTGCAGAAAGCCTTCATGAAGTGTAGAAAGTTTGGATTATCGCTGAATCCTAAAAAGTCTTTGTTTGCCCTGGAGGAGGGTAAATTTCTTGGCCACATTGTTTCTAAAGAAGGAGTGAAGATTGATCCAGCAAGGGTCGAAGCAATTCAATCAATTCCACTGCCCCGAAGTAAGAAAGATATTCAGCGATTTCTCGGAAAAATTAATTTTCTAAGAAGGTTTGTTCCTAATTATGCAGAGATCGTCAAAAAGATAACAGACATGTTAAAAAAGGATGCTGAGGTGAAGTGGGACAAAGAAGCAAGGGAGTATTTTCAAAGGATTAAAGAGGCTTTAAAGGAAACACCTGTTCTAATCAGTCCAGACTATTTGAAGCCATTTCAGATCTTCTCATTTTCCTCTCCCTCAACCATTGCAACCGTGTTATTGCAGAGAAATGAGGAAAATTATGAACAACCGGTAGCATATTTCAGCAAAGTTCTCCGAGATGCAGAATTGAAGTATAATATACTGGAGAAACAAGTATATGCTCTGGTGAAAGCATTGAAGGCATTCAGAACCTATATCCTCCATTCTCAAATATTGGCATACGTTCCTAATTCTACCGTAAAAGACGTCCTAGTACAGAGCGATGTAGAAGGAAAAAGGGGAAAATGGATTGCAAAAATCCAAGAATATGATCTGGATGTTAAACCCACCAAATTGGTCAAAGGGTTGGGATTGGCCAAACTATTAACGGAGTCAAATTTCCAAGCACTGGGAATTAATTTGTTGGCCCCTGTAGAGGAAATCGATGGAAAAACAGGGGATAATCAGTTAAGGCCGGCAATCAAATATAAATTTCTCTACTCAAGTTGGTACAAGGACATTATTCATTATTTATGCTTTCTTTCTTGTCCTCCTTCCATAGATAGATCCAAATACAGAGCCTTAAAGCTGAAGGCTCAACATTATGTCATAATCGAAGCAAAGTTATATTGGAAAGATCCTGCTGGTGTATTACTGTTGTGTCTGACAGAGGAGGAAGTTCCAGAGGTAATCAAAGAACATCATGAATGCTTGTGCGAGGGACACTATAGTTGGAAGGTAACTGCTCATAAAGTTTTTAAATCAGGATTCTATTGGCCATCTATTTTTGTTGATGTTTATAAAGCAATCAGAAGTTGTCAAAAATTCCAGGTATTTGCAGAGAAGAAGAAATTAGCTCCATTGCCTCTTCTCCCTGTTTTTGTTGAAGAACCTTTCAGACAATGGGGATTGGATTTCATTGGGGAAATCAATCCACCATCCAGTGGGAAATTTAAGTGGATCCTTACTGCTACGGATTATTTTACAAAGTGGGTGGAGGCAATCCCCACCAGGAAGGAAAATGATTTGGTTGTTATGAAGTTTTTAGAAGAAAATATCTTTAGCAGGTTTGGATGTCCAGTAAAGATTGTGACAGATAATGCCCAAGTTTTCAGCTCACTAAGGTTCATTAATTTCTGTCAGACTTACAATGTGATATTGTCTCATTCTACAGCTTATCATCCACAGGGGAACGACTTGGCAGAATCTTCTAACAAAACACTGGTAAGAATCCTGAAGAAGACAATAAATGAAAATCAAAAGAATTGGGATTCAAAGCTAGTGTTTGCACTATGGGCAACAAGGATGACTGCTAGAAGATCCACTGGTAAGTCACCTTACGAATTAGTATATGGTACTCAGGCATTGTTTCCCACCCAGTTGGTGAAGCCTGTGATTTCCTTCCTTCAAGATGCTCAAGCAGAACCTAATGCCATGATTAGGAGAATGAATAATGTAATAGAACTAAGTGAAAACAGAGATAAATTTCGGGAGAATTTGCTTGCTTATCAGCAGAAAATGAAGACAATATTTGACAGGAAGGCCAAAGAAATCATGTTTCAGAAGGGAGACCTGGTATTGAGATGGGATACCCGAAGGGAGGACAAAGGGAAACACAGAAAATTTGATCCGTTGTGGTATGGTCCATTCAAAATAAATGAAGTCAGGATGAATAACACTTTCATGCTGGAAAATCTTGAAGGAGAAGTATTAGATATGCCTGTGAATGGGAAATATCTAAAGCATTACTTCCGGCACTAAAGAAGCTGTTTCACCATCATTGTATATATCTGGTGTGATCATTGTACATTTTCCACCAAGCAATATGTGACTCCATGCCCGAAGTGAAGGCACTGATCTGCAAGTTCTTAGTGTTTCGTGGCAAAAGCACTATCCCCAGGTGGAGCCAGATGTTGTGGATCATATCTGCATATCCTTTTCAATTTTTATTTTGAGTATCAAAAATACAAAAAAAATTAGAAAATCAGAAAAACATATGTTATAGTATAAGTTTTTTATACTATCTCATAAAAAGAAGCGTTTCAAAGCTCGATGATCATTAAACTTTATTGAAGTATATGTTTTGTTTTGAGCTTAAAGTTCAAGCAACTTCCCGAGTGGAAGTGGTGATCGTGGGAGAGTGGTTCCGGATTAGTTATTACGGTGGGGAAAATAGCTCGTTAATTATCAAAATCAAACCCCCCGTAGTTGACTGGTCAAAATCTTGGGCGAGTCGTGATCAATGGCTAAGATTCATTACGGGGGGTATAAGTCGAAGTTTTCCGCCGTACTCCCGGACCCCCCGTAGTGACGTCATTTCGGCATTTATTATGGATTTTATTAACTGTTAAATTGTTCTTTGTCCCATTCTCGTTTGGTTGTGGTTTTTTTTTCCCTTTGAGTCGTGCTCCCGCCACCTTTTCATTACCCAATACCCCCGTATTGTTTTCATTGTCTGTCAGCCATGGCAAAACGAGCTTCTCTGTCCGGTTCATCAAGCTTCAGTTCTCTCGGCAATAGCTTCAGGACCAGATGTTCTCATAGATTAGGAGTTTTAAAATTCTCATTTTATTTTTCAAAACTATGTAAATGTAATTAGACTTTCCGAAGCATGTACTTCCATAACAGTTAATGGTTTAAACAATTAGAATTAGTTGGAGCAGTTAGAATCAGTTTCATTACTGGAAACTGTCTTGTGATACTGTATTAAAGGACAATTTCAAGAAAGATGAAGGTTCCAAGTTTTGAACCTTGAAGCTAAATTTTGTACTGAAGAATGCTGAATCAATAAAAAGTTTTGCAAGTTTCCTTCATTCTATCTATGCTGAATAGTTTCTCATTTTTCATTATGTTTTTCATGTCTGTGAATAAAATAGAGTAATTTGAGCTGCGGGTCTCTAGATACTTGTGTATTTAAGAGTTAAATAAACCTTAATGGGTGCTCATCTATTTTAACGTTGTTATTACTCATTTCTTCAGGATTTTTACAATGATAGATTCTGTTTTAAGCAGCATATCAAATTGAAATCCTTCCTTTCTTGTTTCTTCCGTCCACTCATTTCAGCATAAGGAGAATATGGCATTGCAGATATTGTATGGGTTTAATATTTGAAGATTATATTATTAATGTTTGAGGTTTATAAAACAGAGACAGATATACTTTTGTTTGTGACATAATCTTTAATGTCTTGAGCAGGAATTCCTTTACACAACAGGGAATTGTTTCTCAAGGAGCAACAGGAGTCTTGCTAAAATGGTTGATAAAGTACAAGCCAAATCTGAAGCTGTTGAAACATCTTTGTTTCATCATGGTTTAATGAATTTATTGATTTTGAATGAGCTTCAGAATATAGGTAGCGATTGGTCATCCTTTTTGTTTATAAATGGTTTTAAGTTGGAAACATTGACTTCTATTGGAAACCCTAAAACTAAAGGAACTCCATCACCACCAGTAGCCGATTCTAGCCAACCAGTAGTTGCAAAACCAAAGGAATTTGTAAAATTGAAGCCAAGGATAAAAGTTGAGAAAAGGACATAGTAGACACAAGTGCTTGATACTCCAACTCCATCACCTGCAAAACAGAGGTCAAAGATTGTCAAATAAGAAAAACAGAAACAAGATGTCAGCAGGCAGGAAATCAAAAGAGTAACAAGAAGCCAAGCAGTGGAATTAAATAGAAAAAAATGTTGCTACAGATACAGACGACGGCCCAGTGATAAAGAGAAACATAGATGACATCCTGCATGCAATTAACATAGAGGAGACATCCATTATGCAAGCTGACTTCATTGGAGAAGATGAGCACAAACAGAAAAAGCTAAGTCTGTAAAGAAGCTTGAGTTTGAGGGTGAAAATGTAGCTTTTATCTTTCAAGCTAGAAAGCCTTTAACTAGGCATGCTAAGAAACTTAAGCAAGGCAGCAAGGAAGTTCAAGAAACTATTGAAATAGCTAAAGCCCCTGAAGAAGTGGTTTGTTGGGAAAAATACTGAGAGGGGGGGGGGGTGAATCAGTATTTAGGGCTGACTGAAAACTTTTTTTACTTTTTCTTTCTCTAAAACCCATACGTTACTTTACTGAAGCCAACTCGCGTATACACGCAGATATCCTTAATAAAACTTGCATATTACCAGAGATCTCATTATGCAGATAATTCTTTACTTAGATCATTACATCATTCATTCATTAGATGTTTAGTAAGCAGTAAACTTGTGCAGTAAGAACAGAATAAATCATCACACATAAGCAACACACATGAACACCAGGATTTAGGGTGGAAACCCAATTCGGGGGAGAACCACCGCCCGTCTTAGTCATGTCTGTCTTCAATATTTATTATAAAGAAAAACTTCACAACCATGTCACTAATATGAATCTGTCACAAAGCCTGTGACACCCACCTGGGAATGCCACAACCTTCTCTCATTTACCGGCCTCTCTGGAAGAGCACAACCTTTGCTCTCGTTTACCGACCTCTCCTAGAAGGGAGCTACTACCCCTACTCTCGTTTACCGACCTCTCCTGGAAGGGAGCTACTACCCCCTGCTCTCGTTTACCAGCTACCACTGGAAGGGAGCTACAACCCCCTCACTGAAGGCTTCGACCCTCAGCACCACTGTGGACCATGTTTCATCAATTTTCATACTGGATCCATCAGCTTCCATACAACATGCCACTTTTCATCATATTTTCAGACTGGACCCACTCCACACATTTAAGCTCAATCATACATCCAAATGAAACTTATAACCCCATCAATTCATTCATTGAATCATCAACCCATCAACCAACAACTTGATCTTATAATCATCAACATAATCATCATTCAAACAACCCAGATCTGTATGAATACATTATTGACAGATAGTAGTAAAACAGTAGAACAGATGAGACATTTCATTTCACACACTTCAGCAAAACCCTAGATTCCATACGCACTTTTACTTCACTAAACCTGCGTATGCACGCGCTTTAACAGAAACAAACCTGCGTATACATCTGCACATATTTCAGAACTAATCTCACATTCCATACGCGCTTTTGCTGAAGCCAATCCACGTATATACGTGCTTTCTCTGCCACGAACCTGCGTATAGATCTTCAAACTTTGTAGGGCTGTGCAATTCTTCAGAACAGATAAATAGCTCAGATCTTACCCTTCACTTCAGAAATTATTCGCCTCATCTCAGATCTAAACATTCCATAAACAAATCTAGAAAATACATAGTCATTTCATATCTAGAGATCCCTCTTCATCATTTTCTTCATAGGTGCATTATTAATTCAGATTAATCAATAAATTGTTACCCTTCCATGCAGATATACTTCAAAGTGAAGTATTCATTAAAACCCAGACTTATGCAAACACTTGCACTATGATTTTCTTCTCCTTATATAGATTTATCTTTTACCAATACCATGAGCCAAAACCACACAACTTCCAATGGTATTCTTAGACGTAATCAAATAAACCATACATCGCTCAATATTGTGTGCCAAAACCATGGTAATGCCCCTTGGTATTCTGATTTTGGAGCGCAAATAGGTATACGCTACTTGGCACGTACTTTTCCGCATACATACACTACTTAGCCTTTACAAACACGCGTATTCTTTGTGACATACCATTTTAATCATTGCTCTAGCCCTTACAGAAATTCCTTTCTCCATTACATCTGCACTGCTCTGTAGATACATCAGATTTACATCATTAACAAATACATCAAGTCAGTTTCCATCAAAGACAAATTTATCAAGAAGGTTGCCATCAACTTCATCAAGTAGGTTGCCATCAAGGACAACACATTGCATCATATTTCCAGCATGGTTGATCTCTCAAAACCTCCAGAGAAGCATACAGCCAACAGAACAAAAGAGGGATAAGAAGAAGTGACAAGGAAAACAGAGCTTCAAAATCTTGAAGAGAAGTTGAGGTTACAAAACCAAGAAATTTTTGTGATGATAAAGAGGGCTAGAAAGCACAATATTTTGAAAGCAAAGTTCAAAAGAATGAAGGCATTATGGGAAGGTCAAACTAGTTCTATTTTTGAAACTCCAAGCAGTGCAGAGCAGTTTTTCACATGGACAGTCCCAGAAATCAAGGAAGCCAAATTTGTCAGAGTAATAAATACTCACTTGAGAGGTAGTAACAAAAAACTTAAAGATCAAGTGGAATATTTGGAGCAGCAGCTGAAAGTGATTCAGGATGAGTTAAAGAACAAAGGTGCAAAATGACAATCATGAAAAATTCAAAAGCTAAATCAAGTGAAAATTAAGAAGGAACCTCATGAAAACTTTGTTTTTCAGTTCATATGGCTTTTTTATTTGATGAAATCAGTGTTATTTTTATTTTTGGCACATTTATAGTTTTCACTTTAAAAAAAAATTGGACAAAACTGCTCACTCAGCAGTTTCGTAGCGTAAACAGTGTAAAAAGAGTGAAAAGAGCTATGAAACTACTGTAGCATCTTTTTTCACTCTTTCTCATAAATTTTTGAAGGGAAAAAGTGTGAATTATGACCTGAAATTTCTAGGGAGGACGTATTAAATGATAATGAAGATAATCCTAGAGGAAATAAATCAAAATTTTGAAGAAGAAAGGGTAAAAGAGCTGCGCTACGAAACTGTGTTGTTTTCGTAGCACAGTCTATTTTAACTCATTTGAACAGTGTAAAGATGGTTTGGGACAGCTGGAGCTTAGGGAGGATTTTTGGCAGGTGTTACTTCAGTTCCTAATATCAAAGGACCTCGAAATGATGAACTCATGATGGTCAGAACATTTCAAAACTGCAAAGGACCCTATGCCTAGAAAACAGGGGATTGTTTCTTGTTTTGATGGGGGCCAGCATTATGGTCATCAAGATTTAAAGCCAATCATCTAGATTCGACAACACTCATATGTTATGCTCTCTTCCTCAACACTCATATACTCTCCTCTAATTTGGAACAAAATGGAAGCAAATAAAATTAAACTGCTTTTCATCCTAGTGGCTTGGTTATAACATAATCCTATAGCAAACTAAGTGTTATGCAGAATTATGAATTACAGATAAATCATTCTTCCCTAGACAGGTGCTAATCTATAACAACAGTTCAAATACTTTACGACTATCTTTCCTAACTGTAAATAGACATACGAAATGAAATAAGAAGCTTACTCGGAGTCCAAGCGCTTCCAAAATCTCCTTCTGTTGCTTTTGTTGTAGCTTCGAATTCTTGTCCGCTGTTAAAAATATTTCCTGCAAGAATGAACACTAAACAATAAGAGATAGCAATAATACAGATGTCTACTCAAGTTATTTAGCTAAATCAATAAAGCATAAACCATATACATCAAATAAGAAATCATGATATGGAAAATCAAAGCTTATATAGATGCATATAGGGAAAAATAAGCAGTAAGATTTATTAATGATAGAAGGGGAGGTTACAACCCAGTGATTGATTTAGTGTCACCATCTCTAGCAGCATCCCAACCTCATCATAATGCAGATATCTCCATCAATATGTCACTCAAATCAATTCCTCAATTGAAATTCCACCAGCATTTCTCTACTCAAATTATTCCTTATCAAACACTAAGATCTGTGCTCAATTTATAGAGGAGATTAAGGTATTTTTACAATCAATGAATTTATAATAATAGGAAAGACATGTTCCAAATTTGTAGATGTAAAATTTACACATGGATTCGAAGTTTGACACATGTGAACTCTTCTAGAAGGCACTGGCCAAGTGGAGATTCTGGAACAATGATAATTTCTCTCCCAATGTGACCAACACACCCTTGGATGTCGAAAAGTGCTTTGCAGATCAGCCTTGCATGGGCTACCTGCATATGCAACGTATTTATTCCCTTTAGAGGCAGCGTTGATGAGCTCTCATATGATATATTATAAACTTCAAATCTTGGAAACCTTTGCAGATGAAAGTCTTGAATGATTTGTTTTGTTCTTTTTCTTAGGGCATGTAGCAACTGAAATGATAAGGGATGATAGTGTATAAATTTTCTGAATAATGAAGATTTATCCACTGAGATTATCCTGGTCATACACTAATTCGAATTCATGCATAACACATAACCTCTTCTACAATTGATCATCAATATGCGGAAATAGAAACAGTTGCATGCGCACATAAACACAATATGTAATGGGGAAAGCTTATAGCTGAAAACCCCCAGCTATTTTGTATATTATAATAGAAGAGAACATGTAACAATCTCAATACAATACTCCTCACAAGTACTCAGTACTGTCTCCAAAAGTTACACACAAACTAGCTCAGTTTTGAACAAGTCACGGGTTCAAAACTCATCCACTATTTTCCTGCCTCTACTGCGCAATCCAAGTTGGTGTAATGAGAGATCCAAGTTCAAATATCCTTGGCTTCAACTGCGCAATCCTCATTGGAAATCTCCTCCAATGCTTGTGCAAATCTCATGCACAACTAATGTCGCAACTAATAGCAAACTCACCCTTTCATCTACCTCTTCCACTGGTCTTCACTGAACTGTCCATGCACTGCAGTCAACTAATGTGTTCTTTAGTTGAATAATGAGTTAATGTTTAGTGAATTAAATAATATTTAATTCACCCCACTCATCTCTAGTGTATTAGCCAGTTAAACTAAATACAACTAGTTCAACTAAGTTAACTCGAACACAACTCCACCAACTGTCTCATCAACTCCACCAAACTCTGCCACTTGAGTTCTAACTGAAGTCAACCATGCATGAGATCACCAAACCCCTAGGAATAGTTTAATTCCTTCTGTCAGATGCATGGGCCACATCCATAGCTCCAACTGAAGTGCTGCAAGAGGATAAACTGAAATTTATAGTCCAAATATTATTAAGGGTTAATAATATTTGACTGACCTATTTTTAGACAGGTAGTCTAAAAATAGACTTCGACCTTTATGTCTAAAAATAGAGGTCCATCTATTTTTACCAACTCGACCAATCATCCAAGAATAGCATACTGCAACTCCTAGACCATGCTCCATATGTCTAAAAATAGACATAGTCTAAAAATAGACTTTGCGCCAAAAATAGCCTCCGGGCCCACTTAGTGAAGGCGACTTCATTTCACTAAGCTCCATCATCTTGTTGCATTTTCAACACTCCCTCTCAACAAGATATGGATTATCTGCAACCCCTATCCTGCCTCTGTGGAATTCGAACTTGCTCCTGGTGAGCGCCTTCGTCAAGATGTCAGCATCCCGATCCTCCGTGGGAACATATGAAAGTAACATGATTCTCCGCTGAACACAATCTCTGATATGATGGTACCTGATGTCGATGTGTTTGGATCTATCATGAAATACTGGATTAGCCGAGAGTTTAATGCAACTCTGGTTATCACAATAAATCACAGTAGGCTCCAAGTGCGACTCGAACAATCCGACGAGGATCTTCCTCATCCAAATAGCCTCGCATGCAGCCAAGCTTGCTGCCATGTACTCGGCCTCTGCTGAACTGAGTGCCACGGATCTCTGCTTCCGGCTGTACCAGGAAACTGCTGTCGACCCGATACTGAAGACTCCTCCAGATGTGCTCTTTCGGTCCGTTGCCTCGCCCAACTGCACGTTGAAGTCGGCAACCTCGCTCCATCCTCCCGTCCTACCATAGACCATATCCCGATGTGCCACTAAGATAACGCAATACATGCTTGCCCGCTTTCCTGCATGAGCTTGGTAGGCTTAACCATAGCTTGTGAAAGCCGGTTAACAAGATAGCATATATCAATGTATTTAACTGTATAAATAAGCAAGCGACCCCACCAACCGTCGATAGACAGTGGCATCCACTACCTCCGCTGAAGTAGCATCCTCCTTCCTCCAACCACCAGGAAGAGGAGTGTCAACAGGCTTGCAGCCATGCATTTTGAACCTCTCCAGAATCTCCCGGGCATACTTGCCCTGAGAAACAAACAGTCCTCCACTGCACTGCCAAATCTCCAATCCCAGGAAATAATGAAGGATGCCCAGGTCCTTCATCTCAAACTCTCGTGCAAGATCCTCTTTGCATGAAAGTATCAACTGCTCGTCGCCAGTCAAAATCAGATCATCTACATACAGTACGATGATCAACAGCTTCCCCTCCACCACAATCTGGTACAGGTTTGGATCCGCCTCAATCTTGGAGAATCCAAGCCCGGTGAAGTAGCTGTCTATCCGAGTGTACCAAGCACGAGGTGCTTGCTTCAGCCCGTACAGTGCTCTCTTGAGTCGGCACACATGCGAATCACTGCTGAAGATCTCAAAACCTTCAGGCTGCTCTATGTACACCTCTTCCTCAATAACTCCATTGAGGAACGCAGTCTTCACATCCATCCGATGAATGTGCCACCCCATCTGCGCTGAGAGAGCAAGGATCGTCCGTATGGAAGAGTACCTTGCGACAGGTGCAAAAGTCTCCTCATAGTCAATCCCCTCGATCTGTGAGAAGCCACGGGCGACAAATCTCGCCTTGTACTTCTCCACACTCCCGCCAGCCGCCCGCTTCACCTTGTAGATCCATCGCGAACCTACAACTGATTTCCCCTCCAGTCTCGGGACAATCTCCCATGCACTGTTTCTGACAATCGAATCATACTCTTCCACCATGGAATCTACCCATGCGGGGTCCTCCACAGCTTCCTCGAAAGAGGATGGCTCTATCACGACACATTTGCTCACAAGAGCCATGTATCCAGTGTACCGGTCCGGTGACTGTCTCTATCTGCGCTGTGCTGTAGGTGGTCCTACAACCTTCTCTGCATCTTGAGCCAGTCGCTCAGCTTCTGTAGTGCGCTTGCGCCCTCTGATGGTTGGCGCTGCATGAGTGGTTTCTTCCATTGCATGAACTTCCTCTTGTGGCTGATCCACATCCGGAAGCTCCTCCTTAGGAACTAACAGCTCCTCATCTGCATGCAAGTGTGGCTCCCTCTCAAGCGAACACTGCATGGCTTTCTCCTCCTGAAATTTAATATCCCGTCGCACAACAGTCTTGCGACTGTCTAGAAAATACACCCGATAGTTGTGAGGTGTATCAGTGTACCCCACAAATATTCCAACCTCTGCGGTCGGATCCAGCTTCTTTCTAGCATCCTTCGTCACATGCATGTAGACAGGTGAGCCAAAAATCCTCAAATGGGAAATATCAGGCCTCTTGCCAGAAAACGCCTCCTCCGGTGTACTCATGCCAAGTATCTTGTGAGGACAATGGTTCTGCACATATACTGCAGTATTGCATGCCTCCACCCACAAGTGAAGGGGTAGGCCCTGATCATGCAACATCGCCCGTGCAGCACCCACGATCGTTCTGTTCTTCCGCTCAGCAACCCCGTTCTGCTGTGGGTTATGGGGTGCGATGAGCTCTCTCCGAATCCCTTCTGCGCTGCAAAAGTCCTTGAATTCAGCATAGATGAATTCACCACCATTGTCGCTCCTAAGAGCCTTCACATGCTTCCCCGATTCCTTCTCAACCAGCGCCTTGAATTCACAGAACTTTGAATATGTCTCGCTCTTCTTCTGCATGAAGAAGATCCAGCACTTCCGAGAGAAATCATCAACAAATATCACATAGTACTTGTGATTTGCTGTCGAAGCTACTGAGAAAGGACCACACATGTCTGTGTGAACTCTCTCAAGGATCGTCGTGGCGTGACTATCCTTCTCGTGAAAGGTGGCTTTCACATATTTTCCCAACGTACACCCCTTGCACTGATCTGACTACGCAAGAGTGCCCTTAGGAAGCCCAATAGAAATCTACTGCAGTATCTTCAAAGGGCCATGGTGAAGGTGGCCCAATCTCCTGTGCCACAGCTCGCCATCATCCCGGCTCACCACTGCTTCCGCCTTGCATTCCATTATTGCGCAGCCATCTACTTGCAACTGATAAAGGTTCTTGACTCGAACCTCTATCTTCCGGGTCTCTCCATTTGTCTTACTGCGCAAGAAAGCCTTTCCTTCGCTGAATACCACATCATACCCCTTTGTCTTCCAACATCACCACAGAGATCAGATTCTTCATCAATCCTGGAACATGCAATACTTCCTTCAATACGAAGGGTTTACCAGACTCCCTCTCAAAGGAAATGGTACCGATACCGGTCACACTGTATCTACCATCATCGCCCATCTCGATGTGCACTCCAAGATATTTTTCCTCCAGATCTGAAAACAGATCCCGATCTCCTGTCATGTGAAATGACACACCACTGTCCAAGAACCATACTGATCCCATCACACTTGAGACCAAGCATGCGATTAGTGAAAAATCCAGTTCAAACTGGGAGGCCAATGCCTCTCCCGCTGCAGATCCAGCAGCCTTCTTATTTTTCTTCTTCTGCGGACAATTTGTGGCATAGTGTCCATGCTAGTGACAGTGAAAACACTTCACCTTGGACATGTCTTGCTTCTTGCCTTTCGCACCAGACTGAGAAGCTTTCTTGCTCTTCCCCTTCTTTTCTTTGGCAGCCAAAGCGCAATTTTCTTCATCAGATACCTTTGATGAAGATCCGTCTCTGGTAGTCCTCCTTATCTCCTCTTGCATGAGATCCGCCCAAAGTCGCTCCCATCCCGGCAACTTCTCCCGACCATTGACAAAGTCCTGATAGGAATGCCAAGCCTTCGGAAGACCAAGGAGAGCCAGGTCCACCAAGTCCTCTTCATCGACAGTCACCCCCACACTTCCCATCTCATCTCTGCATTGAGTGAACTTCGTGAGGTACTTGGCGATACTGTCGCCTTTCTCCATCTTAATGTTTCTGAGTTTATCCTTGAGCGCCAGCTTCCTTTGGTCGCTCTTGCTCTAGAATAGATCTTTCAACGCTTTCCACATCAAATATGGAGAAGCTTTTCCATGCAGGCTGGATACAATGTGATCCTTCACGCCCTCCAACAGAATCCTTCGACATTTCGCCATCTTCTTTTGCCAAGCCTCAACTTCAGCAGGATCAGTAGGCTTTTGGACATCCATATCTACGAAATCCTTCAGCCCATTATCTTCTAATACTTCTTCCATCCGATATTTCCATGCAACATAATTCGAACTGCCTTCAAGAGAATATTCGAGTCGCAAACCATTGAAAGACATTTCAACTCCGGCACCAAGAAAACAATCTGCTGCAAAATTCGAATTCCAAACTCAAAAACTCAACTGCTTCTGGATCTGTGAGAACAAATTATTTCTAGCACAGAGATCGATTGTAAGGGCATTTACTGGATATATCACCTTTCAGAGAAAGGATGGATCCAGAGGCTACCTGGCCTGTTACAGACTCTGTCTACCGAAATAAAATTGTAATCACTGTAATAGATCCCGATGATCAATTCGCTCCGATACCATGTAGAAATTTGTTGAATAATGAAGATTTATCCACTGAGATTATCCTGGTCACACACTAATTCTAATTCATGCATAACACATAACCTCTTCTACAATTGATCATCAATATGCGGAAATAGAAACAGTCGCATGCGCACATAAACACAATATGTAATGGGGAAAGCTTATAGCTGAAAACCCCCAGTTATTTTGTATATTATAATAGAAGAGAATCATGTAACAATATCAGTACAATACTCCTCACAAGTACCCAGTACTGTCTCCAAAAGTTACACACAAACTAGCTCAGTTTTTGAACAAGTCACAGGTTCAAAACTCATCCACTATTTGCCTGCCTCTATTGCGCAATCCAAGTTGGTGTAATGAGAGATCCAAGTTTGAATCTCCTTGGCTTCAACTGCACAATCCTCATGGGAAATCTCCTCCAATGTTTGTGCAAATATCTTGCACAACTAATGTCGCAACTAATAGCAAACTCACCCTTTCATCTACCTCTTCCACTGGTCTTCACTGAACTGTTCATGCACTGTAGTCAACTGATGTGTTCTTTAGTTCAATAATGAGTTAATTTTTAGTGAATTAAATAATATTTACTTCACCCCACTCATCTCTATTGTATTAGCCAGTTAAACTAAACACAACTAGTTCAATTAAATTAACTTGAACACAACTCCACCAACTGTCTCATCAACTCCACCAAACTCTGCCACTTGAGTTCTAACTGAATTCAACCATGCATGAGCTCACCAAACCCCTGGGAATAGCGTAATTCCTTCTGTCAGGTGCATGGGCCACATCCGTAGCTCCAACTGAAGTGCTGCAAGAGCATAAACTGAAGTTTATAGTCCAAATATTATTAAGGGTTAATAATATTTGATTGACCTATTTTTAAACAGGCAGTCTAAAAATAGACTTCGACCTGTATGTATAAATATATAGGTCCATCTATTTTTACCAACTTGACCAATCATCCAAGAATAGCATACTGCAACTCCTAGATCATGCTCCATATGTCTAAAAATAGACATAGTCTAAAAATAGACATTGCGCCAAAAATAGCCTGCGGGCCCACTTAGTGAAGGCGACTTCATTTCACTAAGCTCCATCATCTTGTTGCATTTTCAACACTCCCTCTCAGCAAGATATGGATTATATGCAACCTATCCTGCTCTATGAATTCGACTTGCTCTCGGTGAGCGCCTTCGTCAAGATATCAGCATCCTGATCCTTCGTGGGAATGTATGAAAGTAACATGATCTTCTGTTGCACACAATCTCTAATATGATGATACCGGATGTCAATGTGTTTAGATCTATCATGAAATACTAGATTAACAGAGAGTTTGATGCAACTCTTACTATCATAATAAATCACAGTAGGATCTAAGTGTGAACTGAACAACCCGACCAAGGTCTTCCTCATCCATATAGCCTCCCATGCAACTAAGCTTGATGCCACACTCATCATTAACCGGGTGCCACGGATTCTCTACTTCCCTCGTCGACTGTGAAATCACACACCTGAGCATCAAGACTTCTCCAGATGTGCTCTTCCGGTCCGTTGGGCTCCCTGCCCAATCTGCATCCGTGAAGCCAGAAAGCCTCACCTCATCCTCCTGTCTGTACCACAGACCATATCCCGATGTGCCACTATGATAACGCAATACATGCTTGCCTGCCTTCCAGTAGAGCTTGGTAGGCTTAACCATAGCTTGCGAAAGCTGGTTAACAGCATAGCATATATCGGGTCGTGTATTGACCAGATACATAAGCGACCCCACCAACTGTCGATAGAAAGTGGCATCCACTACCTCTGCTGAAGTAGCATCCTCCTTCCTCCAACCACCAGGAAGAGGAGTATCAACAGGCTTGCAGCCATGCATGTTGAACCTCTCCAGTATCTCCCGGGCATACTTACCCTAAGAAACAAACAGTCCACCACTGCGCTGCCAAATCTCCAATCCCAGGAAATAATGAAGGAGGCCCAAGTCCTTCATCTCAAACTCTCTAGCAAGATCCTCTTTGCATGAAAGTATCAACAGCTCATCACCCTTCAAAATCAGATCATCTACATACAGTACAATGATCAGCAACTTCCCCTCCACCACAATCTGGTACAGGTTAGGATCCGCCTCACTCTTGGAGAATCCAAGACCGACGAAGTAGCTTTCTATCCGAGTGTACCAAGCACGAGGTGCTTGCTTCAGCCCGTACAATGCTCTCTTGAGTCGGCACACATGCGACTCACTGCTGAAGATATGGAAACCTTCAATGCCTTATGTAATACCTCTCAATGACTCTGTTGAGGAACGCAGTCTTCACATCCATCCGATGGATGTGCCACCCCATCTGCGCTGAGAGAGCTAGGATTGTCTGTATGGAAGAATACCTTGCGATAGGTGCAAAGGTTTCCTCATAATCGATCCCCTCTATCTGTGAGAAGCCTTGGGAAACAAATCTTGCCTTGTGCTTTTCCACACTCCCGTCAGCCACCTGCTTCACTTTGTAGATCCATTGCGGACCCACCACTGATTTCCCCTCCGGTCGCGGGACAATCTCCCATGCACTGTTTCTGACAATAGAATCATACTCTTCCACCATGGCATCTACCCATGCGGGATCCTCCACAGCTTCCTCGAAAGAGGATGGCTTTGTCACGACACATTTTCTCATAAGAGCCATGTATCCAGTGTACCGGTCTGGTGACTGTCTCTGTCTGCGCTGTGCTGTAGGTGGTCCTACAACCTTCTCTGCATCTCGAGCCAGTCGCTCAGCTTCTGTAGTGCGCTTGCGCCCTCTGATGGTTGGCACTGCATGAGTGGTCTCTTCCACCTCATGAACTTCCTCTTGTGGCTGATCCACATCTGGAAGCTCCTCCTTAGGAACTAATAGCTCCTCATCTACATGCAAGTGTGGCTCCCTCTCAAGCGAACACTTCATGGCTTTCTCCTCCTGAAATTTGATATCTCGTCGCACAACAGTCTTGCGACTGTCTGGCAAATACACAGGATAGTTGTGGGGCATATCAGTGTACCCCACAAATATCCCAACCTCTGCAGTCGGATCCAGCTTCTTTCTGGTGTCCTTCGTCACATGCATGTAGACAGGTGAGCCAAAAATCCTCAGATGAGAAATGTCAGGCCTCTTGCCAGAAAACGCCTCCTCCGATGTACTCATGCCAATTATCTTGTGAGGACAACGGTTCTACACATACACTGCAGTATTGCATGCCTCGGCCCACAAGTGAAGGGGTAGGCCCTGATCATGCAACATCGCCCGTGCAACACCCACGATCGTTCTGTTCTTCCGCTCAGCAACCCCATTCTGTTGTGGGTTATGGGGTGCGATGAGCTCTCTCCGAATCCCTTCTGCATTGCAAAAGTCCTTGAATTCAGCAGAGATGAATTCACCACCATTGTCACTCCTAAGAGCCTTCACATGCTTTCCCGATTCCTTCTCAACCAGCGCATTGAATTCACAGAACTTTGAATATGTCTCGCTCTTCTTCTGCATGAAGAAGATCCAGCACTTTCGAGAGAAATCATCAACAAAGATCACATAGTACTTGTGCTTTGCTGTCAAAGCTACTGAGAAAGGACCATACACGTCTGTGTGAACTCTCTCAAGGATCCTCGTGGCGCGACTATCCTTCTTGTGAAAGGTGGCTTTCACATATTTTCCAAAGGTACAACCCTTGCACTGATCTGACTGCGCAAGAGTGCCCTTAGGAAGCCCAATAGAAATCTGCTGCAGTATCTTCAAAGCGCCATGGTGAAGGTGGCCCAATCTCCTGTGCCACAGCTCGCCCTCATCATCCCGGCTCACCACTTCTCCCGCCTTGCATGCCATTGCTGCGCAGCCATCTACTTGCAACTGATAAAGGTTCTTGACTCGAACCCCTATCTTCCAGGTCTCACCAGTAGTCTTACTGCGCAGGAAAGCTTTTCCTTCGCTGAAGACCACATCATACCCTTTGTCTTCCAACATCGCCACAGAGATCAGGTTCTTCATCAATCCTGGAACATGAAAAAATTCCTTCAATATGAAAGGTTTACCAGACTCCCTCTCAAAGGAAATGGGATTACAATGGCCGCACTCCGTGATTCACCATCATCGCCATCTGGACAGCACCCAAGGATCTTTTCCTCCCAGACCGAAACGTATTCCCATCCTCGTCATGAAACACGATCAACAGGGCAGAACCACATACTGATCCCATCACACTGGCACTGGTTTACATCGTGAAAATCCTAGCTCAAACTTGAGGCTGCCTCCTAATCGTAGATCCAAAGAAATTCTCTTCATTTTTCTCTTCTCAGGACACCAGGCAGAAGTGTCCACGTGGACAAGGAAAACCTTTAACACTTCACCTTGACATGTCTTGCTTCTTGCCTTTCGCACCGGGACCAGCTTTCTGCTCTTTTCCTTCTTTTTGCTTACAGCCAAGCAATTTTCTTCATCAGATACCTTTGATGAAGATCCGTCCCTGGTAGTCCGCCTTATCTCCTCTTGCATGAGATCCGCCCAAAGTCGCTCCCATCCCGACAACTTCTCCCGACCATTGACAGAGTCCTGATAGGAATGCCAACTCTTCAAAATACCAAGGAGAGCCAGGTCCACCAAGTCCTCTTCATCGACAGTCACCCCCACACTTCCCAGCTCATCTCTGCATTGAGTGAACTTCGTGAGGTACTTGGCAATACTGTCGCCTTTCTCCATCTTAATGTTTCTGAGTTTATCCTTGAGCGCCAACTTCCTTTGGTAGCTCTTGCTCTGGAATAGATCTGTCAACGCTTTCCACATCAAATATGGAGAAGCTTTTCCATGCAGGCTGGATACAATGTGATCCTTCACGCCCTCCAACAGAATCCTTTGACATTTCTCCATCTTCTTTTTCCAAGCCTCAACTTCAGCAAGATCAGTAGGCTTTTGGACATCCATATCTATGAAATCCTTCAGCCCATTATCTTCTAATACCGCCTCCATCCGATATTTCCATGCAACATAATTCGAACTGCCCTCAAGGCCATATTCAAGTCGCAAACCGTTGAAAGACATTTCAACTCCGGCACCAAGAAAACAATCTGCTGCAAAATTCGAATTCCAAGCTCAAAACTCAACTACTTCTGGATCTGTGAGAACAAATTATTTCTAGCACAGATGCATCAGAGGAATTTACCTGGATATATCACCTTTCGTAGAAAGGATGATCTGTGTTATTACTCCGTCTGGCATACCTCCGTTTCAACAAATACTGTAATCAACACCGTAATAGATCCCGATGATCACCCTCCGATATCATGTAGAAATTTTCTGAATAATAAGATTTATCCACCAGATTATCCTGGTCATACACTAATTCGAATTCATGCATAACACATAACCTCTTCTACAATTGATCATCAATATGCGGAAATAGAAACAGTCGCATGTGCACATAAACACAATATGTAATGGGGAAAGCTTATAGCTGAAAACCCCCATCTATTTTGTATATTATAATAGAAGAGAATCATGTAACAATCTCAGTACAATACTCCTCACAAGTACTCAGTACTGTCTCCAAAAGTTACACACAAACTAGCTCAGTTTTTGAACAAGTCACAAGTTCAAAACTCATCCACTATTTGCCTGCCTCTATTGCACAATCCAAGTTGGTGTAATGAGAGATCCAAGTTCGAATCTCCTTGGCTTCAACTGCGAAATCCTCATGGGCAATCTCCTCCAATGTTTGTGCAAATCTCATGCACAACTAATGTCGCAACTAATAGCAAACTCACCCTTTCATCTATCTCTTCCACTGGTCTTCACTGAACTGTTCATGCACTGTAGTCAACTGATGTGTTCTTTAGTTGAATAATGAGTTAATGTTTATTGAATTAAATAATATTTAATTCACCCCACTCATCTCTAGTGTATTAGCCAAGAACTAAGACACCTCAGTTTGACTCAATCAATTGAACACACCTCACTCTAACTCGTCTCATCAACTCCACCAAACTCCGCCATTTGAGAGTTCTTTAATCAAGTCAACCATATGAGCTACAAAAACCCCTAGAATAGCGTATTCCTCTTTCAAAAAGGGCCACATCCATAGCTCCAATCATGTTGTAAGAGAGTTCTGAAATAGTCCAAATATTATTATACATTAAGATACCACTTATTTTAGACAGCAAACAAAAACAGACTTCTAATTCCAATGTCTAAAAATAGAGGTCCATCTATTTTTACCACCTCGACCAATCATCCAATAATAGCATACTGCAACTTCTAGATCATGCTCCATATGTCTAAAAATAGACATAGTCTAAAAATAGACTTTGCGCCAAAAATAGCCTGCGGGCCCACTTAGTGAAGGCGACTTCATTTCACTAAGCTCCATCATCTTCTTGCATTTTCAACAGATAGACCCTATTCATTGGTCCTAGAGATGATGCCCAGTTAACCAGGTCATTGGAAATGATGCCCAAATTGACCTATAACAATTTCCCCCTAAAGCATGAAGTCAGAATAATAATAAAAATATTTTGATTGAGATGCTTTACACTATGATGGGCTGGAGATGAAGCGGAATGGCAACCTGCATCAATCTTACAATACATTACATCATGATTTATCGTCTTGATCATAATTTTTGAGGGTAGGCATTCCCATGTTCAGCACATAAACAATCTAATAACATGTACATAATTCATAAAGTCGTCTATATTGGAATGTTCCCCAATACAGACATGCCTACAGATATAGGCCCATGTTCGGATGACAATCTATATGTAAGGTCACCGTACAGATGATGTGTACAAAAATCCTGAAATCACATCTCGGACGGCTGAAACTAGATCTGGGGTTTTCTTATCTTGTTTACTCAATCATTTGAGTACAAGTATAGCCATGCGAATATATGATTTGTAGTCGAACATGGAAAGATATCGTTTGATTACCAGCCAATGATTGGTGATGTTAACCAACATGAGATAACCACCATTGATGTCAATGGCTCTCAAGGTACTGCAGTACATTTTATAAGGCATGAATAGATGATTTGATGTCGAATGCCAAACAAAGTGTTTCGGTCAAAATTCTGGAAGCGAGGATCTTGTCGATGCTGTAACAAGCCTCATGGTACTGGAATCAGATGTTTCTAAGTGAACTTCCTGGATAATTATTTTTCATCGATGGGAAGCCGCCTTATTATGAAATGGGAGTTATTGATTTCAGAGACAAAGTTATGACTCGATATAGAAATTTTCAGGGATGAAGGTCATGAGAATGAAGGTTTATGAGTATTGCAGAAGGATAAGTATTCACTGGATGACTTCTCTTGTACATATCGATGACACTAAGATGAGTTGGCACCATTGAACAAAAACCGAAGTGAAGGTCTGATGAACCATAGGTATGAATGAACCGTCAAGAAGATTACCCAACCCAAACAGTCACAGACATGGAGTGAAGTGTCATGTTCAAGAGCGACTTGCTGCCATAAATAATTCTACTCACTTTTCCCAAATTTTCCCCTGTCATTTGTCGACCAATACCTCTTTATTTTTTAACAAGCTTGAGGAGGATAACATTTGCTTGATCTATAATTTAACCCTTTGGGCGAATAAAGTATCACTATTTAATAATTTAACGAGT
The DNA here is from genome assembly GCA_034641835.2 of Pinus albicaulis. NCBI lineage: Eukaryota > Viridiplantae > Streptophyta > Pinopsida > Pinales > Pinaceae > Pinus > Pinus albicaulis. The sequence goes on along the minus strand of CM076575.1, from coordinate 44,356,255 downwards.
CTAGTGATGAATGAAACTCGATTCTTGCCATGATCAACAAGCTCGTCGTTATCTTATGTTTTAATGAGCTTAACGACAGTGATATTCTGGTCCTTTTTCATATTTAGAGAGTTTTAAAAAGAGGATGAAAGAAAACTCCAAAAGTACTTTTTCGTAATGTTGTCGCTCAGATCCGAAAAAGTGTAAAATAATATCTGAGAGAACCTCTTTAGTCATGTTCAACCAAGGTATTCCTTTTTCATAAATAATCTATCTCAATCCGGAAAAGGGCTAAACTTATACTGAGTAGATATCAATTCATTTACTTTTACGAGCTCGAAAAGACAAGTGCTTGGCAATATTTTCACATTATCAGAGTCTAAAAAGAGTTGAAAGATGACTCCAGGGGTTCCTTTTTCACTGTTATCGAAGCTCAAAAAATGGATAAAAGTGTGCTTCAAATCCTTTTTCATTTTTAACAAAGCTCAAAAAGTAAGAAGAAAAAGTATGCTTTGTGGTCAAATCATTCTTGAAATAAATCTGCATGAATAATATGTTCATTAGTTGTAAGACTTGTTCAGAACAACATCAAATGGATTAAAAATACCTGTTTCACGATAAAAAAACATAATAAAACCATAGTCATAGAAATAAATTCGATTTTCAAATAATTAAATGACTATTAAAAAGTGTTTTGCTATTCATTTTTACCATTCCATAGTTACCATTTTCATTTTGGAGCTCTGAACCTGATTTTTCCCCCGAACTTCAGCTATTGATTACAATTGTTTATTTGGACGGATTTTGTTGCCGTTTGATCTAGGTTAGTGATATGAACCTCCTCTTTCCTTCAGTAATAATTTCATTTCCAATTTCTACAATTTTTTAGGGTTTTGGGGTCCCTAAGGTAAATTCTGCCCAAAAATAGGGCAACGCACCCTTGGATGTCGAAACCTGTGTTGCATAGCAAGTAATTTGAATGCTACTTGCATACACAACAAATTGTCCCTTGTTAGGGAGTGTGTTGGGCGCAATCTAGATTTTTTATTTTTGCATTATGCGCAAAATTTGCCCAATTTTTTGCAATGAATGGAATCTAATTGTTCTTATGGTTATATTTCAGGTTTCCATCAGATTAAAATGATGATTACATGGAGGGAAAGAGAACATGAAGAACAGGATATGATTGCCTTAAATGATCTGGGTACAGTAAGAGCCCTAAGAGATTGTGGATTGCTTAAGTACTTCAAATTCTCAGGGATGAGGTAACAAATATAACTCTTGGAGTTCTTAGTTCGAGCATCGGATCCAGTTATCGAGGCATTTCATATTAAGAACCAAGTGGTTCCCATAAGAGTCGAGGATGTATACTTTCTTACAGGTATTTCAAGGATAGGCTTGCCTATTTCACTCTCAGGGTCTGTTGTTGGAGGAGAGAGAGTGAGAGATTACATTTTGCAACATTGTTATCGAGGGGCAGAGCCAAGTAAATATTGAAAGTTAAACATATGGGATGTTAGTTATTTGCCTTTGAGAACTATCCTTTTCACGATCGCAAAACTTGTCGGCACCATTACACTACATGTAGAAAATAGATCGTATATGCAGTACACACTAGAGTGTATGGAGCCAATAGCCTTCAACTGGTCTGAAGCTGTTATTTCTTAGATAAAGGAACAACTGAACAAAGAAAAGGGAGGAAGGGAGAATAATTTCAGTTATGGTTCCATCCTTATATCCTTCGCTTTAGAATGGATTAGACATAGGATGTGTCTAATCCTAGAGATCCGTGGATGCAGAGATGGGTAGAACTCATGGGTAGGCATGCAGGCCAATCTACCATTGTTTTCTCAACTGTGTTCTTCACCTGGTTTTGGTGACAGATTGTCGCCATCGATGAGTATGCATACGCAAGCGTTGATTTCCGAGGAGATCCAGATTTAGCATTACCAGAAGGCGCTGAGTGGGGTGTAATGGGTAAGAATATTTTGACCATGTTTTTTTTTTCCTAAGGTTTATACAATTTTTTTGTATTTTTTATGTTTTCCCAAGACTAAACTAAATGTTTGATGTAATGCAGATGTTGTTCATTTTCAACCAGTGGAGGAACCGAAGCGTGAAGTAGATGTGCTAGCAGAGAGGGTTGTCGGGAGAGCAGTCCTTCAGGATCTTGATATGGCTGAGACTCTTACTGAGCTTCGGCAGCACATAGAGGGTTTAATCTTCGAGATTTCGGATTGCCAGATTGAAGAGTTACCCATGCAACTGCAACGACACACTGTTGGGGTTCCTAACCACTAGATGCGATTACTATGTAGGATAGCTAGATCTATAGCATGTTACCACGAGCACCACTAGTTTACTTTTGACATTTTTCATACATTTTGAGGTCAGATGACCAATGTGTCTTAGGCACAATTTTTTGTAAAAACCTATAACTATCTATCTATATGATTTCATTTTTTTCCTATGTTTATTACGCAATCCTATTCAATGATGTGAATGTTTTCTTTACATATGTTGCAAATGTCTGTCTAAAAATTGATTAGCTAAAGAATCAGTCAATGTGTTCAAATTTCTGGAAATGTGTTGATATTGAATAAAATCAAAGTGTCTTTCTAAAATTTGAACTCTTAGGAACAATCTATGCAGTGTTGGATTTCTAACAGTATAAACACTAGTAAGTTGTAATACCACAAGTTGTGAATCTAACCTTATGATGATACAGTTAATACCAAATGAAATGGCATCAGAGAGAAGTTCAGAGATATTGTTCATCGATCTACCAATACAAATGCCTTGAAAACTCACTAACTCGCCATTCGAAGCGAAAATGGCTCACGCTACGGAGGATAGATTCTGCGTACTACGACTAGCACCTTCAGCATATCCAACAAAGGGTTCTGAAGATTTAGACATCTGCGATGAAATGTAAAGCGGATTACTAACGTCAAGAAAAATCTAAAAACAAATTAATATAGTGAATGCAAATCAACAGCATATATATACAATATGATACAAAAAATTACTACGCTCATGATTAAGCATAGTAACGTTTCAAATAAAACCCATTTCTAGGTTGCGCCAACGGAATTCCATCATAATCAACCAACTCATAGGCACCCTTAGAAAGAACTCCTTTGACAATATAGGGGCCATGCCATAATGGCTCAAATTTTCCTGTTCCTATTACATCAGCTTCTTGATCGTAAAGAAGGACTAGGTCGCCCTCTAAGAAAATGTGAGGCTGGACATTTTTGTCGTATTGCACCTTGATACGTCTCTTATGCACTTCATTGCCCAATTAGGCTTCACGACGTGTTTCATTAAGATGGATGAGTTTAAGGAGATGCGCTTCTTCTCCTAAGGTGTCAAGTAACAATTTGATTGCAAGTTTCAACGATAGTATTTCACATTGGATTGGTAAGATAGCTTCCAGACCATACACCAATTGAAAAGGAGTAAATCCAGTTGTGTTTGTCACCGAGGTTCGATACGCCCACAAGGCGGAGTACAGGATCAAATGCCAATTTCTTTTACGAACTCTTATCATTCGTTGAAGCATACGTTTAAGAATATTGTTGATAGCCTCGGCTTGTCCATTTTATTGTGGATAATAAGGAGTAGAACTATCATGTGACAATCATAACTTGGAATTCAATTCAGTCATCATATGGTTGTGAAAATTCTTCCCATGATCTATTACTATAGCCTGTGGGACTCCAAACCGTATAATAGCATGATTAAAGAAAAACAATGCAGTTGTTTGTCCTGTGTTGTTGAATGTAGGCATTGCTTCGGCCCATTTGGTAAAATAGTCGACTGCAACAATAATATAACCATGCCCCCTGGATGAAAAAGGTTTATAGGTCACGAAGTCAATACCTGAATTCATAAATGGTCCCACAGAGACAACAGGATGCATTGGCGCTGGTGGTTTGCAGATTTTACGATCAAAAATCTGGCACGCATGACAACTTTTGACCGCGAGGATGCAATCTCGAAAAATAGTAGGCAAAAAGCAATCAGCGCGAAGTATCTTCTGCACGGTAGCATATCCAAATAAATATCCACCAAAAGCCCCAGAATGAAAATCATTTAAAACTTTTGCAGCCTCCTCATGAGTGAGGCACCTCCTTAAAATGGTATCGACACCACGACGATAAAGTGTATCGCCGACGATCAGATAATCTTTGGCTTGGTATCGAATACGTCGTTGTTGAGAGCGAGAGGTATCAAGTCGAAAAGTTTGAGTTTGGAGATAAATGATAAAATCTCCATACCAAGGATCAGATAATCCGATCAGAAACAGAGACTCGTTAAGAATTGATGGTTCCGACGTAGTTGCAGTACTATCAGAGGGAAGGTCACAGAGAAGCTCAACCAAAACTAAATACTTCTTTGACTTGGATTTGATGAATCCCAAATAAAATTCCTGCAAAATGACAATCCATTTTGAATATTTTCCCCCAGAAATTGACGTGATAAGATATAAGTCATGGGGTTGCAATCCAAAACAATAGTGGTTTTTTGGAGCAGGATATAATGGTGAAATATTTGGACAACTTGAACAGCTGCCAAGGCAAGATTTTCTACGTACGAATACTTAACTTCCGTATCATTGAGATTACAACTCAAATAATAGATCAGATGTTCAATTCCATCTTCTACTTGGACCAATACCATTGCAATGGTCATTTCAGCCATGGCGATATATAGGAAATAATAATTTTGATAATTAGGGGGATACATTAATGACACTCGGACAAGAGTATCCTTGACACATCAAAAGAAGCTTGCGCAACTTGGTACCAATGGAAGGGAACCCCCTTTTTCAAGAGTCGATTAAATCCTTTAGCCATTTCGGCGTAGTTTGTAGTGTCGGCAGCGTAAGAAAATGGCTCTCAAATGCATCGGGTGATCAGCCTGATTTCGTGAATGCGCTAGTAAATCATCTAGATAAGGTTGAAAAATTTGCTTGATGTCATTGAAAGCATAGTCCATTTCTCTTTGAAAATTTTCCCCATCATTCTTTAAACCAAACAGTAATTTCCTATAAGTGAATGTGCCCTAGGGACATATGAATGTTGTCTTATGTTGATCCTTTGGGCGGATATTGATTTCATTGTTGCTGGAAAATCCATCCATGAACGAAAACATTTCACATCCAGCACAATCGTCAATAATCTGGTCGATAAAGGGAGTAGGATAGTTGTCTTTTGGACAAGAGAGATTGACATCCCTAAAATCGACGCACACTCTAATATTTCCTTAATTTTTCATGATAGGAGCAATGTTAGAAACCCACTCAGTTAGCGGAATAGGGTAAATAAAACTAGCACGAAAAGTTTTTCATCTTCTGCTTTGATGGCAACGGCTTTCTTCGAATGAACAGGACGAAGCCGTTGATGCACCGGTTTGACATCAGGATACATATTAATAGTGTGTTCAAAAATACTAGTATCTATGCCTGGCATTTCCTCGTAAGACTAAGAAAATACATCACAGAATTCACAAAATAGAGAGCGATATGATTCGATTTCTGATGGAGAACAAGATACACTAACATGAATATTTTCTACAAAGCCAGGTTTGGTCAAAATATCGATAGAAATGGTTTCTTCAATATTTTATAGGCTCGGAATCGATTGCATTAATGGTAAATAATTTGGAAATATTTTTTTGATTTTTGGGTGATATAGTTCACTAAGATAGTTTTCTTCATAATCAAAAAGATGAGAACGATGATGATAATCTTCCCATGGTTCTCCTTCTGACATCATGGCTTCCAAAATACTCTCATCTATCAAGAACTTTGAGGAAAAATGAAGTACCAAAATATAAGGAATGATCAACCCAAACACACGGCGATGTTGATTTCGGATTCACCACCCAAGCCAGATAGATTGATTGGTATGTCAGCTCAATAAGGTTGGGCAGCATAAACTCATCCAACGTAGTAATTTCAAAATCACCCGTACTCTCCCTTAACCCAGATAGAGTGGAATATATCATGTAGCAGGTCTCTATACTTGAAATTTATGCCGACGTCGCAGGAGGCGATAATGAAAATTTCCCATGAGAGTGGAATCCTTTAAGAGTCCTACACCAATGTTCTGAAGTTATAGTTGGGGTATGTGAATGAACGGAATGCTTCCAGTTACCTGTGAAGCGGAGGCAAAGAAGGATAGTTGGTTAATGATTGTGGTAGAACCTTTATGTGGAAATGCAACCATTCTAAAATATGTAGAAACAATTTCATTCATTGCATATACCCATGGACTTCCAAGTAGAATATCATATTCAAGGAGTCCGTCAACAACCTCGACATAAAAATTCATTGTTTTTCCCCCTAGTTCAACATGCAGGTTATTAATAATACCACAAGGTTTATATGTACGTCCATCAAAATCCTTCAACATCATTGATGATTGTGATAAGCGCGGCAAGCCAAGTGACTTCCAACAATTTAGAGACATAATGCATGTAGATTCTCCCTCATCAATAATAGTGCGATGAACAAGGTGATTGAGAACATTTACTTGTATGGAGAATGCCAATTCTGCTGGTAGTTGCGGCACATAGCCCGTATGATTAAAAATGACAAGATTAGAATCAGTCGGATCAATTCCACTAATAGCCAAAAATATAACCTGTTTTTGGGAGGGAAAATTTTTTAATACCTCAAGAGCAGACATAGTTGAATGGGATTGAGCCAAATATTCAAATCTATTATAATCTGGTGCAGCTCTTGCCCGAGGATTATATGTCGATTTGTGAATTACTCCCTTTGGTGGCTTGATTGTCAATTCAGGAATAGTAGTAGGCGGTACTGATTTTGTAGACAAATTCATTGTCGAGGTAGTAGGTTGATCAGTGGCTTGACTACCATAATATTTATTACACGTTGACACAAAAATATATATTGAAGGTTTTGTGATAGATAACATTAACACTTGGGAACTAGGAGCTGGATTCGTAGCAACCACGTTTGTGTTCGAATTTGGAAAAGGGTCTGTCAACGCAGCTGACACATGGGAAGTCTTGATGATTTTTGATACTTCAGCACGGTGAGGACAATCCCTAACAAATTTTTCCTCATTACATATTATGCATGGATAACGAGGTTTCCTAGATCCAGACGATTGATCATATGATACTTCCTGCACATTAGAAGTTTGTTTTTTCTTAGATTTCCCTTTTTTCTTACTTTTGAGTTGCTTGTCACTTTTTCCCTTGTCAAACGACACGGCATTAATTTCAGAACAAGGTGCAGGATCATATGCAGTAGTATGATGTGTGCTTGCAGTACCAATCAAGCCGTCTCCAGCATGAGAGTCTTTTAATTAAGGAGGAACGGTAAAATTAGATCTCGGCACGTTGGGAATTTTTTCATAGAGCATGCCAGACTTAGTGTAAATCAAGTCTAAATATTGGGCACGAGCGATAACTCACTCTTCTGTGATGACACCACCCTTAGCCACATCCTCAGTTATAGATGGTAACAGTGACTTAATGAACCATTTAGCAAGGAGATGATCTGGAACAAATGTCTTAACCATTCAACGACGACTAGCATTAGTCTATTTGAAATTGGTCAAGAGTTCCATTCCAATTTCATGTTTGATGGGTAACTGGAAATGAGTCAAAAAGACAGTAGCTAGGGCAGTGAAATTATCAAAATAATCTCTAGGTAACTCAATATACTATTTTGCAGTCAGACCTATGAGCATACGTTGGAAAAGATGTAGTCGAAAAGAATCATCATTCAGGGAGTTTGATGAACACCATAAATGATAAGTCATGACATGAGTCGATGGTTCTTCTCCAAGGTTTCCATTGAACTTAAGAATATCTGAGGGTAATTTGTGAGGTATCACCGGCCACCAAGGAACATATTTAATTGGATCATTAGTTAGCCAATTTAAATCTGGTAACTCTAAAGTTGCAACAAAGGGAAACTGTCTATTAAGTTCATGTTGAGCATAGCCAGGGAAAGATGGAATTGCTTGAGCAACAGGCCTTTGAGCACTAGCATAAGGAATCTGTTGTTGGTAACCTAGATAGGGGTTGTTTTGATCAGCAAACGCTTGAGGATTTTATTGACCAAAACTTGGATATGATACTTGTTGAAATGAAGTTCGAGGTATTTGCGCCTGAGGCTACCAAGGGGTCTGTCCACCAATATTATAACCCAAATTAGGATAACTTGGATTCGGTTGATAGGTATAACCAGGTGGTGGCTGTGACATCCCATAAAATGGTAAACCAGCTTGTGAATAAATAATTATGGATACAGGTTGTTGTAAATTAACTGAAGGATTTGGAGTCTATGGACCCAACATTTGAGGGTATTGAGTGGAAGGACCTGTTTGATAAGGTTGATGTAAAACATTTTGATTTTGTAACAAGGGTAAAGATGTATTAACAAGTGGAAATGATGTGGGTGTAACAAGTTGAACTGGTTGATACGAGTGTACATCCGTTTGTGGTTGGATAGGCAGAGTGGGATGCCATTGACAAACATTCATTTTGAAATTAATTTTACCAAAAAGTGACGGAGTATTGTCATATTGTGTGACCAAAGGTTGCCCCCCAGCATGAGGAGGATAATAAGATGGAATATATTGCTCTCCAAATTTTGGGAATCCAATTGATATGGTACTTGAAGGAATATACCCAAAAGGGCCGGCTTGATATTTCCCTGATGATGTGTATAAATAATCAAGTCATTCAGTACTCACTATAGGATTACTAGTTAAAATACCGGATGATGACATTGGTAAAGTCCATGGGTTTGAATATGCACCAGATAAAATTTGAGATAATGATTTGTAACTTGATGGGACCATAGGGCCACCATGAAAATATGACTCTGGTGAAGTTGTGAACATCAACGGGGTATCAAGGGCAGGTGATAAAGTAATTAGAACAGATGGCCCAACCGAAGATGTTGGTTTAGGCATGGTTAATTGACCAAATGTATACCCTTTTGTATCGACGGGAGTTTGAATGGGAACAGGATCAACAAAAGCATGTGGTAATGATTGAGGAAAAGAATCGTACAGAAGGTCCTCCCAAAAATGGGTTGAAGTTAAAGGTGTCTCGTCCTGTGGGATTTGTTCAATCGCAATTAAACCAGGTGGAAGTATTTCACTGTCAGGCCCAAAGTATATCTCAGGTGGTTTACTGTGTGATATAGGAGACTCAATGGCTACAGATATATGTGGGATGACCAAGGTAGGAACAACTTTCGGCCGTACGACTTTAGGATTCAGATGTTCTGGCAAAGAAGAGACAGGATTTGGATCAATTTCTGGTTGAAAAACATCGGGTCCAGGAAGTATGGTCTCACTGATTGGATGGATCGTGACCACGGGTAGCTATGAAGACTCCGTTTCTACAACATTAGAAGAACCGGGATGTGTAGAAAAAAATTGAGATAACTCTAGTTTATGGGAAGATGATGTTTCACTAGAGGTACGAATTGTACTTGATTCGGCAGATCATGATCGCCTTCGCCTACCAGAAGTAACTTTTGGTGGTAAAGGTGGTTTTAAAGCTAATCTACACGAACGATGGGGGAAATGATTTTGTTCTTCCACGATTACTGATTTATTTTAACCAAAAACAAATAAACAAAATAAAAGGGTAATGCTAGGAAAAAGGGTTTACCAAGAAACTGTGAACCGTAGAATACCTCCTGGCGAACCAATAAGTACGGGCAGGCGATATCCCCAAATGTTGTGTTCGATTTATCACAATTTACAAGGCGTCCAACTCGGTTCACTATGGATGGATAGCACCTAAGATTTTCCCTCCCAAATATACTCGAAGGTATGTGGAGGCCCAAGTCCGTATTAGCGCTATTTGATGTGAAACCGCACAGTGAGAGAACCCCTTTATAATTTTCGTACTATAACACCACCCGATATACCCGAAAGTACGTGGACGAGCTACGATATACTTATGTACGTAGAGTGAGGCATCACACTCGGAATGTATCGCAGACAAGTTAACAATAGCTGCTATGTTTTACAACGTCGAAACACGTCTATAACCTAGACCTTCTAAATGTTAGTGTTATGGTTCCAATGCTTTGTTAGGTAAATTGAGATTAATTTTATGTTGATTTTTTTTTTTAATTTCCTTTCAGAGGTTCACTGCGATGATGTATTGGAAATTCCTAAAAGGAAAACTAAGAATGATAAGCAATCTTTCACTTTTAGCTTTTCAATGAAAATCCTAGCTACTAGAGGGAAAGAGAAATCAATTTGTGAGCAAACAAATCAAAGAACACAAACTAAATGCAGATTTCCTAATTGTTCCTTTTGCAAAACACACAAACCCCTACATGCAAATGCAGGTTTTTCTTTTCAGTTCCTTTAATTTTATGAATGCAGAAAAGAAACTAAGTGCAGTAAATCAATAAAAACAAATGCCTTTTACTTTTGAGAAATGAGGAATATAAACAACAATTTCTCTTTTGAAGGAAAAATGAGGAATTAAATAAAAATTTCTCCTATCAGGAAATGAAGAATTTACAACAATTTCCTTTTTCAAAATCAAATGGATCTAATGCGACAATGAAAATACTTTGAAATCAATTTGCCAATGATAAAAAAAAAATGCTTTAAACAAACATTGAACAAATTTTGTTTCAAAGGAGGAAGAGGTAGATAAGATCACTAGTCAATATGAGGCTCGGGCTTTTCAAAACACGGCAGAGAACAAACTGAAACAAATTGCAATGACAAATTCTAAGGACTTTGGATGGTTTCAGGAGGCAACGCGGTCTCTAAAGAGAAACAATTCTTTGCAACGCAGGCCTAAAAGGGAGACATTGCTATGCAAAGCACTGTCTCCTATCCAAGAGTGCGTTGGGTGCAGCGTCCAATGAAAAACACAGCTGTCTAACACACTTATAATGCAAATTTGGATTTCAAAAATCCTAATCTTTGTGAGTAACAACTATTGGGTGAATAAATAGATAAAATCAGAGGCTAAAACACCTAGGATAAAGAGTAATGTCCCCAGTGGAGTTTCCAAATTGTTATGCGGAATTATGAATTATGGATAAATCATTCTTCCCTAGACAGGTGCTAATCTAGAACAATAGGTCAAAGACTTTACGACTATCTTTCCTAATTGTAAATAGACACACAGAATGAAATAAGAAGCTTACTTGGAGTCCAAGCGCTTCCAAAATCTCCTTTTGTTGCTTTTGTTGTAGCTTCAAATTCTAGCCTGTGAAAAATATTTCTTGCAAGAATGAACACTAAACAACAAGAGATAGAAATAATACAGATGTCTATTCAATTTATTTAGCTAAATAAATAAAGCATAAACCATATACATCAAATAAGAAATCATGATATGGAAAATCAAAGCTTATACATATGCATATAGGGAAAAATAAGCAGTAATATTTATTAATGATAGAAGGGGAGGTTACAACCCAGTGATTGATTTAGTGTCACCATCTCCTGCAGCATCCCAGCCTCATCACAATGCAGATATCTCCAGCAATATGTCACTCAAATAAATTCCTCAATTGAAATTCCACCAGCATTTCTCTACTCAAATTCTTCCTTATCAAACACTAAGATCTGTGCTCAATTTATAGAGGAGCTTAAGTTAGTTTTACAATTAATGACTTTCCAATAATAGGCAATACTTGTTCCCAATCTTGCAGATGTCAAATGGACACATGGATTCGAAGTTTGACACATGTGAACTCTTCTAGAAGGCACTGGCCAAGTGGAGATTCCGGAACAATGAGAATTTCGCTCCCAATGTGACCAACACACCTTTGGATGTCGAGAAGTGCTTTGCAGAGCAGCCTTGCATGGGGTACCTACATATGAAACGCACTTAGTCCCTTTAGAAGCAGCATTGATGAGCTCTCATATGATATATTATAAACTTCAAATCTTAGAAACCTTTGCAGATGAAAGTCTTGAATGATTTGTTTTGTTATTTGTCTTAGGGCATGTAGCAACTGAAATGATAGGAGATGATAAACCCTATTCATTGGTCCTGGAGATGATGCCCAGTTAACCAGGTCATTGGCAATGATGCCCAAATTGACCTATAACGTTAAGGGTTATATTTAACACATTTAACCATAAACATAAGTTACAACTCAACCCTTATATATTATTATTCATAACCTCCATGTAGATAGCCCATTTTCCATGAGTAACAGGATCGTTGTGGCATCATCTCAAATCATGATGGACAAAACAGGAAGGTCAACTTCTGAGTGACATAACTTTTGCATACAAATTCCATATCATTTCTTTCTTACACCATTGGAAATGTTTCTAAGTGTAGAATAGAGCGAGGGGGTCTGGTAAAAGTGAGATTTTTTGGACCCCAAAAACCTTGTTTAACACCTCAAACTTCCTTTGAAAGGCTTCAAACCCCAATATGAAAAACTAGGACCCATTGATTAAAATTTCCATATAAACTGATTCCTCCAATTTCTCCACCTTGAAGGCATTAAGATGAATGAAAAATAATATAATTATCCAATATAGATCTAACATAATTAAATCACACACGGATCAATGACGCGATGGGATTTTAACATAACATTAATCCTAGTTAAACATGTTTTGACCATAAAAGAATAATGTTTCATTTAAAAGCATGATTAGTTATCTCAAAGTAGTTGGAGGGATTTATCGACATGCTCTAATTGTGCTTCTTAAGTTTTTCCATAATCAAGATATCATAAAAGAATACAAGCATAAATTTGCATGAGTCAAAAAATCTTATGCATAAGGCTCTAAAAGATGGATGGAGCATTTCAATGACTTGAAGGCATCACAAAAAACTCATAACATCCTTCACATGTATAAAGGGCCATCTTAGGAAATTCCACCTCCTTCATCCTAATTTAGTAGTGACTTGAGTGAAAGTCGAGTTTATAGAAGAACTCGACACCATGAAGCACATAAAAGAGATCGTAAAAAATTGGGATCTCAAATTTGTCTTTGATAAGCATGAACCATAACATGAACAACAAACAATAACAATATAAGGCCTAACATGAACATAAACAAAAGAAATATAAGAGCATCTAGGTTATAAAAATCACCCAGGGATTACACACGACATGAGTCACACCAACCCATACTCTTGGTTGGATTTGTGCCCAAAGGGTTTTGAACCATTTACGTTTTCATCATGGAGTACCTTAACCAAACAACTCTCACTGATTACTCTATACCGTATGGGTCTCCTTTTAATATTTTTTATTTACACTAAAATGATCAATTTAAGCACAAATTAATGAAATTATGAGATTTTCACTAAACACATTCTTGTATTGGTTTTGGAAAAACAATCTTATGAAAAAATACATATACTTTAACAAATCACAACTCACTAACATGTAATTTTTTTCACATGCTCGTTTTCTCCTTGAAACTTTTTTTCGTGATAGGGATGATCTAACCACCTATGAAGTGCAAAAATGCCTCTGTTAAAATAGGGATGAATAAACACTTTATTTTATATAACAAAGTAGAATAAAAATATAGTGTTATAGATTCAACTAAAATAATTGCACTGCGGTCAATCAATAAGTCCATGCAGATAAAATTGAATAATTTTTTTTGTAGTTCCACTTACTCGTGTTGATAAAACATTATTTTTAGAATTGTGGCTTCTGTGATCCATTGAGTATCAGAATAGAATTCTTTCGGTAATAATCACATGAAAATGAACTTCGTCGAGGCATTTCTTAAATTAGGTTTTTTTTTAAGTTATTTAAAAGTGGCTTAAATACTTATAAAACTACAAATGGAGATGCTCCGTTTTTCATTTTTTCTATGTTTTTAGCATGTTGTCGCACCCCAAAAAACCCCTCAATATATATATATATATATATATATATATATATATATATATATATATATATATATATATATATATATATATATATATATATATATATATATACATACCGTACGGTTTCCGCCCCGTAATTCCGTCTGTTTATCTAGGAAATTATAATAAATGTGTATTTACTTTCTATATATATACTTTACTCGTTTCTATATATATATATATATATATATATATATATATATATATATATATATATATATATATACTTTACTCGTTCTGCCCAGGAAATTCTCATCCTCACGCATTCGTGGGAAACAAAAATAAATGTGTATTTACTTTCTATATATATACTTTACTCGTTTTGGCCCGAGAAATTCTCATCCTCACGTGTTCGTGGAAAACAAAAATAAATGTGTCTTTACTTTACACACAAAACATAAAATAAATCCAATAATTTTTTATTTTTTGTATTGGTATGTTAGAGGAATAGGTAAATAGGTTGGTCTCGTACTTGCGTGACAAAGAATTGATTTTGATCACTATTACTATAACCTCTAAGTGAACTATGTCAACCTGAGTACTTGGCCTCAATAAACTCAGAGGATTTGAATGCGACATCTCTTGATATATAACACTTCATGTAACGGCGGGACAAACAAGGAAATGTGTGTCTAATTTATTTTTCCCTTAAATAAATTGTAATCTTATCTCATTACAACTTGTATTAGTTAACTAAGTCAGAAAGACTGAGTTAGCTCAAGAATTTCGAGTTGAGGGTCAAAGGTGAGGCATGTAGAGTGATTCTATTATTTTGGAGGTTCATTTGTAGTTAATGCGCTAGTATGGTGTGAGTGTAATCAGTTAACTAAAATTAATTGAGTTAAAATAATTTTAACTAGTTATAACTAAATGATGAGCTAGTGAGAGGTCCAGTGAATTAAATTAGATTTATTCAGAAGTAGTGATCAATTAGATAACTGATGATCAATTAGATTTTTGCCCTTTTTTGAGAAAAAAATTTCATTTTTTTCAGTTCTTCAACTTTTTGCAAACTATAACAATTTTTCTGTGTAGAATTTCATTTTGCGATAAAAATAAAAGTTGTGAGAAATTTTGTTAGCTTTCTATTACTTATTTTTTGAAATTTTTTAATGCAGATTTGATATGTCAACTTAGCGTTTCTTTGAGTGTGTGTTTCTTAACAATCAAAGGATTCATAAGAAGTCATGTTATGACGCAATGTTGTATTCATTGAAAATTTGTGTTTTTGAAAAAAACAAAATGTGTTACAACAATCTAGACAGAGTCTACTTTGTTTTCGTCATATTTACAAAGCCAATGGATGCATATCATAATTACTAGAATTTTTTGAACTGGTCCAATACGAAAAACTGCGTATTTTGGATATGTTTCGCGTCGCAAGAAATTTCTTAACATATAAGTTATAAACTAAAAATCTAAAAGCTACCCAGTAGAGACGACGGACCAATGTAATGCCCCATAATTTTTTCAATTTTTTTTACGATGTATTTTGGGAGATACAAAATTTTTATTTCACTGAATCACAATGACCCTCAGAAATTGTTTGCACCCATTTTATTAGAAAAATAATTAAAACTAATAAACGTTTATGAAATTCTATAAAAGTTATATTTCCTCAAAGTAGATTCAATTCTGAAAATGCTTGTCTTGGTTCCGACAGTTAATTAACAACCTTTCATGGAGTTTAATCAGTCCAAAGTTGCAGAACTGTATTCAGAGCCTGGTTTTTGCGTAATTGGTGACGCATTAGTTCGGCATAACTTTTAATTTAAGTTCGGCCAAACTATGTTTTCCGCCAAAGGCTTGTTAAATCTAACGTCTTAATAGTTCAGCCGAACTTTTAATCAAAAGTTCGGCCGAACTATTGTATAACTCTCCGTCGGCCGGAAAGTTTTGCGAAGCCCCTACTAAAACACATTTCGCTGCAATATAAATTACCGCGAAATGATTCACAATTTTCGCACATTTCGCACATTTCATCTCATTTTACAAAGATCTTGGTTTGGGTTCAAAAAAATTTCTTCAAAGTTTGGGTTTAAGAGCATTTCTTGGAAGCAAATTGATTTTACAAAGAATTGTTTTGGATTTAAAGAATTTTTTTGCAAGACATTTCTTGGAGGCGACCTGATTTTGGCAAAAAATGTTTTGAACTTTAAAAAAATTCTTGGACGTACATTCAAAAGACATTTCTTGGAGGTATGTACGTGTTTTGAGTTGAAGTAAATCTTTTGAGCTTCATTTCATTTTTATAAGACATTTTTCTCTCGAATTTTTGTTGAAGTAAATCTTTTGAGCTTCGTTTCATTTTTATAAGACATTTTTCTCTCGAATTTTTGTTGAAGTAAATCTTTTGAGCTTCGTTTCATTTTTATAAGACATTTTTCTCTCAATTTTTTTAAAGTAAGTGTTTTGGATTGGAGTATGTATTTTTTGCAAAAAATTTACACTGAATTTTTTTAAATTAAATCTTTTGTAATATTTTTTGTAATTGAGTTATTGTCTAATTTTTTGAAGGAAATTTTTTAAAATTCATACCCTATTATCATGGGAAATCGAAGAACTTGTGTGAGAAAATACGATCGAAAAAGAGACCCTGAGGAACGTAGAGAAGAGACAAGACAATCTCGCAAAAGAAAGTTAGAAGCCCTCTCAAATATTGAAGAGGAAAATAAACCTCAAGCAGAAATTGAAGCAGGTATGTAAATGTAAATATTATGATCTATTGATATATTTAAAATTTTCCTAATGTAAAATGTGAAGCTTAATTTTTTATTTGATGAACTAGTTTGAAAAATATTTTGTTTAATGTAAACAGACAGAGATATTCCTCAAAATATTGAAGAAGAAAATCAACCTCAAGCAAAAATTGAAGTAGGTATGTAAATGTAAATATTATGATCTATTGATATATTTAAAATTTTCCTAATGTAAAATGTGAAGCTTAATTTTTATTTGATGAACTAGTTTGAAAAATATTTTGTTTAATGTAAACAGATAGAGATATTCCTCAAAATATTGAAGAATAAAATCAACCTCAAGCAGAAATTGAAGCAGGTATGTAAATGTAAATATTATGATCTATTGATATATTTAAAATTTTCCTAATGTAAAATGTGAAGTTTAATTTTTATTTGATGAACTAATTTGAAAAATATTTAAAATTTTAGATATATTTATTAATTTAGTTATTTATTGAATATGTACTATTTTTTCGAATATGTACAGATGAAATCACTATCGATAATGAGATGTTAGAAAATGTTGACACTCACACATATGGAGATAAAAAACCTGACCATGTTATACGATATCGTGTTAACTGCATTTTTGAAAAGTATTTCTTAAATAAGCGGGTGACAGTTCTGTCTTAAATGTTGAAAGGTCTCCTATCATTAAGGAAATTAAAAGAAGCTGCGACACTATTGGGTATTCGAAAATCAACCAAAGATTAAAAAAAAATGAAGGAAGATGTGATAAAAAATATGAGCAGTGCTATAAAGTCAATTAAGAGATCTAGAGAGAAAGATGTTTCAATTGTATGTAGAGGAATACAGATGGCAATGGTTTCATCAAGTACTCAAGAGAATCGTTTGGTAACATTTATGGCACGAGCACTGGGAACCTCGCGAAAAAATTTGCACAAACATCGGAAATTTCGGCTGCAAATAGATGTAAATGATGAACTCGCTTGTTGGAGAGCTATTTGTAAGCAACCATACAAAGATAGACTTGGAGAAAATGTTTAAAAAATAATATATGAATATTGGAAGAACAATTCGCATGTTTTTCCAACTGCAAGGCAAATGATGCGAAGAATAATAGCACGAAATCAGTACGAAGAACATGAAAAATATTTCTTGGAAACCACTCAGATAGAGTTATTCAACAAGTTCAAACAATAGAATCATCAAATTCATGTTTCACTCAGTGCTTTTTTTCAACAAAAACCATGGTATGTAAAACCTATCACCGTACACGACACTTGTTGTTGCCGTTATCATGTGGAATTTGAGTTATATTATGACACATTCCTTGATTTCAGTAGAACATTATGCAAGGATTCACCTCCTCCTTCCACTATCCGTGATTTCATATCTCAAATTCTATGTGAAAGAGAAAGCGATGAACTATTTTACAAAAAGAAACGTGTTGGTGGTAAAAAATGCGATGATTGTAGAAATTTGACTAAATTTCAAAACAAATATCGTATTGATATAAATGATCAATCAATGTCCAACATGAAAGTGAAATGGAAGAGATATGAATATATCGATACATCGATTCAAGGTGCAAATAGCGTTAAAAGAATCGAATTACTAGAAGACGAAAATTTTCTGATAGACTTTTTGAGAAAGTTTGAGGCAGAAATTTAAAAATACACCAAGCATTCCCATAGAGCTCGATGGCAAGACTTGAAATTCAAAAAATCTCGTGAAGTTTTTCCACCAGGGACCATTTTGTCAGTGATTGATTTTGCAGAAAACTACACATTTGTTCCACAAAAATAAATTCAGAGTGAATACTATCATTCTGACCAAGTCTCCATGCTCGTCCATATTCTATATAGACATGTTGAACAAAATGTCGATCATATAGAAAGCACGAGTGAAAATCGACATATCATTAAAAAATATCACTTTTATATCAGTGACGATCGTACACATGATACATGTTTTGTACAACATTGTTTTGGAAAAATTTATGATTCATTGAAAAATCGTGGAATAACATTCAATGAACATTGGATATGGTCAGACGGATGCGCAGGTCAATTCAAATCTGCACCATCATTCTTTTGGTTGTGTTGTCTTCATAAGAAAACCTGCATTAAACATTGCTGGAATTTCTTTGAGACTGGCCATGGAAAAGGAGAACATGACGGTGCAGGAGCATGCATAAAACGAGCACTTCGAAGATATCAAATGAACCACTCTGCAAGCTGACTTGTGAACGCTGAAGAAGTTGTTCAATGGTGCATCGCTGCTCTAAGCCATGAGAGAAACCCATCAAAAGAAGTGTGAAGGTACATTCAATTTAATTTATATTGGAAATCTAATTTTAAACATTGTACATTTATCATGCAATGAATATCTTTGATTGTATTTTGATATCATATTTAGAAATTCTTTTTCTAATTTTCCATATAAAGGTTTTTTTGGCATATTGGAATCGAAGACGTAGATAGATCAATTGGAAATGACGTTGAAACAATCAAAGGGACTCGAAAATTGCATTCAATTCAAACAAAGTCGTCCATTAATGTGTTTGCATTGGATAAAAGAAAATATTCTTGTTTTTGTGATGTTTGCATAGACAACACAAAATCCAATGACATTTGTGAAAACAAAATGTATGTGAACGATTGGAAACATACAGAGCTAAATACAAAGGGCAAAATGTCTGTTGCAATGTTTGAAGAAATGCAATCATAGGAAACTACAATATCATCCGATGGTGATCGAGTTTCTGATCTTGTTAGAGAAGGTAACATTTGAATTACTTTCTAATGATTTAAAGATCTAGAAATAAATTTAAATATGCATAATTTTGTTAAATTTATTTTATTGTGCAGGAGATGTTTTTGCTGTAATTGCACCTATTGACAACGATGAAAATGTGAAGTATTATTTGATGCGTTGCACTAAACGAAAAATGAAATTATTACAAAACTATAATGATCACGGATTTCATATGACAGAAGGTATATTATACTGAAAGTTTATTTTTTCAGACAAACTCATCAAAGTGGAGACTTTGTTTACTTTGAAGACTATGAACCTGATTCCATAAGTTGTCAATATAGTCCCTTGGTGTGTGCAGCACGCATAAAGTTGATAGAAGTTCAATCAAAGAAAAAAATGAAAATTAAGAGATGGAAAATGTTAAAATCCGATCATGAACGGATTATTGAGGATGGAATTCCATTAGAATTTTTTTGAGTGAATTTTCCAACAATTTATTATCTTTGGATTAAATATGTTTTAGAACTTCCAGTACTTAACTAAAAATTGAGCTGCTTATGTTATTTGTGCAAGTGTTTGCACATGTACAAATTTTTTGGGTACAAGCACGTGCTCTAGTATCAACTGAAAGTAGTTTTTCTATACATGTGCATTGATGAAAAATGTTATATGTATTGCATATATATATATATTTGTGTGTGTGTGTGTGTGTGTGTGTGTGTGTGTGTTCTAGAATGAAATTAATTGTTCTAGTTTTACTATGTGCATTGATGAAAAATTATTTACGTACTCAATATATATGTTCTAGAATGCAATTAACTGGAACTAGTTTTTCTATGTGCATTGATGAAAAACTAGTTGGATTTTCTGGTAAAAAGTATGGACATAATGTAAATAAATCATCTGCAGTATAGTTTTGTACGAAAATTCCTTTCAGACAAGAGACTCAGAGCACTTCTCTGACTTTTGGTGGGATTTGACCCACATCTCTAATCCCGATTGAAAATCTAGTACAAAATCTGCTTGTCCAATGGTCGGATATGTTCAATGTGCATTGATGAAAAATGTTACTTGTCTTGGATAGATATGTTCTAGAATGCACAATTAATTGTTCCAAGTAGTTTTTCTATGTGCATTGATGAAAAACTAGTTGGATTTTTTGGTAAAAAGTTTCAATAATGTAAATAAATCGACAAGGCTAACTATTTGAGTGCATTAACGACATTGACCCAAATTCAACAAACATATATATGTACTAGACTTATATTTCCAATCAAAATTAAAGGGATAATTTGTACATATATATAATTCTTTAAACTCTTTTTTCAATTAGAGCTCAATTGATACATGGTTAGTTGCATTGAAAAGCTATGTTCTTCCTATTGGAATTTTTTTCATTCAAACAAAACTACATGGAGAGATCAAAAGCAATATTAAAATTCCAAATGTACTTCAACCATCCAAAAGGGATTTGTGCAACATTACTTGACATGCCATGCCAATTATAGTGAACAACTATCCAATAGAAACATTTAACATTATATAACACATGTGCCAAATGTAGATTGAAACCATCCAAAACTTTAAAATTTTAAAAACTTTTGATAATATATCGTGCAACATTAAAACATTAAACATCACATGCGAAATGTAGATTGAAACCGTTCAAAACTTGAGTTTAAAAAACTTTAAATTATATATAGATCGTTACTTCACATGCCATGCCAATTATAGTTCAACTAGATCCAATAGAAACATTTAACATTATATACCACATGTGCAAATGTAGATTGAAACCATCCAAAACTTTAAGTTTTAAACACCTTTTGATTATATATTGTGCAACATTAAAACATTAAACATTTAAAGTTCATTAAATATCACATGCAAAATGTAGATTGAAACCATCCAAAACTTGAGTTTTAAAAACTTCACATGCCATGCCAATTATAATTCAACTATCCAACAAAAACATTTAACATTAAATATCACATGCCAAATGTAGATTGAAACTATCCAAAACTTTTAACTTTTAATTTAACAAAAAAATATAGATCACAACATTACTTCACATGCCAAATGTACTCCAAGCATCCAAAACTTAAATTTTAAAAACAAAACAAATTATAAGACATGTCATTACATAACATGCCAAATGTAGTTCAGATGACAACATTAATTTATATATGACAACATTACTTCACATTCACATGCCAAAAGTACTAAAACCATCCAAAAATTAAATAAAACAAATTATATAATAACAATGTAATAAAATATGTCCAAAAATTGTAAATCTCACAAGTATCAAATTGTATCAAGTTTAACAAATTTTAAAACCATCTAAATTTTGAAATCAAATCTACTGTAAATCATGTCCATCAAATGGAGACGGATCTAGCATCTTCCCTACTAGGGTCTCAGTCCACGCCCTATCCTGTGAATGGGAAACCTACATACACAATGCACATGTACTTGAACATTAAAATTTGATGTTTTAAAAATGAATGAGAATATATATATCTAGAACTTCATGTAAAAAAAAAAAATATAACAAAAAAATCATGCAATACCTCATAAGGTTCCCTCTCCATTTGATGAACAAGTTCTCCCATAGGAACATCTGCAGCGGTAAACTGTACAATATACATGTACAGTTAAATATATATATATATATATATTAAAAACTTTCAAATGAAAATGCATGTGTACATATATAAACTTATTTTCAATTTAATATTAAAAAAAGGAACTAAAGACAACTTGTTCAAATGATGTGGATGTTCCTATCTCCGTCGCTAGAGTCCGCGGATTAAAGAAATCTTCTATAGGAACCTAAATTCAAAAAAATTTAAATAACTCAAAATATAGATCTCTCTCTCTCTCTCTATATATATATATATCTCAATTTTTAATGGAACTTTTTGAGGTAGAATATATATATATATAACTTTTAAACATAAATTTTAAACTTGTGAAAAATTGTCCATACTTGTGGCTCATCTCCCAAGGAAGTAGAAGGTACATCTCCCAAGGAAGAAGAAGGTACCGCCATCCCAAAAACATCAGACGGAATCGGTACGTGTTAAAACATTTTATCAAATTATATATATACATACATGTACATGTGTGGCAACAATTATTTATTTTAGAGTCACTTAAAAAACACTAACATTTGCCAACATATCATGATGGTCAAACCCATCTGCATTGTTTGAACCAGAGGTCCCGAACGTGATATTAACATTTTCGTCATGCATCATGCCTGAGAACTGCAAATGGTGTTTTAACATATAATCATACATTTTTGTTAGATTAATGTACACATACAAATAAGTGTATACATGTACATACAAATGTATTTATTACAAATTGTACACATGTATATGTAAAAATAATTTCAAACCCTAAGGTCACTAACACATACCATTCTGGTGCCCTCTTCCTCATGAAAAATTAGGTCTTGCAAACCATTGCGACAATTTATTGCATATGTTCGGAGATCTTCAAAATTCATGTTGTAAATCTCCTCATCTGTACAATAAACAAAATTGGCACGTACATTTTCACGTGCTCTTTGTCGATTTAAGCAAAGATCGACTCCACTCAATCCGCTATGAACATTGTCGATCATAACATCCCTTGCTTCTCAACTTATTTGAGAATTCGCATCCATCTCTGATCACAGAATTTCGACTCGAAACGGTCGACTCCCCAATGGCGGCTCAAGGCGAGGTAACTCCACATCTCGCTTAGCGCCCTTACGGTCATATAATCGACTTTTCCCCGGGCCAAAAAATTCTGAAGGAAGGTCATTGTAGTTGGGTTTAACACCCAAAAAAAATTTTGCATAAAACATTTGTGCAAAATAAACAGGAACCTCATCATTCCATGGAAGACGTCCATAGGCCGCAAGATGCCTATCATACAAATAACGAGCTTTGTTTGGGTGCTTGAAATACTGCACCTTAAACATTTTTCTTTTTGGCCCTTCCTTATAATTAAACATTGACTTGGCCACTTCTTTTGTAACTTTTTGTTTTAGGTCCTCCCATTTATCGGGACCCATCACTGTTTATTTTCTCTTTCTCATCATTTCTACAAATGAATCAGTCGTTGGCCCAAGATTTTTGTACGCATTTACCATTTCACCCAATGAATGTGTAACTATTTCAAGGCTTTGTCGACTCTCAGCAGGTAGAGACAAAGCCACGATATCTCTTTGCAATTTTCCATGAAGTCTTTCACACCTTTGTAAGGTGCATTCCGCCATGTTGGTTTCCCATGGTATATCAGTAATCTCAGCCGGATAAGTTGTGCTGGGTTGACAGTCTTCTTCTTGAATGTAGCGGGCTGCCCTACGTCTATTTTGACCACTAGTTCGAACATTTTCAGCCTCTGCATCAATATATATATATAATTTCGTATATTAGAAAAAACACGTGTAAAAAAAGTTGTACAAATTTAATGAAAAGATATTGAAATTGATGGCAACCATGATGTTTTTGGTTAACATCTTCTCCAACATGACCCTGCTGAGAACCAGACCCAGAATTACGCTGCTGAGAACCAGACCCAAAATGACCCTGTTGAGAACCAGCAGTCGTTGATTGGCCTTCGGGGGAATAAATATCACCCCCTTCACGCAACCTGCTACCACTCATACCTCGATCGGTTGAACCATGGCCACGCTCCTCCTACAACCCTTCTCCTCTTACCTCCTAAAAATTAAAATATGAAACTTATTAACAACTAATTTAACTCACAAAGTTAATAAAAAATCAATTCCATATGTACACACATGTATGGAGATTTAAGATTATATTTAAATACCGTGAACATCCCCCGATCCCTGAACCTCCATATGGGATTCGGCTGATCTTCGTCGTTCATCCTCCATGATATATATCTATTGGTCAACATTTACACAAAATAGATTTCAAAAAATCAATTTGTAATTGAGTGTACACAAATTATGTAGAACACAAATTTCAAAGAAATAATTGATCATGTGTGAAACTAAATTTAATCGAAAAAGAAATTATAAAAATGATAAGTTCACCAAATTGCGCTTTACATGGTGGGAGCACACTTGGTATAAAATTTACCACTTATACGCTTTAGTTTGTGGGAGAAATGACACATGTACATAGTTTACCTTAAATTTGTTGCGTTTTATGGATATTAAAATGAAGAACTTCTATTTAGATCCATTCCAGAGATTGACTGTAGGGGCATTTACTAGATATGTCACCTTTTATAAAAGATGAGATCCAGAGGCTACCTGGCCCTTTACAGACTCTACCTATAGAACTTGTAGAAGTAAACACTAGAGGCATTAACAATATCAAAGAACGTTTTCATGCTCATACATGGGAATGTGTCTCTTTCCCTACGCAAAAAAATAGTTCAAGGTAGTTAATCTTCATAGACATGTCATCAAGCAAGTCAATGTGATCATCCCCAACTTACTTTTTATGAAATTAGGCTTGGAATCCTCTACAACCCGGTGGATGGAGTTGAATGGGAACTAGGTTGAAAGGCCTTTACAAAATACATGCTAGTGAATAACACTTACTAGGTTATGCCAACAAATAAAGTGGGAGAAATGTTTTCTCCTCGAGGTTATCCAATTGGGTGTGTAATACCAACTTCACCCATTTCCTAACAAGTTTCTCTCTTAGGTTACAAAGTGTCTTCACCTTATTAGTTATATATTTTTCAATTTCCCATGGATTCCTTGAATTTTTTCTCCTACCATCTCCCTCTCTCACTCCCCAAATTATTGTCATAAAACATGCCCCATTGAGGATCTGGAGCAATGTTTGCACCATACTTAGAGCTGTCATTTCTGCTAATTGAAATTGGAGAGTCATGTATACTAGATTGCTTGCTTAAGTGGCTCTTACTTGGACAATATCCTGAGATGAGTTTGACATGATGGTCATATGAGGCTGGAAGCTACTTGGTGTAATTTTCCTTAAATATTCAAAAAAACAGAGCAAAAATGTCATTTTCGATCATTTTTTATTAGCTTCTGCATACAGCAGATGTTATCACAATTGCAACACAATCATGTTCCATGAGCATGAATTATGAATGTCGTAAGCCAAATTGCAAGGAAATTTGCATTCATTTTAGGCAAAAGAAGGCTATGACATTAAGGTCCATGCTAGAAAAAATTATGCAAATAAGGTTGCTAAGTCTTGATACTTACCATGTGTTTCAAAGCCATAACGAAGGCTGGCTTTGAGAGTGTCCTCTCAAAGCCCTGTCTTGAGATGAAATTTAATTCAATGTCTCTTAGAGTTGCAAGGTGGAATTGATAGAACTATTTGATTTCTTTACCCTAAATGGATATCTCCTTTCATCTATACCTTTCTCTACCATCTTATTTCCAAGTGAAATGGGAATTTTCACATTTTGAATGCCATTACCATGTAATTTGGTAGCCTGCTAGCTAGACCTATCACAAGTAAGGTTGTCATACCAAACTATTTCTCTTGCTCAACTCAGTGACCATGACTCTCTTCTCACACTGCTTACCATATAAGATCTTCAATTGTACATGTCACGCACAGTTGGGGGTTCTAGGTCTACACCTATTAGGTAAAGTTACATATTTTATGGCATTGTGGTCCTTAAATTTGGAGGTGTTCCACCTGAAAAAGTAGGCATTAAATATGGATGAAAAGGATTTGCTTTAACTTTGATAGAATTTTTTCGTGGAATTACTGAATTTCTCGACGACATCATGCTAGCTTTGCTTAGAGAAGAAGGTTTTGGAGGAGAAATTGAATTTTTTCGACTTATTTTTAGCATTGAAGTTTGAAATAGTAGTTTTGATGACTCCATTGATGACCTTGCTGAGGAATTTGATGCACACAATATTGACTTTGAAGATGGTTTAGAAGATGTTGAAGAAGTTGTAGATTTTGGTGTTGTCACTGAATGTTTCTTTGTTGTTGGACTTGATCAAGACACAATTTAACTTTACGAGCAGATTGAAGACCTTGAAGAGGTTTTAGATTTTTTTGTTCTCACTGAAGGTTTTTGTCTAGTTTTGTTTCTTAAACCATCATTTCCATAGGACATTTTTGGTGAATAGATTCTTGACCTTGATGAGAGGATATGATACCTTGAAGAGGCTACATCTTTTGGTGACGTCACTAATTGTTTCTCTATTATTATTTTTGTTAAACATCTCGCTTAGGGCGAGGCAACTCCACATATATTGTGTTGGGAAAAATACTGAGAGGGGGGGGTGAATCAGTATTTACTGCATACTCAAAACTTTTCACTTTTTCATTCTTTAAAACCCATACGCTACTTTCCTTCAGTAAACTAGCGTATACACGCGGATATCTTTCATGCAACTCGCGTATACACAGAGATCTAATTATGTCATTAGTTCTTTGCTTATATCATTCCATTATTCATTCATCAGATGTTCAATAAATAGTAAACATGTGCAGTAAGAACAGAATAAACCATCACACAAAGCATCACACATGAACACCAGGATTTTTAGGTGGAAACCCAAGCCGGGAGAAAACCACCGCTGCAGTTGCTCAGCCTTCAATATTTTATTATAGAGAAAACATCTTACAACATATGTGCTGGCGCAGACTTGACCAGCACGCAGGCACCCACCTGCGCTCGTTTACCAGCCTCTCCTGGAAGGGAGCTACGACCCCCTGACTCGTTTACCAGCCTCTCCTGGAAGGGAGCTACTACCCCCTGATCTCGTTTACCAGCCTCACCTGGAAGGGAGCTACTACCCCCTGATCTCGTTTACCAGCCTCACCTGGAAGGGAGCTACAACCCCCTGACTGAAGGCTACAACCTTCAGCACCACCTTGGACCACGTTTCATCAATTTTCACACTGGATCCATCAACTTCAATAGAACAACACTTGCAGGCCACATTTCATCATATTTTCAGATTGGACCCTTTCCATACTTTTAAGCACAAACATACATCATCAACAGATACTTATCAACTCAGATCAGATAGCAAAAACACAGCAGAACAGATCAGATATTTCATACCCCTTGCTTCAGCAAACCCTAGTTTGCATACGTGCTTTCCCTTTACTGATGTCGCGTATATACGCGCCTCTGTCCACACAAACCTGCGTATACCTCTGTATGTATTTCATTGCGCATACGCGCTTTCTCTTCACTGAAGCCGCGTATATACGCGCTTCCTCCGCGTCGAAGTAGCGTATAGATCTTCAATCATTATAGAGCAGCATACTTCTTCAGATCAGATATTTAGATCAGATTCAACCCTTTACATCAGACAGATGTTCGCCTCATCACAGATCTAATCACTCCATAAACAGATCTAGCAAATACAAGTACATTTCAGATCTAGGGATCCCGCTTCATCATTTCTTCATAAGTGCATCATAGATTCAGATCTATCATCAAACCTTTACCCTTTCCATACAGATATACTTCACAGAGAAGTATTCATTCAAGCTCAGACATCTTGCACCTTCACTCATGATTTGCACAATGAATTTCTTCTCTTTATATAGGTTCATCCTTCTTCAATACCACGGGCCCCTTTTTCAATACCATGAGCCAAATCAATACCATGAGCCTTCAATACCACGGGCCCCTTTTTCAATACCATAAGCCAAAACAATACCATGAGCCTTCAATACCACGGGCCCCTCTTTATGAGCGCTTTTGCCCATACGCGACTTGGAACGTTGTTTCCTGCGTGCATACGCGACTTCCCCTAGACATATCCGCGTATACATAGAGACATACTCTTTTCATCATACTTTGAGCACATTCTGAATTCTTTTCTTCATTGCCTTCTGTACACACTGTAGATACATCATGTTTTCTTCATCAAGAACATATTCTCTCTAGCACAACTTCATCAAGTAAGTTGTCATTATCTTCATCAAGTGGGTTTCCTTTCAAGGACAACACTCAGCATCATATTGTCAACAAACATCATATCACATCAGATTTACATCATTTACCAAGTCCATCAAGTCAAGAATAACTTCATCGGGTGGTTTGCCATCAAGGACAACACATGTCAATAGTCGCATGTCTTCATCTTCATTTAGTGGGTTGCCATCAAGGACAACACTCTGCATCATATTTCCAACAATCTCCCCCTTTGGACTTGATGGCAACCACGATGGTGTTTGGTTACCACAACAGATAAGTACATTGACACCATGTCACTCTCCCAATTCTTTGACATCATTATCTGTATTCAAACACCATGTCACTCTCCCCCTTTGACATCAAGGGCAAAGGGCGGATCAAAACCGGCGGATCAAAACCAACACACTCTCCCCCTTTGACATCAAGGGCAACACTCTGCATCATATTTCCAACATATTGTACAGTTTATGGGATAGAAATCAATATGTAGAAATATTCACTTGGTTTTTATAATTGGATAGAAGAATGACTTAAAATGACCTTGTATGTATTCTCATTTTAGAGCTCAAATTTTTAGGAAGGATTTAAGTATCCACCTTTCAAGAATCACTAGAAGAGGTTGATAAAGAATATAGGAAGACAAAAAACTAACCAGTGATGTAATAAATGGATTTCTTGGGAGGTAGATTGGCATATGGAATTTTGGTAGCTAGAACTTTTCCAAATAAGTGAATGTATTTGAAAACCAAACCTCTAGTTTATTTTGGTTTAGACAAGGTCTAGAATTTGAAAATTGAATTCCCTCTTTCTTCCTCTTACATACATTCCAATGATCGAAATCTGGATTGAGGGAAAAAAATTTCCTAAATAAAAATTTTGCATTTTATTTGTTGTACACATGAGTTTTTAAAAGCTAATTAACTCATAAATTTCTCACAAAATACACTTAAAGCTTGACACATAAACCCCTTCCCAATTGGCTAACTTTAGACGATCCTAAACACATTTTTATTTAACTAATGAGGGAGATAGCCCAATAAAACTAGTTTTTCCATATTCAAATCAAGTTGGTATCAAAGTACAATTTAGCTCATTTTAGTCAAGTTTAGTTAGAAGAATTAGATATTGGTTTCTGTCTTCAATTTCCTCTCAAAATGAATGTGTACGTGCTTTTGAGAGACACACTAGAGGAATAAGGTCCAAATTTTTGATGAAAATGTGCTATGAAAGTAAAGGGTTAAAGGCAAACATGTACAAGGCATAGTTGGGTACAAGGCATAGTTGAGCCAAATGTTGTTGAGGAAGGGCCTAATTATTTGGGTCTTGGTTATGGAAAACATGATGGAGAATGCTCCAAAGCCAAGGAGGCACATGAAGCTATTCCAAGAAGGAATTTTATTTCGTGTTCAATACCTCAAGCTTGTGAAGTTTGTGTTCATGATGAATGGAAAAGTTTGACACCCACTTTGCAAGAAGATGCTAATAAACATGCAGCTAATGAGAATGTAAAAGAAGAGGATGTTGAAAGCTCTATCTAGTCATTGAATTCATTGCTAGTATTCAGAGGAGAGCCACTACCTCATCAAATTCACCTCCTCAAGAAGGCGACAATGGTGAATGTTCAAGGTATAAATTTTCCTTCAATCAAATTTCTTTTGATTATGATAAAAATGGTAAATATTCACATAAGATATAGAAAAGAACTTGCACATGTTCCTTTTGTGGTTTAAATAATCATAATGTTTATAGATGTTGGAAGAAGATATCCATGCACATTGAAACTTTCTAAATAAATGAGGCAAAAAGTCAAAGGCCCATTGGACAAGGAAAATGATATTGAAAATAAGATGCAATTGTTTATTACTCATTGCCATAAGAAAGGTCACCTTGTAGACAAGTGTTGGACTTTGTATCCAACAAGTCATCCACAACATTTGAAGAAGGTGGAAAGAGATAACGACAAGAATGGAAAAGAGGATTCCATAATCGATGAGGGTCAAGATGATTCACATGATGAAGTGCAACTAAAAGAAGCGCCATTGAAATGGTTTGCTAACAGATGGTTAGATTTCTTATCCAATTAAGGCCTTGCATGTATTTTGATGTTTCATGAATTTCTTTGCAAATTCAAAGTATGGTGCATGTTGCATGAAGCAAGATGTTGAAAGTAGAGTTATCTTGACACACTTAAATGCAAAAAATATGGAAATTTGTACATGAGCTCTATTATTTGACTTGAGAGTCAGTTGTTTGAAGAGGCATGTTTTGTCGACTTGTGTTTGGTTGATGGTTTTGTACACCAATATGTAAGAGTACATGGAGATATTCACATGATGTGAATTTGTTTTTCTTTGAAGGAGAAAAATGATATGTCAGCGAGCTATGTTTCTCGCATGATGTGTTTTTCAGTTTGATGGTTTTGTTTGTGACAAGACGTCACAAGATTTTGGGAAGGTCCATTCTTGAGCGGGAGCCTCATGATTACAACCTAATCATGAGAATCAAATGGGAGTGCATCCTTATTTTGAAAACAAATAGGATTCTAAGCTACCTAGGACTCAAACCATTATTTTTAAATTTGAAATATCATGGTGTGTTTTTTCAATGCCTGAATCCACAACCCTAACATAAATTGTTTTATTCCTTTTTTGCAGGATTTAGTTGGTTATATTAAAATTCAATTGAATTTAAAATTCTTGGCTTAGTGGCATGAACCAAACATATTGTACATATTAAATGAGGAATTTCGCTCTCCCAATCATTTCTAAATCACCCATGTCACTAAGAAAACATGTTTTAAAAGAACATACTTTGGCATGGGAAAGACCGTAGGTTTAAAATATTATAAGAAGGTTTTTGATATGGTTGAGAGAATGTGGAAAATAGAATCCATAAACAAATTATTTTTCAAAACATATTACTTTCAAAGTATCAACAAGGAATGTACAAGGGTGTTCAATGAATTAACGCTATTTATTTAAATTTCATTATGTATATCTTACTCATAATTTTAACAAATTATTAAATAATGATCTAGATTGGATAATTATATTATTTGTCATATATTTTGATGCTTATAGAGTGAAAAAACTGAAAGAATCAACTTGTAGGGTCATTTTAATGGTGG
The DNA here is from genome assembly GCA_034641835.2 of Pinus albicaulis. Lineage (NCBI taxonomy): Eukaryota > Viridiplantae > Streptophyta > Pinopsida > Pinales > Pinaceae > Pinus > Pinus albicaulis. Next base: position 44,324,866 of record CM076575.1, on the reverse strand, counting down.
GTGGAGAATTGGGGTCTAAAACCTTTTGGAGTCATTTTGAGGTATTAAATGACATTTTTGGGGGTCAAATGATTATCCCTTGTGCCGAAATATTGACCATTATTCTACACTTAAAGACATATCCAATGGTGCAAGAAAAACATCAAATGAATTTCATTCAAGATTTATGCCTTTAGTAAGTTGACTTATCATGTTGACCACCATGGTACAAGAGAATGACATTTTAGCCCCATTACTCATGCATGGCAAGCTAGCTACATGTGGAATTTTAACAAGACTCTAAAAGGTCTAAAATCATAAACCTCGTTAATGGTTGACATAGTCAAATATTAAACCTAGTTGGCTATCACGCTATGTTAAATACTTGGCCACTAGGAGGAATAAGAGTTCCATTTTGGGTTATTGTATTTTGTTCCATAGTTGAAAATACAACTAGGAGTGTGAAGTTAGAGAGAAAAATGTATGAAGTTAAGTTTTTATAGCAACCTTACACGCTAAAAGTCTTAGCTAACTCTAGAGAGATTACCTCTTTCTTTGTACTCACATATTTTCCATACCAAAAAAGAGAGAGTAGAGTATGTTTACATTTTAGTGTTGTTTTTCTCCCATAAGGATTTCCTAGGGAAGAAGGAGTCTAGAGCATCATTACTTTTTAGGGTTGCTTGTCTCCCATAAGGATTTCCTAGGAAAATAATTGTGTTGATTGTCTAGAGATATGTATGTGTGTGTTTCATTATGTTCTCTATTTCTTACGTTGTGTTTCATTATGTTTTATATTTCTTACATTTCCGCCCTCCTATTTTTCTTTCCAATCAAGGTTTATAAAATAACATGAGAAGCAACATGAGACTTGGAACAATCATTTTCATTATCTATATGGAAGGCAAGAAGGATTATATCCCCTTAAGCTTAAGCTTATGTAGTTTGTCAATTTTTATCATATATTTTTGGTAAGGGTAAATGTTTTTTATCTATAGTAAGTCATGAACCCCAATTTTACCTTATGTAAAGCATGATTCTAGGATTACTACAATTTGTACTTGGTTTTTTATTGTGATGATGCCCTGTCTCAATCACTTGGCCATCTCTCGATGGGTAGTTAAATATTTATAACAATAATTAAGTAATATTTATCTATTTGTATTATGTGAAATTATGTAAAAAATGGTATACTATTTTTCATAAAATTGGGTTGAGTTTATCATATATTTCAATGAAAGTTGATTAAATATGTTTTCTTTAAAAGGATCTAACAATTTTGTTAAGGTATGAATTTGCAATTTTGTGTGGCTCTCTATCAACCTTCACTTCCTCATTTCTAGAAAAAATCTACTTGCTCATACGTATACCCACTTTCTATTCAAATGCATGAGTTTTGAACTCTCGGTAACTATGTTTTTCCACGCAGGAAAATTATATGTCACATTTTATACTAACTCTAAATATTATTTTGAAGTTTGAATTACTGTTATTCTTTTATATAATTTAACATTAGATATAAGTTCAAATTGAAAGCTACTTAGATGAAATATAGCTTAGATATGGCATTTGAAAATTATTATCTATTTATTGAACTAAAGGACATAATTATTACACATGTTTAATTTACATTCAAATGCTTCTTTGATTTATCTCCTACAGCTTAATGTAATGCTAGATATATAATTTAAGTTGAAGGCCCATGAGATAAATATGACTTCTATGTGACATTTGTATTGAATCATCTATTTGTTGTGTTATATGAACATAATTGGTACGCATATCTAATTTGCATTACTAATATGTCATGCTTCTTTAATTTATCTTTTATAGATGACTGGAGCATCCCTTTTTAATCTATCCCTTTTGACTTTGGATATGTGGGCAATACTCATCCACATATTTTTCTATCATAAAGCAGTGAGTAAAATTGTATTCCATTTGTATCAATGTTAAGGTTAAGCACATGGATTAAAGTTTTATATAAGATACATTGCCACGGTGTACATTTATATCTAAAGAGTCCAAAACCTCATTCAAGACCATATGTTTTGTTGATGTAGTTTGATTGGTTATATTGCATTGCTTTTGCAGTTATTGATGTGGGCCTCACCATCTAGTGATTTTAGGTAAAAAATTATTTACATGGAATTTTGAAGTATCCTAGAATGTTTATTATTTATCACTACTAGCCTTGGTGATTTTGTTGTTTGTTTTGATGCTGCTTGGTTACCCATATTTAATAGTTGTTCATGTTTAATTCATTGTTAAGGCTTTTTATTGGCCTGTCAGGATGTATTTTTCTCAAATCCATAATGGCTAAAAGAATGAAATTTATCTATGAAAGAGAGAGGTCATATGGAAAACAAATTGTTTGCAAGTGTTCTTTTGAACCCATACAACTTGCAACCCCAATATGGATACAATACTAAGTAATACATAGCCTCCTCATCTAACTTAGCCAGGGATTTGCAATACTATATTTGAGTTGGCTAGCTCCATTTCAAGATATTATAATGTTAGATTATTATTTCTATAGATTTTGATTATGGTAGTAAAATGTTACAAAAAACCAGAAAATACAAATAATATTATTCTAGATATATGTAAAAAGGACATGGTAGAGAAAATCAAACAATATTAAATTTTTCATAAATAATTTAGATAAAAATACATTTTCTAATTTTGATTGTAAATTCCAAGGCTTAAATAAATAATTTTTCTAATAAATTTTTTTTAATTAATAAATAAAAAGAAGCATTTTCAATCAAAATCACATCCAACATATAATAAAAATAATAAAAACAATTTAAAACTTCATACACTATGACATTACTATGGCAAAGAGCATAAAAATATACAAGCAAAAAATCCTTTTCTATAATAACGGAGAGCTTCAAATATACAAGAAAAAAAATCTTTCAGTCTCCTTGTATCCCAGAGAAAGAGTTGCTCAAACAATCATATTTTAAACAATTATTATGTTGTCACGGCTTCCGCATGTTGAAACATGATGAAAGTTCCAAAATTGACGTTCAAGCTTTTAAGATATGTAGAATATTTGCCTGAAGCAGATGAATTCACTGTTAGTTTTTGTTTAATCCAGGATTCCACCCTGCCTGTCAATTAAAGCCTTTGTTGAGGGTTTGTGAGACGGTATTGGCTGACAAGTTAATTAGTCCAATTTATTGTACTATTTAAAATTTCTTACTCCTATTCATATATCCTAATATTATTTTTTTAATTGTATCCCTCTCATCAGAATGAGGCTAAGGTGCTCAATATCCTAAGATTTAGTATTGCAGGAACCATAGCATTTTCAGTTCGGTTACCTTCGGCTAAGCACTATGAGTAGGAATATTCCCAATTTCTTTTTAAACACGGTCTTTCTCCGACGGCGGTGAGGTTAATGCACCCAGATTAGCATTTTGGTGAACCATTAGCACCATTCAATTATGTTACCTTCAGCTAAGCAGGTATGAGTGGGGTATCTTGGACTCTTCTTATCATAATGAGATTAACATGATTGGATTTATCATTGCAGGGAACCATGAGCACAATTCAATTTAGTTACCTTCTGCCAGGATTTGCACTGCACCTGGTCACAACTGTTGTTGTTTGTGCTGTCAGAAAAGCACTAGTACAAGCATTATCTTGTCACTTGGTGAGACTTGAACTCGCGTAGAGGCTATGTCAACTACCTACTTTCACTTACCTGTCAAGATGTTGTTGACATGTATCGTAATTTTATACCGGGTATGTCTATCAATGTTGGGAGTTTTGACAATTCTGTATTTCGCATATGCAAGCAAAATAGACCTTTCTCATATTGATGCTAAACAGTAAATGGTATTGTCATTGGATGATGTTCCCATTGAATTAAAAATTGACTTACAAGTTACAATCACTACCCCAATGCTTAGACATAGGTTTAATAGGCAACAATTGGTTTAGTAATGCACAGCCATGCACAATATGTCATGTGGGTCTAAGACATGTGGGTCTAAGAGGCAATTTCCTCATGGTTGTTGTACAATCCCTACAATTCCTTGCTATTAGAACACTTCCACGCATTGACATGAAATGCATTTGTTTTTGGTGGAAGAGATTTTGGGCAATGGCAAGCATTGTACCCATGGACTTGTGAAAGAAAATCTTGGCTACGTGGTTGTGACCAAGGAATCTCACCTTCCAAATTTTCCCAAGGATTGAAACTAGTTCCATTATAATACATTATATTCCAGTTCCTTCAGAAACAAATCCAAAAATCAAACCTATATGATATGTATACATACAATTCAGAAAAATAATATCCGGCAACGAAAGAATCTAAACCTCAACCAAAACCAAAAAAAAAACATCTCCAGAGACTTTAGAAAGACAGCCCATCAGAAAGACGGAGTCCAACATACCCGATGGATTCGAAGAGCGCGGACGGGAGGAGCACCAGCGCGGCCGAGAGGAGCAACAGCGCAAACAGAGCAGCAGCGATAGGGACAGAAAATGCGCGAAAAATGAAACCGGTAAACCACCAAACTTCGCGGGCGATTTATTTATAGAAAATAGTTCGGCCGAACTATTTTAAAAGTAAAAGTTCGCCAAAATCACAGTTCGGCCGAAATTTTGTTGCCGGTTTTCCAATCTCCGGCAAAAATTATGTTTGCCCGCGCTGTCAGTGTGTCGTCAATCTAAACGGAATCACGAGTTCGGCCGAACTTTATAAAATGTTCGGCCGAACTATTACCGAAAAAAAAAAAAATTGGCCCCCGATTCTCACAAAAGTGTAACCCAGCTTCACGTTTCCGCCCTATTATTAGTTGCATGCAATGTCAATTCTAATGAAGACCCAGTTGAGAAAAAGGTTAAAGGGAAGATAACTTATGCAGACTAGCTACATAAATATCAGAATGCACCGCGGAACTGTGTTTTATGATTCCCAACAAAATTCCCTTACTTGAAGCAGAGTTCAACTTTGCAGTTTCCAAAAATACATACGTGCACGATCACAGCGGAGTTCAAACCTTTAATTTTCTAAACATACATACATGCACGATCACGGCGAAGTTATACACAGACCACACATAAACCCAAAACCAATGCAAATACGTAGGAATTCTTATCGGAGGGTCCCACAACAGTTCCGACCAATCGCAGGAAATCGCACTTCGTGTGCTTTAAAATATAAATTTAAATTTAAACTCTATTTCTTATGATATGCAACGTTGCGTGTTGACAACACGTGCCTTCTCTACTTAGCATCGCAAAACTTTTAGCTTACCTTGCGACGGTCCTTACACTAACATCTAAACATTTCGATTTGCGAAATTGCTTCCCGGTGCACTTTCAATCTCTGTTGTTTAGTCTCTACTGGAATTGACGACCCACGTTTGTCTCTGTCGTCTCACTTTGCATCACAAGTTAAATACTTTAACTTGTGAAATATTAACAGTGACTCCTATACCCTGCGATGTGCGAAGTCGTTACAGCTGCGATGTGCTTTATTACTGTTGATCTGTGTCGGGTGTACGGTCCCTATTGTACCTGCAAATCCGATGGTCTTCTGTTCTACGATAATATGTTGTTCAATCCGACAGAGGGTTCATGCAATATCTATGGCCTTACTGTGCCTGCATATCTGATTGACCTTCCCGTTGTCTGATCAATGTAATGTGTTTAAAAAGAGTCCTTACAGGTGAATTAGCTTTCTAAATAGAGGAATAACCTGTTCCAAGTTTTTTAATAACCCAACATTTCGAACTTCTTGAGTGAGTCCATATTCAGGGGTAAACGCAAAATATTCTTTGAAAAGATTTGTGAGGATTAGGGCAAAAGAATAATAATATAAATAGTAATTTTTTAGGACAAATTTTTTTATTAAGGAGGACGATTGGAAGAAAAAATAATGTAATTTTAATTTTTAATTTTTTAATTTAATTTTAATTCTTTTTATTATAATATTAATAACATATTTAAGAATTATTGTATTAAAAATTATGAAATTAATAAATAGAGAGGTTATAATATAGGGTAAGGTAGAAAATTAAGAGAAATTTTGAGACTAATTATAAATTTAAGGATTTATTATTTTTAAGTTTGATGTCATGAGTGGTATGATATATTAAGGGTTTCCAAGTATTGCTGAAGTTGAGGCCATCATCACAATTCATGTTATTTTTCCTCTTTTCGATTTCTATGGCCTCTTTGATTTTTATTTTTAGGTAATGTTCCTCTTTGGAGATAAGTTTAGCATCCTCCATCCATATGTAATGTGAGGATGAGAAAGCATGTTCTGCCAAGGCTGATTTTTCAGTTCTGTTCCTAGATATGTCGACAGCATGCTCTTTAAGTCTAATGTTAAGGGATCTACCAGTTTCACCACTGTATTCTTTCCCACAAGAGCATGGTATGATGTAAACTCCTTTTTGTAGTCTAGGGTTTATAGAGACCTTAGCGAATTCTGCAATATTTTTTATCGTATTAGGGGGAGTGAAGGCAATCTTAATGTTATGTTTGTTTAGGATTCTGGAAATTTTATCATTTTTTCCTTTTATATAAGGAAAAGGAACAACTGATAAAATTTCCAAAATCCTAAACAAACATAACATTAATATTGCCTTCACTCCCCCTAATACTATCAGAAATATTGTAGACTCTGCTAAGGACCCTATAAACCCTAGACTACAAAAAGGAGTTTACATCATACTGTGCTCTTGTGGAAAAGAATACATTGGTGAAACTGGTAGATCCCTTAAACATTAGACTTAAAGAGCATGTTGCCAACATATCTAGGAACATAGCTGAAAAATAAGCCTTGGCAGAACATGCTTTCTCATCGTCACAATACATACAGATGGAGGATGCTAAAATTATCTCCAAAGAGGAACATTACCTAAAAAGAAAAATCAAAGAGGCCATAGGAATCGAAAAAAAGAAGAAGGAAAAATAGCATGAATCATGACGATTGCCTTAACATCAGCAATACTTGGAAACCCTTAATATATCATACCACTCATGACATCAAATTTAAAAATAATAAATCCTTAAAGTTATAATTAGTCTCAAACTTTCTCTTAATTTTCTATCTTACCCTATAATATAACCTCTTTATTTATTAATTTCATAATTTTTAATACAATCATTATTAACAATATCATTAATATTATAGTTTAAAATATATATATATTAAAATTAAATTAAAAATTTTAGAATTAAAATTACATTATTTTTTCTTCCAACCGACCTCTTTAATAAAAGAAATTTCTCCTCAAAAACTACTACTTATATTATTATTCCTTTTCCCTAATCCTCACAAATATTTTCGAAGAATATTTGGTGTTTACCCCTGAAGATGGACTCACTTAAGAAGCCCGAAACATTGGGTTATTAAAAAACTTGGAATAGGTTATTCCTCTATTTTGAAATGTAATGTGTGATTTAAAAAAGAAATAAAATAGTACGTTTAAAACAGAGAGCCCGATCAGAGCACAAAACACTTGGAATTAATTTAAAAATGAAACATACAGAGCCAAGACCTTAGATGGTTGGGCTTTACATGTATTTATCCTCTCTATTCACTCCTTTCTCGAACTTATTCCACACCTATTTCACTCTTATTTCACTCTCTTTCTCTCTGTGGATGGAAGAAACCCACAATGGTTGGTTTGGTTTGGTTTTATGCCTTTCTAAAATTCCCATATGTTTGAGAAACTGTCATTTAGTTTCATAACATTTTATTCAACTAAATACTTAACTAATCCTAATTTAACTATTCTTTTAATCTGCAAATTACAATGGTTGTGTTAGCCCAAATTATCTTAAAACAAAGTAAAATAGAATTCAAAACTTCTTCTTTTGTCTAGCAGAAGAAATCAACTCCAGCTATAGCCCTTCAGTTGGATACTCCTGCATTAGGCTCCCGGGGTAAATTAAACTCATGCCTCCTTCCCATGAGCTCTTCAATAGAGTACCCGGAGCTTTGAATTTGGGCAGTGTCCAAACAAGCACAATCCTCCAGAGGATGGTCCTTCCATTTGACTAGATACTCTAAATATTATTTGCTTCGTGTCTTCCTGGTTACCTGTGTGCCCAAAATCTGTTCAATTTTCAAAGGCTGTGCTAGAGGCATCTATTTAATCCATGATCTCTCCTCATCCTGGATGTCTCGTGTTCATCTCTCTAAACTATCTTCCTCATCAACAGTAGTGTATGGGTACAGATCTACCACATTAAAAATGGGCGAGATTCCTACACCCGGAGGTAACTACAATTCGTAAGAATTTTCAGAAAACTTCCGAAGAATTCTACAAGGCCTGATCTTATTCATCTTCAATTTTTTGTATTCGCCTTTAGGAAACCTCTCCTTGTGCAAATGTGCTAGTAACAAGTCTCCTAATTCGAATTGTACCTCCCGCCTTTTCAAATCCTCTCTCTGTTTATATCTTTGGTTCTTGTCCTGTAGCTTCAATTTGACTCGTTCATGTAGATCACCGATTGCTTTCGCAAAATCTTCCCCATCAGCACTCCTGTGCTCCAACTGACCCAAATCTCGCAACTCAAATACTCCATATGGGTGCATTCCATATAGGATTTGGAAAGGACTTATGCTCGTGCTTCTGTTGGGTGAGTCATTGTAGGAAAACTTTGCTTGTGCAAGCGCACAATCCCACTGTCTCGAATTTTCATCGACCAGACTCCTCAACATATTCCCCAGACTCTTTTTCACAGCTTCAGTTTTCCCATCTGACTGTGGGTGATAAGCTAAACTGAAATTAGTTTGGTGTCTAACTTCTTCCAAAATGTTTGCCAAAAATGGCCTGTAAACTTTACATCCGTGTCTGAGATGATGGACTTTTTCAAGCCATGTAATCTAACTATCTCTGAAAAGAAAAAGTGTGCTACATGTGTGGCATCACTTGTATTTCTGCATGGAATGAAATGTGCCATTTTGGTGAAACGATCCACCACCACCATGGTGGAATCGAATCCCCGTTGTGTCTTCAGTAGACCTAAGACAAAGTCCAAGCTGACTAAGTCCCATAGTCTGTTCGGAATGGGTAAGGGTGTATGCAACCCTACATTATGGCTGCATCTTACATGTTGACAAACTTTACACCTGGTCACGAATATCTGCACATCTCTTCGCATTCTCAGCCAATAGTAAAAGTGGCTCAGCTGATCCAAAGTCTTAAAAAATTCCAAAATTTCCGACCAAACCTCCACTATGTTTTTCCTGGATTAAGCACCCTCGCATAGAACATTCCAGAATACACAACTGTCCTCCTTTGAATAGTAACCCCTCCTGAATGTTATAGTCCAACCATGGACTATTGTCCTCAACAGTGGATTTTGGCAAGCTTCATAAGCTTTCTTAAAATCTGCATCCACCTCATACAAGTCTTTGAGATGTTTAAATCCCAACACTTGCACTGCGCTTTATTGTAATATCAAACTTCTCTTGCTTAACGCATCTGCCACCTTGTTGTCTTGACCGCTGATGTGTTTCAAAACAAACGTAAAACTCGGCAAGTACTCCACCCACTTCGCATGTTTATGATTCAGCTTGTGCTGCTTCATAATGTATTGTAACGTAGAATTTTCTGAAAACAAGACAAATTCATTAGCCACCAAATAATATCTCCAATGATTCAATGCATGGACGACTGAATAAAAATCTTTGCCATAAGATGTATACTTTTTCCTGATCTCATCTAACTTCTTGTTTAATTATGCTATTGGATTATCTTCTTGGCTAAGTACTGCACCAATGGTTTTCCAACTGGCATCACAACGAACTTGGAAAAGTTTGTTGAAGTCTGGAAGTTTTCGGATTGGTTTTTTAGTGATCTTCTTCCTCAAAAACTAAAAACTTCTCTCAGCAGCTTTTGTCCAATGAAAAGGTTGATTTTCCTTCTTAATGGTATCCACCATAGGTGCACAAATACCACTGAAGTTCTTAATAAACTTCTGATAGAAACTTTCCAGTCCATGAAAAATTCTTACTTCAAACAAACTTTTGGGAGATGGCCAGCTAACTATGGCTACAATATTCTCTGGTTCCATATTCAACTCGTTTTCAGAAATTACAAATCCTAAATAAATCAATTCTTTCTTAAAAAAATAACATTTTTTTAAATTCATCAACAATTTATTTTGCTTCAAATTTTCCAGCACATACCTGACATGCCGAAAATGTTCTTCCTTTGTCTTGCTGAAAATAAGTATATCATCCAGATATACAATCACAAAGTTGCCAATGAATTATTTTAACATCTCAATCATAAAATTCATGAATGTGCTGGGAGTATCGCTCAACCCAAATAGCATGACCAGCCATTCATACAAGCCTTCATGGGTCTTGAAAGTTGTCTTCTATTCGTCACCTTCTCTAATCCTGATTTGGTGATAGCTGCTTTTCAGATCTATCTTTGAAAAGTATGCTGCTCCACTCAAACAATCCATCATATCATCCATCTGAGGTAAAGGAAACCTGTACCTGATAGTGATCTTGTTTAATGCCTAGGAATCAGTGCACACCCGCCATTCACCTCCTTTCTTGGGAGCTATAATGGTCGGAACAACACAAGGACTCAAACTCTCCCAAATCAGCCCTTTATCCAAAAATTCCCATACTTGCTTCCTGATTTCGTCATTGTATTTTGGACTCATCTGGTAAGCAGCCTTATTTGGAAAACTGGCTCCTAGAATAAAATCAATATGGTGACTAAGGCTCTGCTTTCGTGGTAATTTATCTGGAAGATCATCTACCACAATATCACTAAACTCTTGCATCATGTCATGTATTTCCATAGGAAAATCAATGATTTCTATATGCATCAATACTACTCTTGGCCTTCGCACAACTGCATAATTCACCTCATTCTCCTCAATCTGTCGCAGAAACTCCTTTCTGCCTATCAGCGGTGTTTTATTCCCACTAGTTTCTGCATATCTTCTTCTTTCATGGGAACTAGCGTATGCTTTATCCCATCCTTCACAAATCTGCAACAATTATTTTCCCCATCATGGATGGCATTTATGTCATATTGCCATGGTTTTCCCAGCAGAATATGGCACACGTCCATAGGCATAATATCGCAAGTCACCTTGTCCTTGTGCTTGCCAATGTGAAACTCCACCTCGCACTACTCATCAACCAGCAATTGGTGTCCTTTCTGCAACCAAGACACCTTATAGGGAGTCGGATGCTTCGACTTCTTCAAACCCAATTTTTCTACCATCTCATTGGCTACCAATTTATCAATGCTTCCACTATCTATAATCAATTTGCATCATTTTCCATGCGACTTGCACACAGTCCGGAACAATGCTTTCCTCAGTGTCAGTTCAGCCATCTCTTTAGCTGGTTTTAGTAAAAATTTATTCAACACTAAGGCCTCTCTTGTTTCTGGCACATTCTCCACCTCTTATGGTGGTGCCTCTGCTACATCAGGTTGAGCAACATACGCTCCCCTCTGTCCAGCTTGCTCATTTTCAGGACATTCAAAAGACTTGTGCCCTCATTTGTGACACTTGTAAGACTGGTAGGCATTTCCTCTGCCTCTGCCATTACCTCTTCCTCGCTGGTATGGCCATCCACCTCTGGTGTTACCTTCCTTCTTAGTCTATCCTGAATTCTTCGAACTGCTGCCCTCTTTATTATTGTTGGTAGTGCTACCTCTGCCATAGGACTGTCCTGTTCCTCTACCGGAACCACTTCCTCTTCTAGCATTCTTCTTCCTGGTAATATATTCTTCTGCCTTCAAAGCACACTGATATGCCTCCTCTATAGTTTTAAGGGAAATACTATTGATCTCATCTAATATTTCCATATGTATACCATTCACAAATCTTGATGTCTTCTGAGGGGTATCTTCAACATACCCAGCCCCCAAGTTCACTTTATAGAACTCTTCTGTGTATTCCTTTACTGCCATCGTTCTCTGTCTCAAATTTTTCACTTGTCTGTAAAGGGAAATTTAGTAATATTTAGGCAAGAACTTTCTTTTCATCTTTGCAATCATCCTGTCCCATCTCTTGATCAAAGGCTTGTTCATTCTTCTCCTTTCTGCCTGCAAACTGTCCCACCATAGTGCGGCGTGTCTTTTCAAATTAGTGACAGCAAACCTGATTTTTCTATCCTCACTAAATTCCTCATGCTTGAATTATTTATCTAACTCACTTATCCAGTCCAACAATGCTTCTTTGGACAAAATGCCATCATAATTGGAGAGCTCTGGTGTTGGCTTGCTGCTAGCCATCAAAACATATTTCAGTAGTTTGATTTATGGTGTCTCGTCCTCTGACCCATTTGTTAGTGTCACTGTCTCAACATCACTGTCATCTCCACCCTCAAGATCCCTACGCCTTCCTACTTCCATTGCTGCCAAATGTGCTGACAAAATTCTAATCTCTTCACGCAGTCCTTCATCTGTTTCCCCCCTTGCAGCTGTTCCCCAACCTCTTCTTCCTACTTCCATCTTCACTTAGGAAGGAATATTTTCTCTGATACCAAATGATGCAGACTAGCTGCAAAAATATCAGAATACATCGTGGAACTGTGTTTTATGATTCCACACAAAATTCCCTTACTCACAACAAGGTTCAACTTTGCATTTTCCAAACATACATATGCGCACGATCACAGCGGATTTCAAACCTTTTAGTTTCCAAACATACATACATGCACGATCATAGCATATTTCTACACAGACCACAAATAAACCCAAAACCAATGCAAATACGCATGACTTCTTATCGAAGGGTCCCACAATAGTTCCGACCAATTGCAGGCGATCGCACTTCGCTTGCTTTACAATATAACTAAGTTAAACTCTATTTCTTGCGATATGCAACGTTGCGTGCTGACGACACGTGCCTTCTCCACTTCACATCACAAAACTTTTAGCTTACCTTGCAACAGTCCTTAACGCTAACATAGAAACATTGTGATTTTCTAAATCACTTATTAGTGCGTTTTCAATCTTCGTCGTTTAGTCTCTGTTGGATCCAATGACCCACGTATGTCTCCGTCGTCTCACTTCGCATCGCAAGTTAAATACTTTAACTTGCAAAATATTAACTGTGACTCCTATACCCTGTGATATGCAAATTCATTACGGTTGTGATGTGCTTTATTACCATTGATCGATGTTGGATCTATGGTCCCTGTTGTTCCTGCAAATCCGATGGTCTTTTGTTCTGCGATTAAAACGTTGATCAATCCGATAGAGGCTTCATTCAAGATCTATGGCCTTACTATGCCTGCAAATCTGATTAACCTATTTTTTGTGCGATCAATGTAATGTGTGATTTAAAAAAGAAATACAACAGTATGTTTAAAATATAGAGCCCGTTCAAAGCACAAAACACTTGGAATTAATTGAAAAATGAAAAATACAGATCCAAGCCCTTAGATGGCTGGTTTTTACATGTATTTATCCTCTTTGTTCACTCCTTTCTCGCAATTATTCCACACATATTTCACTCTTATTTCACTCTCTTTCTCTCTACAGATGGCAGAACCCCACAATGGTGGGTTTGGTTTTGTTTTATGCCTTTCTAAAATCCCCATATGGTTGAGAAATTGTCATTCAGTTTCATAACAGTTTATTCAACTAAATACTTAACTAATCCTAATTTAATTATTCTTTTAATCTGCAAATTACAATGGCTGTGTTAGCCCAAATTAACTTAAAACAAAGTAAAATAGAATTCAAAACTTCTTCTTCTATCTAATAGAAGAAATCAACTCCAGCAGTATCCTTTCATTTGGATGCTCCTAGATCAATAACTATCAGTTGTATTATTAGCAAACTGCCCAGGTGAAGTTATAAAGCCACAGGATGCCCATGATGGATTGCGCAATCAAGGAAGTTTGGAATTTCTATTTAATAGGGATTTATTTGCCTATGAATTGCGTGAGCAAGGCAGGATGAAGGTGGGTAGGAAATTGGCTATGTGTTTGTCAATTTTTTCCTAGATCAGTGTGAGACAATTGGTAGAGTGCGAGAGATTCTTGTGAGCAAGAATGCATTGTATTGTTTCATGATTCCTTAGCTTATTATACAATAGAGATAGAGGGGTTTTGGGTAGTTTCTTTCCCCAAGAAATATCTTGTGTTGTGTGATTGATTTACTTCTTTCTCTTACTTGCATGTGATTGAGCGATCGTGTTTTATATTCCACAAATATTGTAGAATGATTAAATATCTTGTTTTAGTACATTAATTGATCTAATTGAATCCATTGTTATAATTTCTACATGGTATCAGAGTGGCAGGAATCACAATAGTAGACAAGAAATTGAGTTTCTGTTGAACATTATTCAAATTTGCAAAACATTTTTTGGAGCAAATAGTTGACCATGATGTCTTTCACTGGCTTGAGACTCGAATATGCACTAGAGGTAAATTCAAATATATTTCATGGAAGGATAGGATGGAGGCAATATTGGAGGATAATGGGTTGAAGGATTTCATTGACATAGATATTCCTGAACCCAATGAGGCAGATATTGCACAGCATGAAGCATGGAGGAAGAATGTTGCAAAGGCGAGGAGGATCTTATTATAGGGAGTTCGAGATCATATTGTCTTGAGTCTCCATGGAAAGGAAACTCCATATGCTATGTGGAAGGCCTTGATAGATCTGTTTCAAAGTAGCAGTGGCCACAGAAAATTGGCACTCAAGGACAAGCTCAAAAAAATCAAAATGGAGAAGGGCGACACAATTCAGAAATACTTGACGAAGTTCACCCAATGTCGAGCTGAGCTTGGAAGTGTTGGGATTAATGTATTTGATGATGACTTGGTGAGCCTAGCACTTCTAGGCCTTCCCAAGGGCTAGCATAGTTACCAAGACTGTGTGAATGGGAGGGAGAATTTAGCAAAATGGGAGCGACTATGGTCGGATTTGGTACAATAAGAGTTTCAGCGGAATACCAGGGATGGATCTTCATCCAAGACTGATGATGAAAAAAATTGTGCCTTGGCTAGTAAGGCAAAGAAATGGAAAGGGAAGAATTCCTATTCCAAGTGCAAGACCAGAAAAGAAGGTAAGAAGCGAGACATGTCAATGGTGAAATGTTTCAACTGTCATGATCATGGACACTATGCCACAAACTATCCACAAAAGAAGAAGAAGAAAAAGAAGGCTCCGAGAGCTGCAAAAGGTGAAGCTTTGGCCTCACATTTTGAGTTGGACTTCTCTCTCATCGCATTCATGGTGTCAACTATGATGGGATATGTGTGGTACTTGGATAGTGGAGCATATTTCCACATGAATGGAAACAAAGAACTCTTTAGTAGCTTGGAGGATAAGGATCTTCAAATGCACATTGAGATGCATGGTAATGAGAGGTATAGCACTATTGGGATTGGTACAGTTAATTTCCATAGAGAGTCAGGCAAAAATTTCATATTAAAATATTGCATGCATGCACCAAGTTTGAAAAAGAATTTAGTTTCAGATGCTATGTTGGAGGATCTTGGATATGATGTGGTTTTCAATGAAGGAAATGTGTTCCTTCTTCACAAAGCCACAAGACATGTAAAGAATATTAGGGTTCATGTGAAGAAAGTCTACAAACTTGATGTATATGGCTACGCAGCATTGAGTAGTAAAGCAGATGAGGTGGTGTGCCAAGATACTAGTGAGTTATGGGACATGAGGTTGGGCCATCTACACCACAGTGCTTTTGAGGACCATGCAGCATATTTCTACAGGTCTTCTAAAGGGTACACTTTCGTAGATAGACACATGCAAGAGATGCACTATGGGGAAGTATACAAAGGCCACCTTTCATGAGAAGGAGAACCGAGCAGCGGAAATACTTGAGAGAGTTCACTCAGACGTGTGTGGACCATTCTCAACAGCTTCCACAACAAAGCACATGTATTATGTGATTTTTGTTGATTATTTTTCTAAAAAGTGTTGGATATTCTTCATGCAGAAGAAAGATCACACATTCTCCAAGTTTTGTGAGTTAAAAGCACTGGTAGAGAAAGTTACATGGAAGAAGGTGAAGGCTCTAAGGAGCAACAATGGTGTTGAGTATATCTCTAATGAATTCAAGAAATTCTACACCAAAGAATGAATTCAGAGAGAATTGATTGCACCTCATAACCCACAACAGAATGGGGTTGCAGAAAGAAAGAACAGAACAATTGGTGGAGCAGCACGAGCTATGTTACATGATAAGGGCCTATCGTTGAATCTGTGGGCATAGGCATAAATGACAACGGTTTTGTGCAGAACCGTAGTCCTCATCGGATACTTGGAAGAGTACACTAGAGGAGCCTTTTTCAAGTAAGAAACTAGATGTTTCATATTTTAAAAATTTTGGCTCATATGTCTATTTCCATGTGACCAAATATGTCAAGAAGAAGCTAGAATCAACAACATAGGTTGCGATATTTGTGGGGTACACTGATACTCCCCAAAAATATCGGGTGTATTTTTCGACACACAGGATGACAGTTGTTAGGAGAGATGTGAAATTTAATGAGGAGAAAGCCATTTGATTGTCCCTTGAGAGGGAGCTTCACTTGCATGCAGAAGAGGAACTCTTAGTTCCAAAATATGAACCTTAGGATGTGGAGAAGACACAAGCAGAGGATCAGAGTGTGGAAGAAACCACTCATGCAGAGCCATCCACCAAAAATGGTATGAAGCGCACCAGAGAGGCTGACAGATTGATGCTAGATGCGGCACAAAATGTAGGTGCACCTACATCACAGTGCAGGCGAAGAAGGTCCCCAGACAGGTATACTGGATACATGGCTCTTATGAGCGAATGTATTGTGGTAGAACCATCCTCTTTTGAGGAAGCAGTGCAGCAGCTGATATGGGTTGATGCCATGGTTAAGGAGTATGACTCCATTATCAGAAACAGTGCATGTGAAGTGGTCCCAAGACCAGTGGGGAAGTCAGTGGTTGGATCCAAGTGGATCTACAAGGTGAAGCAAGCAGCATATGGGACTGTGGATAAATACAAGGCTGTATTTGTGGTCAGAGGATTCTCACAGGTGGAGAGGATTGACTATGAGGAGACTTTTGCACCGGTTGCAAGGCACTCATTGATTAGATCTATCCTTACACTCTCAATGCAGATGGGGTGGAAGATACATCAGATGGATGTAAAGACAACCTTTCTCAATGGATATATTGAGGAAGAAGTGTACATTGAGCAGCCAAAATGTTTTGAGACCTTTGACAGGGAATCTCATGTGTGCAGACACAAGAGAGCATTGTATGGGCTGAAGAAAGCACCTCGTGCTTGGTACACCAGGATTGACAGTTATTTCACCGGTTTGGGCATCACAAAGGGTGAAGCATATGTGAACCTATATCATATCGTGGTTGATGGTAAGCTTTTGATTATTTTACTTTATGTTGATGATCTAATACAAACAGGTGATGAGCAACTCATAACATCTTGAAAAGAGGATCTTGCAAGAGAGTTTGAGGTGAAGGACATGGGGCTCTTGCACTATTTCCTTGGTTTGGAAATATGGCAAAGGGACAGGGAGCTATTTGTATCTTAGGGCAAGTATGCCAAGGAGATTCTGAGGAAGTTCCACATGGAGGACATGAAACCCATGGAGACTCCTCTTCCAGAAAACTGGTGGAAGGGGGATGTCACTTCAGGTGAGGTAGTGGATGCTACTGTTTACAAGAAGATTGTGGGTTCACTTATGTATTCGGTGAACACACAACCATACATATGCGCAGTTAACCATCTTATTCAAGCTATGTTTAAGCCTACCAAGCTCTTTTGGAAGGAAGAGAAGCATGTCTTGAGATATATCAAGGGCACTACAAAGTATGGATTATGGTACATACGGACAGAGGGAGTGAAGCTTCAAGGCTTCACTGATGCAGATTGGGCAAGCAGTCCATCAGACAAGAAGAGCACATCAGGGGGCATCTTTAGCATAGGATCAGCAGCAGTTTCTTGGTACAACAGGAAGAAGAAATCAGTTGCACTCAGTTCAACCGAGGCAGAGTACATGGCAGCTATTCAGGATGCATGCGAGGCCATATGGATGAGGAAGATACTTGTTGGTTTGTTTGGTCATCAGATGGATTTGACGGTGATACATTGTGATAGCTAGAGTTGCATAAAACTCTTGGTTAATCTATTATTCTATGACAGGTCCAATCATATTGATATCCAGTACCACCATCTCAGATATTGTGTTCAAAGGCGCATTATGTTGTTGCAGTACATTCCCACAGAGGATCAGGATGTTGACATCTTGATGAAGGCGCTGGTAAAGATAAAATCTGAATACCACAGAGGCAGGATGGGCATAGCTGATAATTCATATCTTGTTGAGAGGGAGTGTTGAAAATCAACAAGAAAATGTGTGTATAATTTATTTTTCCATTAAATAAATTGGACAATAAATTGTAATCTTATCTCATAACAACATGTATTAGTTAACTAAGTTAGAAATACTGAGTTAGCTCAAGGGTTTCGAGTTGAGGGTCAAATGTGAGGCATGTAGAGTGATTCTATTATTTTGGGGGTCCAGTTGTAGTTAATGCGCTAGTGTGGTGTGAGTGTAATTAGTTAACTCAAATTATTTAACCAACTCTTCCGGAAAAATCACAATATCATTTGGAGGGCCGACGCGTTTCGAACTACCCAATGTAGTTCATCATCAGGACTTTGCTACTTGTGTTGATCAGAATAGTTGAATATAAATATTGTTGAGATGCAATGGTCACCTGTCAAAATCTAGTCAATATTTAATGCAATATAACGTTATAAAATATTAATAAAAAAAAATGAAATCTAAAATTAAAATTATTAATTATTAATTAAGAGTGAATGTTAGAATAATAAATTAAAATAAAACTAATAATAAAAATAAATCAATCAATAAATAAGTTAAAAAAAAAATCCAAAAAAAAAAAATAATGAACAAAAAAAAAAAAATCAAATTAACAAGGGTGAATGTTATAAAAATAAATAAAAATACATAAGTCAATAACAAATAAACAAAAATAAAAATAAATAAATAAATAATAATAGTAATAAAAACCATAACAAAAATATTTAAAACACAAGACCTAAAAATAAACCACAAAAAAGGAAGTAGAGAGACAAACACCACAAACCAAGGAAAAAGGGTACACTCCTAAGAGATTAAAGACGGAATCCAACAAATACTAATTTTCCATTCGTCACCGTATTCAAAGTACATGACCTTTTCTCAATTTCAAAAGCTTCCCGAAATTTTCAGTGATGGAAATGCTCCACCCTCACGATAACCTTGGAATCCTCCAAACAAATTTGATGATTCGTCTTCCCAACATGCTTGGCAAGAGCAGAGGACTTAGTCCTACAATGTCTTAAATCTGCTACATGTTCTTGTAACCTCTTACTTATCGAGCGACCGGTTTCTCCAATGTAGGGAACCCCACAGGAGCATGGTATCAGATAGACAACTTTCATTCTTTTGGGGTCCAACGGGTCTTTAAAAAACTTGAGGGAACTACGAATGGTGTTCAAAGGTCTAAAGGTATATGAGATTAAATTCTTTCTTAAAATCCAAGAAATTTTGTCCGTAGTGCCATGAATAAATGGAAATTGGACCTTACCCACTAATTCACCAGGACCTTTCTTAGGTTTAGGACCTGTGCTAGCATTCTTGAAAGCTATAAGACCTTGACGCTTACTATAACCATTCATCTCAAAGACTCTCCTGTGTGTCACTTTGTCATATGTGCGTGATATTCAATAAATGATCTATAAATGTGTAGGCTGCAGTTGTGTTTACTTTGTTGATTTTACTGAATAAGTCAAAAAATTAACTTGTAATCTAAATCAAGTAGGAAAAGTAAATCAAGACACTGCAATAGGATTTCTGTTTAGAAATTTTCATAAATTCTCGTGTCATTGCAAGGATCAACCACTTCCATCACTGGAAGTTTAGGGAGGCTATCGAAATTGAAAAAAGATCTATCACGCTAAATAGGGATGATGGGTGGAAGATAAGTAATTTGATGGATCCTATCTCTTTTTTCCCTAAGCTAGTGCCCTTCCCCTTCTCTTTTCTTTCTTAATGTTGTTTTCCTTTTTTTCCCTTGATATCTAGTCTTATTTTAGTGTCCTTAATTATAATTAATGTATTCATATTGCTAATGATGATGATTAATGTCCACTAATACCAATGCGGTGTATTGGACCTTAAGAAGAAGAATAATCTAATTGTAATTCTTTAGAATCTTATTTCTATGCTAAAAAAGAAGGGAAAGAAACGCACCAAGATCACTATAGTTGGGTTGACTTAACAAGTCAAGAAGATTGGAAGTGTGATAGATGTTAGGAAATGAGATCGGATTTGAGTAAGGGTCAAATAATCTATAAAAAAAAGTGATTTTCATCCTCCACCCTCTTAGTATCGCAAAGTTGACAAATTCTATTATCCCAGGGGGACTTGGGAGTAGACCATAGACCAATTTCACTTCGAAGCTCATGAGAATTAGTTCTAATCTTAGCGATGTTCATCTTTTTCTTCGAGTTGGTCAAAACAGAAAGATAATTTTGGTTCTCAAGGGTGGGTTTTGATCATTTCCTTATAATATCTTAACTTCCTTTTACCATCCAACTCCTTATCATCCCCTAGCTTATCCTTAAATTTGGAGGTGATAGTATCTTTGACACTATCCTAGCTTCCCGGGATGATCTTCTCATTTACCCCCCAATGGTTGAGCCAAGACTGGTCATCCTTATGCCACCCACGTTTGAGGCGAAGGTGGGGGTTTTGACTAAAGTTCGAAGCAATTTTACGAAGCCTCTTGAATTCCATGTTGTAAATTTTCTTCTTATACATTAGATACTTAAACATAGCCCTACTTTCAATAGGGGAGATGCTAGCTTCGATAAGGACGATAGGATAGGGGGTATTTCCCTTGATCCTAAGATTGTAGGTTATGAATTGCTTTTGAATCATCTCAATCTTTCTCCATGAATCTCTGGATATACTGCAACCCCAGACTTCATAACCGTATAGGACAACAGGGGTGACGAGGGTCTCAAAGAGGAACATTTTTTACTCCAAATACAACGATCGACAGCCTTACAATTGTTTTCAAACTCATAATAAGTTTTCCAACCTCCAATAATCTTTTTCTCATTGTTGTAATTCTAGTTGAGATGATAAGGAATGTCAATACCCAACTATGTATAGAAGAGACATGTTCCAAGCAATTATTGTCATAGACAAAATTTCCATAGGTGATCTTTTTGGATTTAATTATCATGATTTTAGTCTTATCGGTATTCACTGTGATACCCATCTTGGAACAATAGTCATAAAAATATATTTCTATTTATTATTATATATATATATATATATATATATATATATTATAAAATTATTATTATTATATCAAAATATTAATATTAGTGAATATAATAATATTAAATAAAGTAATAATTAGATTATATGTAAACATTAATATTATATTAGAAAATGATTTAGTAATTTCAAATTACTTTATTTATTTATTTTAAAATTATTATTATTATTATATCAAAATCAAAATATTAAATCTATATATATATATATATATATATATATATATATATATATATATATATATATATATATATATTTGAAATTATATAAAAATTAATAATTAAATTTTAGATTTTATTTTTATATATTACTTTTCTAAGTTTTTTTGGATTAATTTATTGACTATTTGACGTTCATTTTAATTAATTTTTTAATGTTTTCTAGCCGTTTTGCATCTCTATAATATATAATTGTTGGTTGTATCACTACTTTCTTTTTAGTGGTTAAAAACGCAAAGGCAACAAAAATTCAGAGGTGATTTCCTAAAACTATTCTATCGAATCACAAAAAAAATCATTCTAAAATTGAAATTACATAATCAAATAAAATATAGTGAAGCAGGTCGTTGGACAGTTCCTAAAACAACATGGATGGAAAAGATCTGCCATCTCTGTGAGAATATGAACATCGAGGATGAAAATCACTTCCTCTTAGAGTGCCCCGCGTACAACCACATTATAGCTCAATTTCATAATCTTTGTTGCAATACTGACCTTCCTAGCCTTTTAAGATGTCAAAATTATAGTGAGCTTGGGAGGCTTCTCTCCAAGCTTTTTGAGCATAGGAATAAAATCTTAAATCAAATTAAATAACTCTTTTCTTTAGGTCTGATAGACCAAAGATTAGTCTCAATAGACTTTAACCATCATTCATTCATTTATTCATTTATTTATTTATGCTTTAATTAAATGCACATAACAATGGTTTTAAATAATCCACTAAGTATCCCACAATTACTAATGTTAATAAAACACGCATAATAGTGATGTTATATAATCAACCATATAGTTCCACTTTATTAATATTAATTAATCATCAATTTATTAATTGGCTGGTTAGATTAGACACTTAAAAGTGGATTGGAAACCTATTAAATAATCTACTAGTTCCACGTTATTGCTGTTAAAAAACATTATTTCATTAATTGGCATGTTATATTTGGTGGTTAAAAGTGGATTGGAAACTGATAAAACTGCGAATGGAGATGTCCTTTTTGTCGTTTTGCTCGCGTTTTTGGCACATTTTGGCAGTGGAAAAAGGATCGTTGTGGCCTTCAAAATATATACATTTCTTCTCCTTACATTTGTCTTTTTATGTCGGGGACATTTCTTTTGCTTAAATTTGTCTTTTTTTGCGGCTGTGGGATCCACACATTCGTGGGTAGGAAGCAAAATGAAATATGTACCACTTTCCACGCAAAACATAAAATAAATCCAACAATGAAATTTGTAAATCCCCGAAAACATATAGGAAACTAGAATCGGTTCCTTTCTTGTGATTTGACCTCAAACTTTAGGCCCCGAGTCGTATAATTTCAATACCCGAAAACATAAAGGAAACTAGAATCGGTTCCTTTCTTGTGATTTGACCTCAAACTTTAGGCCCCGAGTCATATGAGGGTATATACATTTTATTAAAGCGTGGTCTTAGGATATATTTTTCATTCTTTGCTCGTAGATAGATTAAAGCATAATATCACAAAGGAAGATTATTCATATTATTAAAGCAAATATTATAAAGGAAGATTAAAATAATATTTTATAAGTATACATTAAAATAGAATTACATTTTATTGTAATTTTATTATATAAAGTATTTATAGAGCTTTGATACTATTTATTATGGCTTTATATTTGTGATACTCTTTCGATCACTTATAGTGGGTGTAGTACTATTATATAATTTATTTTCACCAATACTAAAGTATATGGAATATGTCTATCACAATACTTAATTAATATTATCTTCAAGTATTTTTATCAATACAATGGAAATAACATATATATATTTTAATTAATATTTCATCAACGCACAAGTACGCCCATACATATTTGGGAGGGGAAACTCTCGTAAATTTTGCTCAATAATAATAATAAACAATTTTCAGTATTTTACAAATACAAATTTACACAAGTCGTGCAACTTGCAACTCGGCCTGCACACTTCTACAACTCATCATGCCAACCAACAATTCACCATTCACCATGTGACCTTTCTTCATGCTGCCTGAATTGCACGCTCGAGTCGTGACTTTTTCTACATGCTGGTGAACTTGGTCGTATTCCTCTGCGTGTCCTCTTGCCCGAACTATCCGCACCACTTCGCAACTTCGTTGAACTGCTCACGGTGTTACCCCACCCTCAGGCTCACCGTAATGGCCTCGGGTCACCGAACTACGTGTTATGCTCGACTACCATGTCACGGGTCTGTAACTCGTGCAATGCCCGCCCAATACATGTTGTGGCCTGAACGTTGCCTGACCTGACTCCCCCGAACTTTGAGCTGCGGTCTGCGTGCACATTGCGTCGTGCAGCAGATGCCGACTCACCCAAAACTCATCCACTAGTCTATTTGCTTGTGGGAATCCCAACTTTGTTGCAGCTAACTCGTCCTTTGCGTTCTTGCAATTCCACCTGTTTCCCAGCTTGTTAAGCTCCCTTCTCCTTGTTTGATGTTCTCTTGAATGCTTCAGCCTGAATATTGTTTGATGATTCGATGATCAATGTCCTCAAGTGTTCCACACTGCCTCCATTTATATGGAGTGTCATGGACCCATCCTCCCAACCATCGTGTCCTTTCTCTTATCTGCCATGGGTTGGCTTGGTCATTGTTCAAGTCGGCTTGCCCATACTCCTGCACGTCGGCCAAACGGTTATACCATATCGCACATGTTCATCGCTTGGTCACTATGATTCGGGTCAACTCGTGTCGCCCTTCCGCCTAATTCTGCACGAAGTCTCCACATGCACCCTCCTCGAGTGTGCGCTCACCCGAGTACCCAGCTTACCCGACTCATGTCGCTTGGCGCATCCTCACCCAACGCACTCACCATGCACGACTTGCCCGCCTTGTCAACGCGACTCGTCCATCCACCGTGCACGCTACCTTTACTTACCCGCTCGTTAACACAACTCACTTGCTCGTCGCTATGGGTGGGCATCCGCTAATACGGCATGCCTACTATGTGTGTACCTGTCATTGCACCATTAAACGTTTCTCCAAGTCACGTGCTCCACCGGAGTTGGTCAATACAGGCGCCCATCGCACATGGGTGTGCCTACTACAACTCGGTCGCACGACTCCCAACTCTGAGTCCTGACATCCTCCACCACTCTAAAAATGTTGTTGTTTGCGACAACACCATCATATCATCGCAAAGCGTCATTGGATCCAACATCCACATGTCCATGCCACCAACTCTGATATAGCTCATATCAAACTCCAAAAGGCCCAAAATATCATGTCGACACCCAGATAGCTCCATCTATGACCTGCTCCATGCTCCAAATATGTCGTAACTCTGCAATAATATCATGTGTTGGATCCCCCTATGATGGTGATTTATTGTGTAGTTAATCCAACCATAACATTGTCTCCACAAGAGTGCATGCATCCTACATCATCATGATTGTCAAAGCATTTTGTTGTCAATCGTGTCGATCTCACCCCACAACCTGCTCATTATGTCAAGAGGACTCACTGCCATGAGCAGAAGACAATGAGCCTCGTCCCGATGCCACTCTACGAAGAGGGGGAGGATATGGAGGCCAAAGGCTCTCCTTCATCCTTCTCTGAAAACTTAATCCACCTAATTGGATCATCCTCTTCCAATCTCTACATGTATGCTTCCCAAATTTCTCCCTGAATGTCTGGTTCTGCATTTTTTCTTCCTTCCACTTCCTCTAGTCTGTTGTCAAATCCAGGATATTATAAAACAATTCTCTCATGACCTATGCCTACTATGTGAGTTTTTCCTCTCCAATAGACAACCTCTCATAGAGTTCTCCATTTTATTATACAACTTGAGTGGGTCTAATGGTTAAGAGCATGTGTTTCCTCCTAAGAGGTCACAGATTCAAATCACTGCGTGGAGGTGGGTCCCTTGCCTCACAAACAAGGGGCTCTCATACACCAATTTGGTGTCTGGTTTGGTCGTGACCTTAAAATTGGATAATAATTATTATTATTATATTTAACTTATTCTTAATTTAAAAAGAAAATTTAGGAGAATATTTCAGTCATCTCTAACAACTCACAAACTATTTTTTTCTTATAAAATGTAATATTAATTTACTTATAAAATGTAAGTATTTAATTCCAAAATCCCTCTTAATGTTTATATAAAAAAACTTGTTAAAATCACTCATAAACAAAAGAATACATGATCAAACATTTTTTGAAAGTTTTACAATTCCTAACCCAAGTTGAGCTCCATCAAGTTGTCCCCTAACCCTTGTAAAGGTGTAGATACCAAGTTGAATTCTTGAGTTTCACTTTCAGGAACCATGAATATCCCAAATTCAATTATTGAACAAGATCCACAAATTTTTGCATAACCTCACTAGTAGACCACTTTCATGTCTTCAACAACTAATAAAAAGTCCTTATTTATATCCACAATTTCCGAACTAACTAGACAACCATCCATAATAAGATTTTACCAACTTTAAAACTACAATTTAACTTTACCATAACTTCTTTCACCTTCTCAAAATAAGGAACATAAATCACACAATCAATTCAACTATTTAAATAAATATATAACTTTTTAACTAAAAACGTCCACAACAATAAATAAATAATCAAAGAGCATGTTCTTCATCATAATCATCACAATCAAGCTTGGACAAGGTCGTTTCAATTTCGCCAACAAATACAAAGTAGATGCATGACAATTCCTCTAAATACATAAAACTTCGTCCAAAGTTTGGCTTCCAGATTTTTTGTTTGGTTTCAAGACTCGTAAGAGGAAACTTGTAATTGGAATAGATAAGAATTGTGTTTTCCACCTTCTTGGTGCATGATATTGTTCCTGCATGAACATGAAAGAGTTGCAGAAGTCTATGTCGTGGCAGTCACGATTCTTAACAAAATTTCGAAGGAACAAATGTATAGTACTAATAGTGCTCACGCCTCTTCCGGCAGTTGCTAACCAAGGATGAATACGTTGCACACTTTAGTAAATCATCCATCTACATAGGCAAAAAAAATCTTCACCCAATAATCTATGGTCACATACAAATAATCTCTTCAAACACACGTGCTAATTAGTTGAAGGCTTCCTATTTCAACAAAAGGTTTGTTGACTTTTAAACTGATAGCCAGAGTTTGTTTTTTTAGAGAATATAACTAGTCTTAACATCTATCTACGGTGGAGGTAGCCTAGTAAAGTGGGCAGGGAAAGGAACCGAACCGCAGCCCGGATCTTGTGGTCTAACTACCATCAAACACTAGTTACGCATGTATAAATTGACTTTTCGAACAACCCGAATCTCGTGGTCTAACTGCCATCGAGCACTGGTGACGCGTGTGTAAATTAATTTCGCTTTGATATGTTAATATTGAAAGGCATTTTCGGGATGCAATCGGTGCATCTCACGTTAGAAACTATTTCAAAAATTTATGAATGCCATTAATGTTGGTGTCTTGTTAGACTTCGTTACAGAAATTGTAATTAATTTTGCATTTTATTTAAAATTCAAAGTGTCCTTCTTGATGTAGTGATTTAGCTCCTTCATAAATTGTTTGGAGAATCCTTGATTATGGTTATTTTTTTAACGATTTCTTTTCACTGAATTATTCTGATCATATTATTATCCAGAATTACTTAGAATTTTGAGAGTATTTGGATGTGATTTGATTATATGTAGAATAATATTATATGTAGAATTTATAGGCTTTTCAAAAAATTCTCACAAATTTTTTTTTTACTAAACAACCTCCTATCCTACTTTACATGCAAAAACATATTCTTCTTCGGCACTACTCAACGCAACAAGATCTTGTTTTCTACTCATCTATGAAATCATTGCAGAACCCAAACTAAAACATCCACCAGTAGTGCTTCTTCCATCAATCTCACTGTCAACTCTATCGAAATCGGTATAACCTATTAACTTGACTTGTTTTCCATCATACTTTAGGCAGTGATGTATAGTTCCATGTAGATATCTCAAAATATGATTGGAAACTATCCAATGGTCATGATGAGGCTCCAACTGAAATAGAATATGAAAATTCACGATAAAACATATATCAGGTCTTGTATTTACCAGGTACATCAAAGAACCCACTAACTTATGATAGTTAGTAGGATCGACAAGACTAGAGTTAGAGCTTCTCAACTTCTTGAGATTAGTGATCATGGGAGTAGCCATAGGTTTGGAATTCATCGTACTAAATCTCTGCAATATCTCGATTATGTATTTACCTTGACCCAGATATATTTCTCTGAGCTTCTACCAGACTTCCAAACCCAAGTAATAATGCATAAGTCCCAGACATTTCATCTCAAATTTGGTTGCTAGATTTTTCTTACATGCTTGTATTTTGCGCTCCACACCTGTAATAAACAAATCATCCACATATAATAGTATAATGACCAGATCATTGTTCACCACCTTGATGTAGAGGTTTGGATATGCAGAAATTTTCACGAACCCAATTCTTAAGAGATATGCATTCATTCTTGCATGCCATGCCCTAGGAGCTTGCTCCAAGCCATATAGGGATATCTTGAGTCTGCAGACATGTGTATCTTTGTTATTTATTTCGAAACCTTCCGGTTGTTCAATTTATACTTCTTCATCAATGGTTCCATTTAGAAATTTTGTTTTGACATCCATTTGATGAATATTCCATCCCATAGTAGCAGCTAGCAAAACCAAATATCTTATAGTAATATACCTGGAAATAGGTGCAAAGGTCTCTTCATAGTCTATGCCTTCCTTTTGTGAGAAACCCCTTGCAACGAATCTAGATTTGTATTTGTCTATGCTTCCATCAATAGCATTTTGATGTTGTAAATCCATTTTGAAGTGACAACCGATTTTTCACTTAATCTAGGATATATTTCCTAAACCCCATTCTTCATGATGGATTGATATTCATCTTGCCTTGCCTTCTTCCATTTTCTTGATGAGTAGATTATTCAAATGTAGTTGGTTCAGATTTTATTAATTTTTTCCTATATGTTGCATATCTTGAATATCTCTTTGGTCTTTTGCTTTGTCTAAAATTTCTTTTAGTAGCTCCATGTCCTTTGACATCTTCAAGAGTATATTTTAACCAATTGGCCTCTTCCTTGTTTCAAGTATAATCACAATTTGAATAGACTCACTTGGTCCTTCTTCTTCTTCTTCTTGGTTCGTAGTTGACTTATCATGATGCTCTTCTTCTTCAAATAGTGGTATATCTTCATCATCATAATCAATTGGAATATCCTTGGATTTTTTGTAGGCATGATTTTCATCGAATATAACATCCATGCTCACTTCGATTTGTCTTCCTTCCTTGATGTAGATTCTATATGATTTTGAAGAAAGATTGTAGCTAACGAAGATTTCTTTAATGCTTATATAATCTAACTTCTTTAGCTTGTCCTTTGGAACATGGATGTATGCAGGACACCTAAAGATTCAGAGATGGTCCAAAAATGGCTTATTCCCTGTAAATCCTTCTTCCGGTGTTATATTATCAAGGATTCTATGAGGACTTCTATTTTGTGTATGTATTGTTGTCATTGTTGCTTCTACCCATAAAAACTTCAGTAGATATGCATTCTTCAAGTGTTCTATTTTTCCTTTCTGCAACTCCATTCTGCTTGGGATTGTAGGGAACAATAAGCTCCCTCTTAATATCTTCTTCTTTAAAATGTGCAATTAATTCCTTTGAAGTGTACTCCCCACCATTATTGGATCTCAGAGCCCTTATCTTTCTTTTTATTAAGGTCTCCACTTCAGATCTAAATTCTTTGAACTTTTCAAATACTTCATTCTTTGTCTTGAGAAGGTAGAGCAATGTATTTCTAGAATGATCATCAATCAAGCTCACATAACAAAGATGGCCTCCAAGATATTTGATAAACATTGGTCCACACACATCAGAATGAATGAGGTCTAATATTTCTTTAGACCTTGTGTGACAACTTATAAAAGGCTTCCTAGCATTCTTTCCCAAAACACATCCCTTACATACTCCTTCACGGTCTTCTTTGATGTTGGGGATTACATTTACCATTTGATTAAGAGAGGGAATGATCTTCTAATGTAAATGCCCATATATTTTATGCCATAGTTCGATAGGATTGATACCATGTGAAATAGGGCTTGAGGATATGGTTTTATAACTCTATATAGCCTTCCTTCACGTACTCCAATAAATTTTTCCTTATCAATGCTTGAATCTTTTCCCCAAACCAAAACTTTACCATCTACAAAGGCAACCATATCTCCTTTATCTTCTAAACAAAAAATTGAAATTAAATTCTTTTTCAAACCTATAACTGTTAGTTTTTGTAGCATCAGGTGTGTTCTAGCCACGAAATTTGGTGGAGAGGATAGAATACATGAGATATCCAAAACCCAGAAATGGTCTTTGGAAATTCCACCTAGAGATGACTTAATTAGATTATTAACCGATTTTTAAATATTTCCTAAGTCTAAACTTAGGTAATATGGTTAATTAATCAGAATTAATTAAGTCAAGGTGAGAATAGTCTAGAAGCTCACACAGACCGACTTTGAGATGGTCCTAGCCCTTAATTAAGATTTAATCTTAGTTTTTGGAGTCCCAACAGAGAATTTGATGTGCACTTGGAGAAGATACACCAGAAGTTTGATTTACTTGCCAGATTGATTTCCAGAGAGCATCAGCAGTTGTCAGAGAGCCAGAGATCGAAGAAGAGTCAGTGAAGGGAAGAGACATTGATCTGGAGGAATTTTTCCAGATCCAGAGAGGAAACAACAAGGAGATCGAGGTATTCTTAATGAGGAATGCATAAATTGTGCATTTGCTTCAAACGAGAAACTCGATTTAGCTGGAGGAAAATTTCAGTTCCCGAGGACGGTAAGAGGTTCCAGAGTGTCAGAGAAGCGATTTCCTCATCAGAGATGGGAAAAATGACTTCATCATAGGCTAAACGACATAGGGTTTGCACAACGCCAGTGCAGAGGATGACACAGAGGGTCCAAGAGGAAGAGTTTCTAAAGGAAATTTGTGTTGGGGTTGTTTGTTGAAGAAGGGTAATTCACTTAGAAAATTTTGACCAAAATTTCTTGTTCATTGGATTTCTAGTTGGGCATCCACAGATTATACTCATATTTCACTGTTGCTTAATAATAAAAACCCTTAGATGTTGCACTAATTTTTCCAAGTTGGGTTTTTCCGGGGACAATTGTCCAAAAATAACGGTGTAAAATTTATGTGTGTATGTGCTAGTATTTTCTAATTTCCGACGTTATTTTAATTACATAGTTTTATTTGTGAATGTTGTAGTGTGATTTATTCAGTATTTTTCGTAGTAAATAAAATGTTAAAATTAATTAAAAATTAGAAGAATAATTTCCAGTTACTGCAATATGATTTCAGAGTTGAAAATTTCACATGGTATCAGAGCGTGAGCGATCAACCAGGAAGCTTAGAAGTGAAAGTGATAATTCTACTACTCAGAGGGAGTAGCAAGTTGGAATTCTTAGAGGCACCGCAGTTTCTTGACATGCAGGTCTAATTAATGAGGCAACAATATGATTTTTAGTTGTAGGGTTAGAGAAAATTCGAGTTGCCCAGGAGAATTATTCTAGCAATCAGAGGGAGCAACAACAACTTAGATTTTTGTTGAGCATATTTCTGGTTGGACACAAATGGTTTTGTAGTAGTAGAACCAACGTCGAGTGGAAGAGAAACGTAAACACAACAGAGGTAAAATATCTCTCAGGGAAATTCGACTCTCAAAAATTTGATTTTTCGAGGCATAATGGTAGTTGCAGCTAGTGGATCCACACATTCCATAAGGGAGTGCGAGTAGAAGAGAAACAATTAAGCAGAAGGAAAGAGGGAGTTTTCTAGTTGATCAAAGATGGCCACTGCAGGTCTTAGGGATTAGGATAGGTTGGATGGATCTTCCAACTATGTCATCTAGAAGGCTAGGATGTTCTTCCCTTTAGATGACTATGGCCTGAAAGCCTACATAGATAATGCGGTGGAAGTTTCTCGGGATTTTTATCAACAGGAAGGAAATGGTGAGGGTGAAGTGGTTGATCCTGGATGGAGTCCGGGACCATATAGTATCACATATAATGACCAAGGGAACGACCAAAGTGATGTGGGATGCTCTCTCCATGCTATATAAGGGTGCTTTCGAGTAGCAAAAGGTGTTCCTGGAAAAAAAAAATTGAGATGCATCAGGATGCAGAAGGGGGGAGGCATAGATCCCTTCCTTCCGAGGGTTCAATAGGTTCGAGACCAGCTTGCAGCAGTTGGGGCATCTCCTCAACCTTCAAAGCTAGTATGGTTGGAACTAAACAATTTATCGAAAGATTGGAAAGTATTTGTCCAAAGTATATTGGGCAGAGACAAGCTACCAGAATGGGACAGAATGTGGTCTGACTTGCAGCAAGATGAGTTGAGATGAGCTCTTCTAAAGAAATCCATAAGTGGAAGAAGCAGTAGCGAATTGAAGGGAGTGAAGGAGGAAGAGAATGTGTCCCTCATATCAAATTGTCCCAGTCAATGGCAAGAGGAAAAGGGAAATAAGAAGAAAGACCTATCTAAGGTCAAATGCTTTAGGTGTGGCGAGTTTGGAAACTACATTACCCAGTGTCCTCTCATTAAGAAGGACAAGCAGGAGAAGGAGGACCAGTCAACAACACATGATGAGATAGATGGGTTGTCCTCCAGGTTGGAGGAATACTTCACGATGTTGGCATCCATACCTCCAGGAGTGAGGTGGGTTGACTTGGAGTTGTAGCCCTAGAGAGCTACAGACTTGGACAGGGTCCACTGAGTCCAACTCATGGTTCATTAACTAACTATGTGGGCCCACAGTATTTAGTAGCATGATGGATCAGTGTCAGGAGATGCATTCATATTCCAAAGTGATAGTGGCATACTAGTGGCAGTTAGGTGTTAGGGAGAACAGTGCAGAGTGGCACAGTGCAAAGTCAACAATGGAGCAGATTATTCAGTGGCATTGCAAAGGCTAGTGGCAGTCGGGACTCGAGAGACAGATGCATCATATTGAACATAGTTGATTCAATATTTCAGATGTTTCTTACCTGCATTTGTTGCAGTTATAGGAGTAACAGATGAGAGGGAGTCGCAGTGCAAATGCAGTGTTGAAAGGAGTACATGTTATAGGCCATTTTGTCGCGTTTGGTCGATCGGTATCATTCACATCTTTTGAACACTTTGTCATCCTCCCTGCACAAAGCCTTGGGCATACCTCTCTCAAATCCCTGAGTTTCTACCTAAAACTACTTCATTTTAGTCATTTTTAGGTCCAACACACCCTAGCCCTTTAGTGTTCAGTTTTCACTAGCAAGTTTACCCTCTCTGGACCTGCATTGATCACCAACAGGTTTCCATATGCTAGGGGTGCGGTGAATCTAGAAATTTGGGAAAAATAAAAAGAATCTCGAAGCTTCCTCTTCTAGAAGCTTCTAGGAGTTGTTATAACTATTTACCTTTGATGAAATTCTTGAATCCTATCCTACCCTGCCTTGGATTTTTCATCCCTTATCCCTTGATCTCATCCTCCCATCGAGAGTGGATCTCAAGCCTATATTGGTAAATGGATAAGAACTCCCAACTTACCATCCTCTTCTATATATTTGAGTCCATCCACAAGATAGGGTGACATAGTGGTACACTTTGTGGCAAGGAAGGAACAAGACAACTTGGAGGAGCTCTTATATAAGATCAACTCCTATATTTGGTTATAACTCACTCCATTTATATAAATTCAAAGAGTTCATTGTTTTCCTATATGAGATGTTATGATTTCATATATTTCAGTGCCATGTTGATTCATTGAATAAGGTAATTATATGATGCTACATAGATGTTGTAGATCGTTGGCTTATGTTGTTTGATTGTGTAGGTTCTAATTAGAGCGACTATAGCTAGGATTGGAGTATAGAAGCCAAGATAGGATTGAATCATACGATAGATTCCAGGTAGGCTTCATCCCATTATCTATTTACTTTAAGGGAAACATTATCTTCTTTCTCCTTTTTTTGTTCTAGACTAGGCCATCAAGTCTAGGGAAGATACTTTTTTCCGCATTCGTAGATTCTGCATACCAAAATGGAAACTCCATTAGGGAACGGTGTATTCCCTTAGTGGTTTCCTTGTCCTTAGTGTTTGTTAACCTCTTCTTCAGATATTCACTATCTTACTCAGTCAATAAAATACCTAGAAAGATCTGTCATTGTGTTTCAATTGCATTTTTTGTGTCAGAACCTTGCATCCCTTGACCAATGCTCCCTCTGGTCTAGAGACAGATCCTTGCACCACATAAGCCTTCTTTGTGCCTATGTTTCATAGCATTGGTGCCCCTTCAACATCTACGTTGGCCCTTGTTCGTACACAAATTTTCTTTTTTCTTGATTTTCTCTTTGTCCATCTTTGTTATGGTTGCTCTTCCTTGAGTCTTTGAGTGTCTTGTGGTCTCTCTGAAGCCTCCAATTGTTTTCTTTTGGTTTTTGAGTGCCTTTGGTAAGGATTTGTTTATATTTATCTTTGTTCTTATCATTAGGTTATTAGAAAATTATTTTTGTTTGAACATTGAGTGCTTGAATGAATTGGTGTTTTAGTCATCGTTCTGAATAGTTTGATTTAATCAGTGATTAGACATGCTTATTATTTTCATCATATCTAAAAATTAAGTAAAATCGAAAATAAAATCTCTTTGCATTAACATATAGGGTTTTGTGTGTGCATCAACAGTGGAACGATTGCATTAAAGGGGAGCTACACTTAGCATCTTCTTTATTTCATTTTGTATTTTGCATATTATTTTTCTCTTCCCTCCTTTATGTAGAAATTCCTTGTAGATTCAAACTGCTAATTGTAATTTACTAAATCAATAGACTTGAATCTACTCTACCAAATGCGGAAACAATTAAACGACCACGAAATCACAAAGCATAAAAGAGAAAGAATTCAATCAACACATTACACAATGATTTCCTAGGGAAAGCCACAGCTAGAAACTCTGCTATATGTATATTGAATTAGTCAGAAAATATGAGAAGATTACAATGCTTTTCTCAAGCCTGAGAAACCTCTGCATTATCTCTATTTGTCACACTACTTCCTAGATAAGCCTAGGCCAATGCTTAGCCAATTTTCTGCCTGCCCTTATCCTTATTTTCTTGCATTGTTTCCTTGGGTAACTATCCCCTATTAATTAGGGAAATCCCCATCCAATACTGCGCAATCCATCTAGGACCATTCTCTAACTGCATGCACCACCTGTACATTTTGGATGATAATTATACAACTAATAGTACACTTCCCTTGAACTCCAATCTCAAATGGGTAACTCTCCGTTCTAACATGCATGAGTTATTTATGGTTTAATCATTAGTTAACTCATTGATCATAGAGTAGACAAATCACTACTAGACCTCCCACCAGTTCCTCCAATAGTTGGAACTAGTTAAACTGACTTTAACTCATATAAATTGAATTACTTAATTACAACTCAAAATAAACTCAACTAGGGCTCCTAAAAAGTAGGAACCACTCTACATGACTCAAGTTAGACCCTCAACTCAAATTAACTGAACCAACTAAGTCAAACTAACTTACTTAACTTGTACAAGTTATCATGTGATGTGGAATTACAGTTTTCTTCTAATTTAATTCAAGGGAAAATTAAATTAGAATCTTTCTTGGTGCCATTTTCAACACTTTAGATATATTTTCATTAAAAAGTGAAAGATTTCATTTCTTCATGGTGGCTTTCATTTTGGGAATTCAGGTGAAACTCGTGGTGAGCCCTAAACCTGAAACTTAATTGAAGATAAGCATTAAAATTTACTAAATCAACGTAAGGAGCATTTGTAACATTAACGCAAACATTTAGAGGTCTACGCTAGAGACGTGTTCTATCGTCGTTAAACGTAGGAGATGTCATTGTTTACCAGCGTTATATCTCAGGGGTGATATCTCATTCCATGTAGGTAAGTGTATCTGATCATTCTCTACGTACCTTTGGGTATATTGTATGGCACTTCTCGCATCATAAGCATATGGGAACGCTCTCATCGAAAAATTATGCATTAGACATCACTACTACAGATTGCACATCCATGTATCGTCGAGTATATTTTGGAATTCCACCATAGGTTGCTATCCTCACCTTAGGTAACAGAGTCAGCTTATACATTGTGATACACCAAACATAACATTCGAGGAGACTGCCTACTCGTACATAAATCCTTGGTTCTCCAAGGTTGTATATTTTAGTTCACAGTTGCTTGGTAATCATTATCTGCCTAGTTCCCCATTTGTTTTATTTTGTGTCTTTAATTTCTAAAATCAATTAATTGACCGCGGAATAACATCCTCGTCATGGAACAACTCCTTAGTGGATATTTGGTTGATATTAATGGAAATTGTTCCTAAGTCTACCAATCAAGGAAACCTCTTCGATGGGAATCGTGTTCCTTTTCATTCTTTTAGAAATATTGATTCTCCTTATATGGAAATTTTGTCCCTTTCCGGATTTACCAATGGTTTGCCAGTTTGGTTGTTTTCGACCCCTATGGTTCTGAATATCCAAACTTCTCCTCAACCAATTCATCCTCCACCTAAACAAAAACAAAATCAAGTTGATCCTAAAATTGACCCTTTTCCTTCTTCAACTATTGTTTCTTCATCCCTTTCTTCCTCCTTTCCTAGTGAAAGTATTGATTCTAGTAACCAGGAAACTAAGAAGAAGAATAAGAGGATGAAGAAGAAGAAGCAAAATACTCAGGGGGGAAACCAAGAAATCATTGCTACAAATGAAACTAGTATTGAAAATTCTTCCAATCAACCCTGCAAATTTAAATTCCCTTGCAAGTTGTGTAATGGTGACCACCTTCTTAGATATTTCCCTGGTATTCCAGAGGTATTAGAAGTGTGGTCCACAGGCTCACATCATCCTTTTTCATCAGCCTCTGAATATCATGCTGGTGATAAACCATTAACTAATGATAGTAAGGTCCATGGGAAGAAGGGTGTTGGGTGATTTAATTGCGAGTTAAATCCTGGTCATTTAATTGTCAACCCGAGGTTTCGTAAACTGACAAGTTATACATGTAATATATGTACTAGGTGGTTATATTTCAGATTATATTAATCTAATGCAATTAAAACTAATTACAAAACAAATTAAATCAATATAATTCGAACCAAAAATAAAGAAATTGAAATCACACTTGCATAAAGGAAATCACACCTGCGTGAAATTGAAATCACTCTTGCAGAATTGAAATCACACCACGCTTGCATAATTGAAATCACACTGTTGAAGGGAAAAGCACACTTGCATAAAATAAAAACACACTTGTTGAAAAGAAATGAAATAACAAAACTATACTATGTTGCCAATGTGTACAGATATGTGAAAATTGTGGTTGATGGGGGCCCTCCATGCCTCAGCAAGCACATTGAAAAACTATAATATCTTGGAGATCAAAGTGGCAATATATATTTCATAAAATGAAGTTACAGGATATTACAAGAATTCTCTCTCTTCACTTTACAAATCACATCTTGAATGGAACTTTGAACCTCCAACTATCAACTAGTCACTATCTACCTCTAACCTCTAACAACTAACAATTAAAAATTGACTACACAACCTACATTTTACAACCCTTTGTATGAACGGTGCACTCCTATTTATACAAAAAATGAGGATAAATAATCAATAAATACAAATCCTCAATTCTCTCCTAAACCCACATTTATCTCTTGTGGTTACAACCAATCTCCTAAAAGTGTAAGATACAAATCCTCTCAAAGTTCTCTTATCCATGATTCTTCTCCTTTGAATGTGCTTAGCTTAGTGATCTATATCTTCTTCAAATATTCTATAAATCCTCATGAGTTGGAATTTGAAATTCGAATTTGCAGTTAGGAGGCCAAGTACAACCCTTCTAGAATCTCCAAGTAGGCCTACCATATCATAAAACTTATACCACTTTTATGTGTATATGAAAACATGTCAATTTTATAATATTTAATCACAAATTCACTTAATATACTTAAAATAAATGACTTTGGAAAATATAATGCTAAACCCATATGATCATAAAAATGGTTACTTAATGTAGGGTTATGTAGCTACGAAATTATGGAATGTGGGTAAAATGATGGAAATGTGGGTAAAAGTGGATGATATTTTGGAGGCCCAAAAAATGGGAAATTCAAGTTTCCTTGTAGGTTATGTGAAGGGAAGAATCTTATTCACCTTTTTCCTTAAATGGATGAAGCCTCAAAAGTGTTGGAAAACCTTACAGCTTCTCAACCTCGTCTTCTAGTTGGTTATCGAAAGCTTTCTCCCAATCCTGCACTAGTTGATGAAATGATTGATAAAATCCGTCTATATTCTATCCCGTTGTCTCTGAACGTGAATCCCATGAGTCCATTCCCGACCATCCATTGGTTGAGAAAATAGTTGACTTGATTCCACCTTCAGTTGATCGTACCTTTCCCATATAGAGTGAACTTCATACCACTCAGGTTCGTCTCATTTCTTCAAGTTCTAATGAACTGGGGGGTGATCTTCTAGTTCCAATGATGCAGGGGGTGAATATTCCCATTCCCACAGCATTGGAGAGAAACTCTCTCATTCCCACTGCACATTGTCCAAGTAGCATGGTCACTTCCTTTGATTCGAATTGACTGGCAGGATATTGTCTTCCCCATTATGTGCCCTTCCAGATCATAGTACAAGCTTAAAATATGACTATACCTGGCACACTTATAGATGAAGGCATGTATGTTAGTATTCAGTCCTCGACTACTTGGAAATCTTTAGGGTCCCCACAGCTTTTGCCCGTTACCCAGAATTTGTAGGCTTTTAATAAAGGAATCAATCAACCATTAGGGATCCTTCCTAAGTTGCATATTACTTTGGGAAGAAATATTATCTATATCGATGTAATAGTATTCCAAGGCCCTTTTGATTTTAATTTACTCCTTGGGCATGACTATGTTTATGTCATGGGATCTCTTGTCTCTTCACTCTTACGTGTGATGTGTTTTCCACATGAACGAAGAATCGTGACCATTGACTAGCTTTCATTCGTTGGTCCTAGTCTAACTCCTAATCAACCAACATCCCTAAATGGTCGTTATATGCAACTAATATCTCCCCCACCACAAATTAATTATGTGGCAACCTATTCCATGCTCGCGTCTACTGATGATCTAGTAGGTGATGTAGTACAACATTTATTGGGGGCATTGGTGTTTGATTTGTCAATTAGATCCTTTAATACCTTTCAGGGCGTTGTTCCTCCATTTGATTATAACCTCTTGGAATCCATGGCCTTCTGCAGGTCATGATCAAGGTAATTTTATAAAATTTCCTTGTCTTATGTCAAGCTCCTTAAAAATGAAATAAGGTTTTTGAAGTAGAGTTCCTTTTCTTGTGTCAAGCTCATTAAAAAATGAAACAAGGTCTTAGAGCAGAGTTTCTTTTTTGTATCAATCTCGTTAAAAAAATGTAACAAGGTCCCTTGAGCATAGTTCTTTTCCTGTGTCAAACTCATTAATAAATGAAACAGATCCCTTTCCAATTCGAGTCTTTGATTAGATCTCTTAAATTCCCAACCGAGTCTTTCACTTGATTTCATACATGAAACTCCATTCCATCCACCTGTTAGTAACTATTAGTCTAATTAGGTGAATTAAATTAAGCTTGGGGGGCATGGACCTTGAATTGAGTCATTATGTTGGGGGCATGCAAACTTATTTCAAGCATAGTTTTTCTTTGTTTCAAGCTTCTGTAAAAATGAAACCAATTCCAAGGATAGTTTTTTTCTCATCTTTCAAGCTTGTGAAAAAATGAAACCCTCTCCAAGTACTCTCAAGCATATTTTCTGATGTTTCAAGCTTGCGTAAAAATGAAACCATTCTCATCCCATCCCGAGTGATTTCCATTTTTATAAAACTATTTTTTCCAGATGGACCTTGGTTTTCTCATTCCGTTGTCACCATCTGCTTGGCCAATCATACACTTTCACTTGGTTATTTTACCCTTTCTTGAGGAACCATTGCAATGAGTGGTATTATTAACCATCCTCTTAACTTTTGTGTGTTTCGAGAAATTGCATCATGACCATAACCAATTGGTATCCTTTTATACCACTCGTTCCTCCATGTGGATTCCTCTTTAAGCTCTTTTCAGACTCACAAAATATGAAAAGATTGTCAAGCACTTGTCTTTTCGAACTCGTTAAAGTGAATGAAAAAGAGTCTACTCAGTATAAGTTTAACCCTTTTCTGGATTGTGATATAATATTTACGAAAAATGAATACCTTAGTCAAACATGGCTAATAGGTTCTCTTGAGTATGATTTTTCTGCCTTTTTGGACTCAAGGGAATATCTACAAAAAGGAACCTTTGGAGTTTTATTTTTTTCCTCTTTTTCAAACTCTATAAACATGAAAAATATGTCAAGTTTTACCTCCGTTGGACTCATAAAAATATCACACAATAACGGACTTGTCGATCATGACAAGACCGAACTACTCCTTCTCAGGGTTCTTTAAACATACTCGAAGGGATTCATCCGAATGATGAACTTACAAATCAAGCATATGTTATCCTCCTCAAGCTTATTAAAAAATAAAGAGGTATCGACCAATATGCTTTGGTAAATTGAGAAAATAGGGTACTCCACTTGTTAATGGCAACAAGTCTCTCTTGAACATGACCCTCTTCCACTTAATCTATGTGGTTGTTGGGTTGGGAAATATGCTTGTCTTTTGGTTTATCATACCTTATCAAAGCCTCCACTTTCGGTTTTGGGTCAATGATGCCAACTCCATTCAATGTCATCGATATGTTCAAGAGAAGTCATTTAGTGAAATCTGCTACAATACTTCGTTCCATGTTTTTCGGTCCTGGTCCTGTTCTATATCATCATTATTATGTCTCAAATCATGATGCTCATTTCATGATGTTGATGGGGTATACATCAAGGCCCTCCTCCGATGGGTTGCTTCTTGTCGATATCAACTCATTATCCAAGAAGTTGACTTAGAAACAACCCTTCAGTACCTTGGTGCTTGCATACATCTATGGCAACATGTTATTCACTCTAGGCGACAAGTTTACATCAATGACCTTCGACCAAAGGATTTTATGTGGTGTTTGACTTCAACTCATTCATTCACACCATACAGATTATATTGTAGTACCTTAAGAGACATTAACGTTATCAGTGGTTTCCCTCGTATTTAATAATGACTTACATCATTATCTGGTAATCAGATGGTGTCTACCATGTTCGAATCCAACTCATTGATTGACATGGTTAGACTCGTACATTGAATGGTCGTGTGAACGAGATAGAATACCCTGGATCTAGTTTCATCCATCTGGGTTGATTTCAGGATTAATACAAGATCACAATGTATGATGGCTATGATCATAAAGACAATCATCCAGTCATGGGTCCACCCTTTGTCATCATTGGACATGTCTTTCGATCATTGTACATGTAATGTTATCTTATGTGATCAGTATGGGTATGCATCCCTCAAAAAATATTTCATCATGTAAATGTATTGTAATAGAAGATGATCTCGCTGGTTGTTCTTGATCCTGACTTGTTCACAAGGTAAATCCCTTAAGTCATCAGTTGTCATTTATGAATTTACACTTTAGGGGGAAATCTGTTATAAGACAGTTTGTCGCATCTGTTCAATCAACCTTCAAACTGCAGGATCATTCACATCCTTTGAACACTTTTTCATCCTCCTCACACAAATCCCTAAGCATGCCTCTCTCAAATCCTTGAGTTTCTGCCTAAAACTGCTTCATTTCAGTCATTTTTAGGTCTAACACACCTTATCCCTTCATTAGCCAGTGTTCACTAGAAGGTTGACCCTCTCTAGACTTGCGTTGATCACCAGTAGGTTACCCTATGCTGGGGGTGCAGTGATCCTAGAAATTCAGGAAAAATAAAAAGAATCTTGAAGCTTCCTCTTCCATAAGCTTCCAGGAGTTGTTATAATTATTTACCTTGTATGAAAGTATCGAATACTACCTTATCCTACCCTGGATTTTTCATCCCTTATCCCTTGAGATCATCCTCCCATCAAGAGTGGATCTCAAGCCTAGATTGGTAAATGGATAAGAACTCACCATCCTCTTCTATATATTTGTGGCCACCCTAGAGATAAATTATACCTCATTGTGCTGCTTTGAGAGTCATTATTGCATGCATTAAGGTGTCATACAGCTACACTTTGTGGCAAGGAAGTAATAAGACAACTTGGAGGATCTCTTCTACAAGATCAACTCCTATATTTGGTTGTAACTCACTCCATTTATATTAATACAAAGAGTTAAATGTTTTCCTATATGTGATGTTATGATTTCACGTATTTCAATGCCATGTTAATCCAATGAATAAGGTAGCTAAATGATGCTACATAGATGTCGTAGATCGTTGGCTTATGTTTCTTTATTGTGCACATTCTAATTAAAGCAATTAGAACTAGGATTGGAGCATACAAGCCAAGAGAGGAGTGAAGAACATGATAGATTCCATGTAGGCTTCATCCCATTATCTATTTACTTTAAGGGAAACATTAGCTTCTTTGTCCTTTTGTTGTTCTGGACTACGCCATAATGTCTAGGGAAGATACTTCTGTCTATAACCGTAGATTCTACATAACAGTACAAAAGGGTCAGCAGTAGCACAGATGCAACATCAGAG
The DNA here is from genome assembly GCA_034641835.2 of Pinus albicaulis. Classification (NCBI taxonomy): domain Eukaryota; kingdom Viridiplantae; phylum Streptophyta; class Pinopsida; order Pinales; family Pinaceae; genus Pinus; species Pinus albicaulis. The sequence continues at coordinate 44,282,566 of CM076575.1, read as the reverse complement.
TTACACATTTGTTTGTGGGAAGCAACAACCATACATCATCAACATGACAGAGGATGATACAGAGACAGAGTGTTGTGGCAAGGTGTGCGACACTAGGACACAGTCCTCACTAAGAGGGAGTGTTACTTTTTGTAGCATCATATGTGTTCTAGCCATGAAATTTGGTGGAGAGGCTAGAATACATGAGATCTCCAAAACCCATAAATTGTTTATTCCAGCTAGAGATTACATAATTAGATTATTAACTGATTTTAAATATTTCCTAAGTCTAAACTTAGGGAATACGGTTAATTAATCATAATTAATTAATTCAAGGTGAGAATAGTCCAGAAGATCACATGGATTGACTTCAATATGATCCTAGCCCTTGATTAAGAATTAATCTTGGTCATTTGAGTCCCAACAGAGGATATAAGAAGAAGTCAATGGGCACTTGAAGAAGATACACCAGAAGTTTGATTTCCTTGGCAGATCGATTTCAAGAGAGCAACAACAGTTGATAGAGAGCCAGAGATCGAAGAAGATTAAGTGAGGGGCAAAGATAGCGATCCATGTGGCTTGGATTTCCTTCCGTATTCCTTTCAAGAGCAACAACAGTTGATAGAGAGCCAGAGATCGAAGAAGATTAAGTGAGGGGCAAAGATAGCGATCCATAGGAAGTTTTCTAGATCCAGAGAGGCAGCAGAAAGGAGGCTGAGTTATTCACAGTGAGGTAGTGTGGAGGACTACGTAGTTTCTTTAGAATAGCAACTCAATTTAGTTGGAGGAAAATTCGTTTTTAGTTCCAGAGGCTAGGCAGAAGTTCCAGAGGGTCTGAGAAGTGATTTCCTCATCAGAGACGAGAAAAATGACTTTATCAAAGGCAGCTCAGAGGCTAGACGTCATAGATTCTGTGCAGAGCTAGTGTAGAGGATGACACAAAGGGTTCAGGAGGAAGACTTTCTGAAGCAAAGTTGTGTCGGGGTTGCTTGTGGAAGAAGGGTAATTCCCTTAGATAATTTTTTCCATATTTTTCTTTTTGTTTGGACTGCTAGTTGGGAATCTATAGATTGTACTCGTATTTCACTACTTCTTAATAATAAAAACCCTCATCTATTGCACCGGTTTTCCTAAGTTGAGTTTCTTCGTGGATAATTGTCCAAAAATGATGGTGTCAAATTTATGTGTGTGTGTGTGTGTGTGCTAGTATTTTCTTAGTTTCCAATGTTATTTTATTTATGCAATTTTATTTGTGAAGGTTGCAGTGTGATTTATTCAATATTTGTCATAGAAAATGAATTATTCAAATTAATTAACAATTAGAAGAATAATTTCCAGTTATTGCAATAGATTTCAGAGTTGAAAATTTCACAGGAACATAAAGTATATTCTTTAGGTGTAGCTTTGCTCCATTTCTAGCTTCAATGATGTAGATCCAAAGCCCTTGACTGCATAAAAGTTGTTTTCTCCTAACTCCATTGCATGAGATGATGGTTCCTTTAATAGAGTGTGAATTTGTCCACTTTCTCCCGTCATATGTCTTGATGCTCCACTATCAATTATCCATGCATTGTCATCATAAAGAGTGCCTGTAAATGAAACCAAGAACCCTTCGCTTTTGAATTTCTTAGATAAGTTGTAGATGATCCTCCCAATCCAGCTTCCCGCAATTCTTATAATATTGGATCCCATCTTCGAGTAACATTTCATAGAGGGAGTAACCTTTTATTTCAAGACAACCAAGTGATCTCCAATCTTCTTCGACCTTAGCTTTGATACCATGTTGAGAAATCAATACTATTAGGGTTTAGGGTTTGATTCCTCTTTCTTGATAATTGCTTGTGAATTATGTTGGCTTATTTTACTTCTTATTTAGTTTATTTTTCATCAAGCAATTACCAAATTATGTGTGTATGAATATCACAAGAACAAGAGACACAAGATGTAGGTGCATAACCAGGGGAAAACCCCTATAATGGGAAAACCCAGTCAAGAATTCTTCCTTCAGTAGATTCAAATCTAGATGAGACACTTCCAAAATTCTAGGCCTAGACAAAGACCTCCTCCAACCACCAAGTCAACCCTTCCTCCTTGTATATTTCTTTTTCTCAACTTTCCAAGTGTCAATGCTTCAAGGTGGAACCTCATATCAGAATTTTGGCCACAGCAGCAGATTTTCAGCCCCCCTACTTCAGAAATACGATCCTGTAATAGAAAATAATTTTGGCCCCAACTTCAGCCCAATATCTTTGCTCGTGTGAGAGAAAGGTAGCCCAAAAACTCAATTTTCTTCTTCACATCTTCTCTCCTTATCCAACAACTTCACACTCTTTTCCAGCTATTTCTTTTTAGATATCGAACTCGTTGATGATGCTCTCCAAATGAAGTTGAGTTTCTCAACATATAGACTTCTTGTGAGGTCGAATTTCCCTAATCTAGGCAGACATGTTGAGGGTAGGGCCGACTTGGTGTGGAGGTGACGAATTACCTTTTTGACTCAAAAATAATTATTTTTACATGATACAAAATCCCAATAAGGGTCTAATAATAATGACAATGACTCTAATGGCTCAAGAAAAAACCTAGAAGCCCTCAATGGGGGCATTGACCTAGAAACCATTGACCCAATCATGAAACCCATGCTTTAATAAGTGATTTTATTTAATAATAAATTTTCTTTTGACAAATATAATTATGTAGACCGAAGCTAGTTACATTCTTCAACATAGTGTTCTTGTTTCTCTATATAGCCAACATTTACTTTAAGCATTAAATTTTGATTGCTCTTTGGTAGGAAATTGTTTCTTTCTTGTCAATTAAAGGTTTTTACAATTTGGCTTGATTATTGATTCCTTGAAAGGCAATTTTGTACTTATGTAGTTAGCTATTCGAATTCTTATTTTTCAGTAATCTAGTCATAGTTTGAGTTTTCTTTACATTACGAAAATTGAAAAAATACAAAAATCTTGTTGATTAGGGCTTTGAATTTGTGAAATTGGAATAGTCGCTCTGAAGGTCTTGTTTTGGGAGTTTTGTTTTCTTCACTATTGTGTTGAAATTATTCCCTTATTCTAGTTAGATCTTCATCGAATTGAAAATAGTTATCTCATATTAGCTGCATTTTAAGAATTCAGGTGATTTTTTTTTCTTTTACAGCAAACGAAAACTTTAATCAAAGAGAAACATTTAAAATTTACCAATGAACCTAGGGAGATTACTTTTGTCGTCAGAAGGGATTTGTCCCAAAAACATGAGTAAAATGGAGAGGAAAATGAGAACTCATAAGCATAGAACGAGGAGGAGGGGATGCTATATGTAATGAGGACGGGGAAGGACAACTAAGAGATCAACCAGAAGGACAGGGGAGGATACTAGGAGGCGGGGAAGGTGAGAAGTGTAAGAGACAAGGGAGGGAAACTAAAATAAAAATAAACCTCCTAAAACAATTAAGCTCATCGAGGGTAGAAAAACCCAAAACCCTATGAAGCTTGTAAACGAAAGCTAACAAAAAACAAGATAATTTGGGACTGAAACATGATTCCAAAGAGGCGTAATCAAAAGACTGAACATGTAATCGTTGGAAGCATTGCGAGAAGTTGCTCAAGAAGGAGAGAGGAGACTAAAGCAGTTTCTATTTACGATGAGGATCAAACCCCCTACCCTCAATTGTTTCATGGATTACTTTTTTTAATCCAAGAACTCCAAATTTGTTTTCATCCCGCCATGGTTGGATGCTTATAAGCATGCAAAGGTGCTCTCTCCTTCCCATCTAGTCACCTACTCACCACCTTTCAAAATTATTTACTTGTTTCATTCCATGACCTCTCGTAATGAGCAACCTTCTCTCCTCACTATATGAAGTCCTATGTGATTGTACCTTCCATAAATGTGGCACGAACTAGATCCGCATCACAACAACATCCATTAAATTTCCATATGCTCACCTCCTTGTGCAGTGGAGTTGTATCCACGCAAATTGTCAGGTGGAAGGAAACTTGCCTTCCCTTATACTCTTCTTTATTCGCATCTCAAGGCTAGGTCATATGGCCCATCAAAGCACCCACCATGGGGATATAAGTTAAAATAAAGTTATAATATAGTCAAAAAAAAATAATCTTGGTAATATGAGATGTATAATGATGTAAGTGTTTTGATGCATATTTGAGTTTACCAATCATTTAATTTATATATCTATGTGGTTTACTTGTGTACTTATTTATATTAAGTTTGATTATTCATTATGCATTTTCTAACTTCTCCCCTACAAGCACTAGACTACTATGCAACACTTGTTTTTTAAACCAAAATAGATCAATATTAACTACGGATCTACCATTTTTCAAGAGGGATCAGATATCTCAAGATGCAAACCTCTTTTTGAGTGGAAAAATTGAAGAAACATTTTCACCTCTAGAAATTTAATTCTTCTAGGTTTCTAGTATATTTTAGGTTAAGATGAATCTATGGTGGTTCTTAATAATATTATTTATATTTATATAAATTTCGCATCTCACATATCGATTCAATGCTTTTAATAGTTTTATATATTTATTAACATTATTATATATCTATTTTGTTATTATTTTTATTTAAAAATTAAAATATATAATAATTGTATTAGAGGAAAGATATTTTTTTTTCCTAGTTAGGTAATGTGAGTCCTAATATGACTAGCACGCCTAACCTATGGCTTGAGTAACTGCAACCGAGGGGCATCTAAGCCGTCAAAATCACCTAGGGATTCTCTGACAAACGAATCCCCCTCTAGTTATCACAAAGGATAACATTGGCATCCAACACATGCTTGAACAACTCACTGAAGAGATTTCGCAACCAAATGGCTTCACAACAGGTCATACACTCTGCCATGTATTTGGCCTTAGTGGTGCTCAAAGCTAGACTTTTGATTCCTTCTCGAAGCAGACCCAAGAGTGAAGTAGCACCCAGATGTGCTCTTGCGATCTACCACATTGCCAGCCCATTCGACATCAGCATATACATGGAGTCTCAAACTCCCGACAGTGTATCTCAGCCCATGGTCTATCGTGCCCTAAAGATATCTCAAGAGTTTCTAGGCATCAACCTAGTGAATGTTATGAGGATCAACCATGTGTTGACTCAAAGTGTTCATTACACAACATTACGTCCGGACAGATGTCCCTAAGAACGTCAGGGCCCCTACGAGTTGACGATACTCAGTAGGATCTGCTAGCATAGGCCCAGCAGCGCTTTCACTCAACTTCTTAAATTTTAGCTCCATCAGTGTTGACACGAACTTACAGTCCATCATTCCAAATCTTTCCAGCAGCTTCACAATACATTTTCCTTGAGAGAGGAAAATCTCGCCAGGTCTCTGCTAGACCTCCAGGCCTAGGAAGTAATGTATCAGTCCTAGGTCCTTCATCTCCAACTCGGAAGCGAGTTCCCTCTTACACTGATGAATAAGAGGGTCAACACCTATCAGGAAGAGATCGTCCACATAGAGAACCAAAATGAGAGGCTTTTCTCTATCACCCTTGAAGTAAAGGTTTGGATCAGCATTACTTCGAGTGAAGCCCAGCTTCATCAAGTAGTTATCTATCATCTCGTACCAAGCACTAGGGGCTTGCTTCAACATAAAACTCTTCCTTTATCGAACCATGCAGAAAGGTGATCTTCACATCCATCTGATGAAGACTCCATCATTGCGTAGCTGCAAGGGTAATAATAGATCACAGGTGTAATCATAATCAATGCCTTCCCAGAGAGAAGTCTCAGGCAACACATCTTTCCTTGTACTTTTCAACACTCACATTAGTTCCATGCTTGATATTATAGAGCCATATCGAGGTGACAACAACTCTATCCTCTGGTGCGGACCATATCCCAGACATCATCCTTCATAATGGACTCGTACTCTTTGTGTATAGCATCCTCCCAAACTTGATGCTTTACGGCTTATTTACATTGAACTCATGGTTGCTAGATACCCTTGGTATATATATGGCTCCTTTCTTTCCCCGAAGTGTCCCCCTTTGGGGCCATATGACTCTCGACATCCTTGAGAGTGTCTCAGAGCCATGATGGTCTCTTCTTCATTCTTCCAACAATGCTATTTTCTCAAGAGGATGTATGGTTGTGGTCTCCCTCTTAATTCCATCTCCTCTGCAAAAGGTGTCATCATTAGTCCTTGGAATCTTGATCTTCCTTTTCAAGAAATATATCCGGACGGGTAGCATATTAGATAAATCAGAATGTATCAACTGTTAGACATCAGATTGTGATAATTGAGGAAAAATAAAGCCCCCTTTTTATGCTTTCCTGCAGCACAACTCTGATATATGCCTTCATGATTATTTTGAATATGGGCATCCTAGACACCAACTCAAAAAGGGATTTGTAATCATGGGCCTGAATCTTACTCACCCATTGTCAAGGCCATTCAAGAATCATAGCCATATACAGCCATATATTTGTCATACATCTTGACAGGTATCATATATTGTCATATCATGGATTACAGTGATGCCATAGCATTATTTATCACAACCATATAGAACAAAATATTATCAAGCTTCATGGTTATATTTTTCCATATGCCTCTGAAGATATCACAAATCAAGATCATATATATTCTGCCATATGTCACTGTCCATATCTTCCTACACATCAAGAACAAATAAAATGACTTACTTGCTGATGATGCACTCCAATTACATCCCTTTGGTGTCTTGTCCTTGATGTACCAAGCAGATCTCACAGAGAATATTGTTGCTTCAAACTCTGCCTTAGCTGTTCTCAAGGTCCTCCACTGCTTCAGATACACTTGCACAACCAACTCTTCAATCTGCCTTCTGTCAATGACAATTCTCCACCAAGGTCACTAAAAATAGGCCTATATTAGTTTTCCATGTTCATAGGGTCTTCAACAAACTTTCTACATACAGTAACTCAGCTGCTACTAAGTCACTGATCTTAGGCTCCACAGATTTGCCTTCTAATAGTGGATTGCTTATCCAATACTCACTTAGAAGGAAAGACCTTAAACTTCCTTCCTCTTTTCTCTGCATATATCTCACGTTCCATCCCTTAATTCCCTGAGCATGTACATGATTAAGCTCGACCCTCGCTCTTGCTGTTCCGCAGGCCTTATGGCCTCTTTATCCAGCAAATACAAGGGTCCTGGCCCTCCTTTCGTGCTTAGACATCAGCACTGCCCTAACACATAAATATACCATTGTTCTATGTCCACTTCTGAGCCATCATCTGAGCTTGAAACCAGGGTCTTCAAGATCTGTTATGAAAATTCTATGCACACCCTAGATCATTGATATTCAAACTGTAGAAACTTGATCATCAATAAGACTTGTTATTCAAGCAATGCAGTTAAGTAAACTACAATGACCCAGAGAAAACTCAATGCAATCATTGTCTTGGGAAAAATTTGATGCAGAGTCTTCAAAAGGGTCCAAGTGCTCCATCTGAAACAGAGAAAATTCAACTCCACAACCCTATGGAACATATACACCAACAGACTTTGCGAAGCCATGATTTGCAATTTCAAACATAAAACTTACATTCAAAGAACGATTTGAATTCAACACCATTTCAGTCCTTGCCAGGGAATTTGCCTGCGCTTTTGGACCATTGTGTAACATGGCATTCCTTATCATCTGGACAATCCCTTGCATCTAAGCTTGGATCTGAACATTGTCCTTTGCAGCCTAATGATGGTTGGAAAAGAATTTCACCCACATGTGCTAATGTGGAAAGTAGTGTTGTCTCTCTTCCTTCGGGATTATCAACAAATTCTTCTATAATCAATCCTCCTGTTGAGCATTCTGGGATTGGAGGGTGTTCGATGCCATATCATGAGAATTCTATCATGCCTACCCTCAACTCAGTTCCTGCCTAGATATGTTCATGGTTCAACAGTTCAGGAAGTAAATTATTGTGTTAACGATGTCCCCACTCATGTTTCTACTGCTACAACAGAGCAGAGGTTTTCATGTGCTTAGCCTCCCTTGGAACTGGTCAATTTGCAACATGCGTCAAGCACTGGACAAGACAGTCTTATGCTAAGATTAATTACAATGCCACTTTTTCCTCCTCAAAACTAGTCAAGAGAACAGATTGCGTCAGTGTCGCTTTCCTTATTTGCATAACAAAATGTTATGGCCATTTATGGATATTAAAATAATCGTTGTCTCCTACAACACTCGGTCTCCACTACAGAAATTCCCATGCTATATTAAGGCTCCTTCTAGCTACGACTAGGCTCCTTCTGGTTGCAACTAGTCTCCTTCTAGTTGTGGCTAATCTTATTCCTCCATGCTGAAGATTAGGGCACCAACCATCCCAACAGACTTGAAACAAAGGTCTCCTAACTCGGCCTTCTTCCAGCAGCTCGGTCATCTGAAAACAATCCTTATCTCACTGCCCTAGATTCTCAACTAGATGGGCTTTTTCTTCTCCTAGCTCTGATACCATGTTAAATTTTGAAGATGTTCTATGCTAAATGAAAATATAATTTAAACTTCTAGGGCTCAATGAAAGTAAGATGAAAATACAACATACCAATATATCGATGGAAGACAAGCCAAAAACAGAGATAAAGAATGGTGGTGTTGGGATGATCAGCCGGATGCTTCAACCAGCAAAGTCTTCATAAGGTCACCCTCCCACATGTGTCACAAAACCCCAAGATGTTTCATCAAGAATACTCCACCAAGATGCTGCACCAAGAAGCCCTAAATGCAGAACCAAGAACGTTGCTCCATCACCATCCAAGAGAGAAGATAATGCCTCCACCAAAGTGTGTGTATAAAATGGACTCCAAGTTTCTCCAATATATAGACATCTGTGGGGGTGTGTGACACATCTCTTATGCATGTGGGATAAATCAGGCAGACCTTGCACATGTGGAATAAAGTCAAAATACATGTTCTACTCATCCGATCAAGATGATCTTTGGATCGATCTTGCACCTCTCCGAAAGAGGAATCCATTAAAAATATTGGCATCATCATCTGAGCATCAAATCATGGAGTTTGGACCTAGTTTCCAAAAATTAACAATGAGGACAATATTGGCTCTCCATTGATGGCTAGTAGAACATAATGCAAGAAGGTAACAACAAATTAATGAGGGAGAGTATTCCTTAAGATAGAATTAGATAGCTAAGACTAACTAAGACATACATAACCAATAACAATAAAATGTTGGAAACAAAATGCAAATTAGTTCACAATTAATTAACAACTTTTTCATGCATGAAGAGCATAGATTCAAAGCAAACATGCAAGTTGCATGCAACGAATTAGTTCATAAAAATACACCTAATATGTAAACACTCATGCATACATGATTGGAATACCAGTTAGCGAATATAACCAACATAGTAATGCATGGGAATTAATGCATTAACTGAAAAGCTTCTCATTAATATTGCTACTCAACAGATGCGCTCAAATTCTTCAATCCTACATATGTGCTACAAAATTCAAATGCCAAAAAGCCCTTTATGAATGAGGCATGAGGTTATTTTATGTAAATGGGTGGACGATTGTTCACCTCTCCCATGGATTTTCAAATTCCCTAATTGCTCATTGGACTCTAAAAACATTTCAAATCTAAATGAATCTTGGACTACTTTTATTTCTAATCATTGATAATATTATTACAATACAATCAAGAAAATAAGTTGACCTTTGAGACGCAGGCATGCAAATCATCGCAACCAAAAACTCTACCAATAGTTTTGCCTTCAAAATGGTACCAGTTTCATCTTGCTAGGATTTGTAACATCAATGAGCATATGAGAGACAACTACAATTCTAGATCCTAAGCCAAATGCACATTGCCTTTGCAACACCCCTGCAATTAAAAGAGCTTATTAGTTTATTTATAAGAAGCTTCATTTTAATAATGCATAAGTTTCATTTAATTATTTCTCCACAAATAGCTAAACCCTAACCAACGAAATTATGCAAAGAAAATAGGAAAAGATAATGGTCATTGATACAAACTGAGGCACAGTCTCCAATAAGTGTCTTACAATCCCTTATGGTTTTCAAAGGAATGCTAGATTTCTAAAACCTTTACATCATTTCTTAACCCATTCCTCTCTCACTTATCTTAGGATTAATAGCAATTTTCATGCTCAAATCAACCACTAAAAATAATAATATTTATAACAGGGAAAATAAAATGCAATGGGTTCAATGTCATAAATTCATGTAATGGGGTAGTCCTCCAACCAACTCCATTTAGCTTCATTCCTCCATAATAGCTAGAAGATATTATTAATGTCTTCATAAAATTTAAAATCTTAATAGCAATAAATAAGCTCATATTCAAATGCCCCCTAATGTTTTTGCACAAATAACTAAACCCTAGTTATTGAAATCATGCATAGGAAAATATGAAAAGAGGAGTATCATTGCAACAAGTCAAGGCTGAGTGTCCTTTATGTGCCTCACAATCCTTCATCATTTCAAAGGAATGCTATATTTCTAAAACCCCTGGGCTTCATACATTCCTATGAATATAATCCTCCTAATTAATGAAATCCTTAATCATCTATTAAAAGCAATAATATTTATGATAAAACAATTTGAACAAAATTGATTAACGCCATGAGATGTGAATTTATGTACCAAGTAGACTTAGAGCGAGTTTCTTTTATGGAAACAAGAAACCAACCATTAGATCACAAAATAAAAACACCTCATTATAACAAATAGGAAATGAATAACAAGTATTTTGTGAGAAAGATCAAATCAATATTAAAAGTTTGGGTGTTTGTAATGAAATGACTTATGATGTTGTTATTATACAATGGGCTTTTTTTTATCAACTCATGCTTCAAAATCCCTCAATAATCTCATAGAAATACCAAGGATGTTAATACTTGGGCAATCTTATGAGCCCTCTATTTTTTATTGCTTTCATTAATGTGAGCTCTCTAGGATTAAACTTATCTCTATTGCTTTCATTAATGTGAGCTCTCTAGAATTAAATTTATTAGTATTCTTTTATCACAAGGGCGATGGAGATTTTGATTTTGACCAAGATTGGTTAACCATTCAACTGCTCCAAAATCCCTCAACACTTCAAAACGCTTTTTAACACCTTTGCATGAGTCCTATTCATCTAACAATTTTCCCTAATCTCCATTGTCAATCAGCTTTGTTATAGATTTTTCCATCATTAACTCGTTCCTCACAAAATTTGATCCTTCGCTCTGTAATTTGGTATGAGCCTTTCAACCATTAGTTTGATCAACAACTCAATAGGAAAACTTATTCATGCATGAGTTGTGGAGAAACGTTGGAATGGACTGCGGTGAGCATAGGTTACTGAATATTGCAGTTTTTAGGGTTAGGCATTGCACACGCTTAGAATCCTTGTCTAACTCTTGTTGAATGGTCATGATTTCTTGCATTATAGGCTCCAGATAACGTCTTTATGTCACATAGATTGGTGCGTTGTCAGTAGTGATTTTATTGCAAATGGTTGGTAGGAGAATAATACCTTTGCCTTTGTGCGTTTTCCAACCATCCATCGGGTAATCAATTTGACTAATTCCAACAACCCTATGTAGCGTTGATAAACTTTGACTACCGTATTTTATATAATATTAGCATTGCCTTAATTTTAATGCATGGATTGATAAATAATTCCAATGCATCATTTATCTCCTTTGGCAACAAATACCATAAACTTTCGCATCATTTATCAACCATTGCAATGATGGCCTTTGGATTATGTTTTGCAACGTTAATTAAACCTTTGGATGCGTTGCATGCATGACCATGCATTGCATTATTAGATACTTTCCAAAACTTGGGCTCAAGTTATTGGCAATTCTGCTAAGAGGGAAGGAGAAACAAACATTCAGGTTAACAGCATGCAAGATAGAGAAAGCAAGGAAAGGTTGGATAGAGCAACAAACATAATTATTAAAGGGGTGAAAGAGTATGGGAAAAGTTAATGTACTCTTGACCTTGCAAGAGACTTCTTGAAAGACAAACTCCAATGGCAAGGACAAGTATGTCAAGCATGGAGAGTAGGTAAGCTCAACGGTGAGAGAGCCAGGCCCATAAAAGTCATCATGCCCAACTTGCATGACAAAACTTTCCAAAACTTGGGCTCAAGTTATTGGCAATTCTGCTAAGAGGGAAGGAGAAACAAACATTCAGGTTAACAACATGCAAGATAGAGAAAGCAAGGAAAGGCTGGATAGAGCAACAAACATAATTATTAAAGGGGTGAAAGAGTATGGGAAAAATGAATGTATTCTTGACCTTCCAAGAGACTTCTTGAAAGACAAACTCCAATGGCAAGGACAAGTATGTCAAGCATGGAGAGTAGGTAAGCTCAACGGTGAGAGAGCCAGGACCATAAAAGTCATCATGCCCAACTTGCATGATAAAGATATCATTCTAAGAAAGAAGCAACTCTTAAGGGGTTCTCGGTTTTTTATAGAAGAAGATTTAACTGTAAGACAACAAGAGGAAAGGAGAGATGAAATGACAAAAGTTAGGGCAGCAAGAGATGAGGGAAAAAGAGCATGGATTTATAAAGGTAAAGCCGTGATTGTGCAATTTGGACCTCCTTCCAAAGCAAGGCAGCAAAATGATAACAAAGAAGAGGCAGCAAACTCTTTAGCAAGAAATGAGGAAGCAAGGTCATTATGGGCAAGTAGGGACAAAGACTCAACTGTGAGTCTTGCATGTCAAAACAAATAGCAATCAAGTCTTACCCAGGTTTCCTTAAGATTAGTTTGTTGGAACTGCAGGGGTTACCCATGGAGACGAGGACCTGGGTTAGGGACTATTGCGGAAGGTAGAGACATAATTTGCCTCATAGAAACACATGAGCATGAAGGGTGTAAGACACCTTTGTTTGAAGGGTATTGGAAGATAGCAATGTGGAACAAGGTAGCAGGGAATGGCAAAGGGCACGGGGGTATCATGGTATTAGTAAGAGAAAAAGAAGGTCGTTTCATTCAGCTAGAAAAAGAAGACCCAAATAAGCAATTTGTTTGGCTTAAAATATCAGAAAATGGAAATCACATTAGAATTGCAGCATGCTATTTTGCGCCACAAGTTTCAAAAATCTACAAAAGTAGAGGGCTTGACCACAAAGATCCCTTTGCAGCCCTAAAAACAGATATTGCAATATATTCTTAGCTAGGTGAAGTCCTTATAGTGGGGGATTTCAATGCTAGAACTGCAGGTGAACAAGCTAGCATTCTTTGTTGTAAAGAAGACAAGGACCCTATCTGGCTTACAGAAGAGAGTAATCATTAGTGGGAATGAATTTTAGAGGATAAAGGTTGCAATCTCTTTGGAGAACAACTGCTTACGCTATGTGGGGCTTTCGATTTAGTCATTTGTAATGGTTTGACTAGATGGGAAAAGTCTGGTAATTTCACTTGCAATACTTACAATGGAGCAAGTGTAGTAGATTATGTAATTTGCTCGCATAATTTGTGTGAGAAAATGGAGGAAGTGTTGATTGGAGATCAAATTTGGGACTTAAAATCAGATCACAAGCCAATCTATTTAAGTTTCTCTTGGACCGGAAAAAAGCAATCAGGGTCGAAAAATCAATGTGTTCAACAAAATCCCCCAAAGGGCAGAATTCTTTTGAATCCAGAGAATTGTAATACCTTCAAAATAATTCTAGAGAGGCTCTTCAAGAAGGAGGAAATCCCATCTCATGGCCTTCATAGTCACAGATTAACACATTTAATTCAAAGCGCACTTGCTGAGTGCAAAAGAGCAAAAATTAAGAAGTCCGAAACAAATTGCTTTCCGGTTAATGCTTGGTTTGACGAGGAATGCAAAAAGGCAAGGAGAGGGTGGAAGGAATCAAACACGGATAACATAAAGCTCAAAGCTTACAAGCAGTTAGTAAAAAAGAAAAAAGCTGATTTTATGGTTTCAAGGAGAGAAAAACTAATCTTCCTCGGGAAAAATAACCCCAAATTATTTTGGAAGGAGCTCCAATCGAAAAAGGTGCAAACTGAAAACAACATTACAGCTTCTAAATGGTTTGACTATGCAAGACAACTTTATGAGCAGGATCCCAAAGTTGACCCTCCTCCTTTGGTCAACACAGACACAAAACTCTTCACGGTGCAAGAAGTAGAGATGGGTATCAAGAAGTTGGGCGCTGGAAAAGCAAAAGACTTAGATGAACTCCAAGCAGAGTATCTAAAGTGGGGCTTAAAATTTCTTTCACCCCACATCACAAAAATTTTCAACAACATCTTACAGCAGGGGTTCCCCACAGATTGGACAACTAGTATGGCAATACCTCTTTTCAAGAGTGGTGACGTCAATAATCCCTCCAACTATAGAACCATAATGATAAGCCCCTTGTTTGCAAAGTTATTTGGAAGCATGTTGGAAAAGAAAATCAGCAAGTGGGCAGAAGAAAGAGATAAACGTGCTAAAGGGCAAGCAGGTTTTAGACCTAAACATTCCATAGTTGATCATTGTATAACTTTAAGGCACATCATTGAAAAAGGTTGGGAAAAAAAGGAAGAAGTTTTTTGTTGCTTTGTTGATTTTAGAAAAGCCTTTGACACGGTTCCTAGGGATAAGCTTTGGGGCAGAATGGAGGAACTCGGGGTTCCCAAGCATTTGAGAGCAGCTGTGCATAGGTTGTATGAAGAGGTGAAAGTCAAAATCAGAACTTCAGCTGGCATTTCTGAAAGTTTTAGAAGCGATATCGGGGTCAAGCAAGGTTGCCCATTGTCTCCCACCCTTTTTGGGTTATATATTGACAAGCTTGAAGAGTGGCTAAATTCGCAAGGGGGTGACGGTATCCATTTGGGCAAGTTCGTTATCAGGCTTCTTTTGTACGCAGATGACCTTATATTGATTGCTAATTCGGCTCTTGGTTTGCAAGAGCATTTACGTTCCCTTGAGCATTTTTGTAGAAGGGTTGGGATGCAAGTCAATATTAGCAAAACGAAAGTAGTGGTTTTCTCTAACAAAAGAAAGCATAACCAACATAAGTTCTATTTTGAAGGCAACATTCTCGAAGAAGTTGCAGACTACAAATACCTTGGAATTGACTTCAACATAAATTTAAGTTGGGATGGTTGTAGAAAGAAAAGAACTTTAGGGGTTGGAAAGCATTTTATGCTCTTCAAAACAGGTGTAGAGAGGCAGAGCTGTGGGACTGGAAAACCACTCTAACTCTTTTTGGGCTTCTAGTGATTCCGGTGATTCTCTACGGTTGTGAACTGTGGGCCAGCAGCACAACCAAGATGCAGTGGAAACAAATTGAGAAAATTCAAAAACGTTTGATTACAAACAGATTCAAAATTAAAAGTGCAGTTCCTTATGCTATCCTGTTAAGTGAAACAGGGGCTGCTCCTATTGAAGCAATTGCTATGGTGCGAGTCATAAGGTATCTGAAAAAAATTGAGCAAATGGAAGAGGATAGATGGCCTAAGGTTGTGTTTAGTGACGGATTGTGCAAAAGACAGAAGACTTGGATGCGGCAAAATAACAAATGGTTTAGTAAATGGGGTATTTGCTTGAGCATGTGTCCTACAAACAGTAAAGAGATAAAAACTTTTGTTATTGATAAATTCCACAAACATACTTGGAAGGAAGAGCTAGAGAGAAAGAAGAAGTACTACATAGAAGAGTTTAACCCCACGCATAACCATCAACAAAAGTCATACATAGGGGCTAATATTTCTTGGAGATCTAAAATTCTTATTGCTCAATTAAGGACTAATTCTCATCAACTCCGTTGTGAAACACGGCGCTGGAAAAGGCCAAAAGAAATGTGGGAAGAAAAAGTATGTATTTTTTGCTCCTCCGGAAAAGTGGAAACAGAAAAACATTTCATTCTAGAATGTGAGGCCTTAAAGGACACCAAGGAAAACTATGCAGGTATTCTGGCAGCTAATTCTTGGGATAATCTATTCAGCGAAGAGTTTGTCGATAAGCTAGGAGTGCTCATTGTAAAACTTCACAGGAAAAGGGCCGAATACAAGAGTCAGATAGAGAAGCAATCTGTCCCATAGGCTATTTTTAGCCTCGTGGACATTAAAAATTCTTTCTTTCTTTCTTTCTTTCTTTCTACTCTTTAACACAGTTTTCCATCACATTATTAAGTTATTTAATCATTGTTGCCCAACGCAACCTTTAAATAGTTTTTCTACGCTCCCTTGAATGGTTTTCAAAGCTCCTTTCAATGGTTCCCTAAATTGCCCTTTTGAATGGTTACATTGCCATTGGAATGATTATCAACACATTATTTAAATGGTTTTAAGGCTGCATCCTTTTGAATGGTTACATTACCCTTGGAATGATTATCAACACATTATTTAAATGGTTTTATGGTTGCATCCTTTTGAATGGTTACGTTGCCCTTCTAAAAGTTTTAACGCTACCTTCAAACGCACCTTAATGCAACGTTGTGATATTGTTTCAATGCAATATGTATTATTATTCCAACAAAATGTGTGCACTACTTTATCACCTTTGCAACGTAACATTTAATATTATTATTGAAACTCAACAATGGTATTATCTCTCCACAACGACGCTTGGATTATTTCAATGCATTGTTTAATATAACATTCCCAATGCGTTGTCATTGATTTTCTTGTTGAGATTTTCTTTTAATTAAATTTGGAGAAAATCTCATGAATGTGACAACAATAGGATTTGTTGTTAAATTGACTCCATTTAATCCTGATGTGGAGTTATTGCATCCTATATTTGTTGTGAGTGAATTTATGATTCAGTTTCTACTCCCAGTTATAAAATGTAAGCCCGTAGAGGCAAATGAGCATGAGGGATGTGAGGTGAGTGAAGAGCAGATGAGAAACTCTGTTGTTGTAATTCTCCAATTGATGAATGAGATTGCCAATGCCCTGTTTGGTGGGCATAGCCCAGATTGGTTGGGTGAACCACGTTAAAAATCTTCTATGTCTTCATGTTTGTTGAATGATGTGTGTATTTGGTTGTTTTTAGGTTTCCGCTGTGTTTTTTGGTCAACAATTCGTATCAGAGCAAGGTTGAGCTGCTTGTTCCAGTGATTCAAGCTATGTGGAATACTGTTGAGGTTTTCGCGCTTGTGTCTCCATACGGTTTTGTGGCTGTAATTGTAGAACAGATCGGTTTGACATCTAAGTGAGTCTGTTGTGAGTTGTATGTTAGCCGTTGAACTGCATGCTGGAGACAGAATCCTGATCTGCGTATGCATCGATCATGTTGCAGGTTTGCTGTGATCGTGAACCGTGGTTGAACGTGGTTGTGTTAGCACTGTATAAGCCGCTGTTGTAGACCGATTGCAGAAGCAGTGTTGACCGTGAGTTGGTTTTTCCATTCGATAGCTGGAGGTTGTCATAGCAAAGCCCTGTGGAGGAGCCACATCAAAGCTCGTGAGGCTGGAGGCTGAGTCTGAGCTCGTGAGGCCGAGTTCCTGTGGAGAAAACCTTTGACCAACGTGCAGAGAAACAACCTGTTGAATTGTCAGCATTGTGAAGTCGTTGAGTCATGCGCTGCAAATTGAGAGCCGAGTTTACTTGCGTGGAGAGTCGAGTTTAATGGCATTGAGAGCAGAGTTTACCTACGTGATGTAAGCTAAATATCGATTCTATAATGCAGAATAAAAACTTAAAAGAATCAAAAAGTAAAAATTAAAATTGCCCAGTAAATCTTAAATACCTCCAGCCATTGGTGTTGAAATAATTCACTGTATGAAAAACTTTCGCTACCAATCTGTTTTGCTGAAACTCAAATCTGTTTTGCTGAAATTCCAAACTATTTTGCTGAAATTCCAAACTGTTTTGCTGAAACTCCAATCTGCTTTGCTGAAACTTTTTAAAACTTCATATTTTTCTTCAAGTAATGAAACTTCGTCGCTATGAAAAATATTATTTCTTTCTATGCAATGAGTCTTCAACAAAATTTATGGCAAAGTAAAATAATATGCCCGAACAGAAACCAACAAGAAATCATAACCTCTGGTAACTAAATTTACCGCGGTAGAAAAACTCTAGCACCAAATAAATGCTCTATTTTTATTAATGTGAGAGAATTCTTTCAACGTTCTATATACCCATTCACAATGCATCGCCCCTACTACTTCTGTTGAAAATGGCAACAAGAAACAGTGAAGGAGGCCTCCTGAAACATCTTTCCTGATCCTAGTTGGAGATTGATCACATAAACTAGGTGGGGACCACACATGTGATTTTTGTCGAAAAATCTATTTTTAGACTATGTCTATTTTTAGACATATGGAGCATGGTCCAGGGATTGCAGTTGTTGTTCTTGAGTATTTGTCATGTTGGGAAAATATGGACATCTATTTTTTGGACCATAGTCATAGCTCTTAAGAGGTCAAGCCTGGCTTTTAGACTATCCTAAAAATAGGGAAGTCAAATATTATTTACTCTTAATAATATTTGGACTCTAAACATTATCTTATTCTCTTGGAGCACTTCAGTTTGATGCCTAGATGTGGCACATGCAACTGACAGAAGGAAATATGCTTTTCCTAGGGTTTAAGTGAAGCTATTGCATGATGACTTCAGTTAGAACTCATGTGACAGAGTTTGGTGGAGTTGATTGAGGAAGTTAGTGGAGTTGTATTCAGTTTAACTAATCTAAACATAGTTGAGCTTTTTGTATCCAAGCTAACTAATAGATACAATTAGTGAGAGTGGTGTGAATTAATTATTAATTAATTCACTAATTATAAACTCATAAATCAACTAAACAACAAGACTGAAGTGAATCTCTCACAATGTGGACAGCTAAGGACACGCATATAAATAGGTGAAAGAGTTGTGTTAACTATCGTCGTGACTATACCGCCGCTATTAAGCAACACACATTATAGGTGGAGTAATCACGAGGATTGCTAGCTCAATCCAAGTGGTTTATCTATATAAAGAGGCCATCCCATAGCTTGAAAACATGCAATTGAGGTTGGCTATCAAGTGGCTAAAGGTTGGAGCATGAGTTTTGCTAGATCTAGCTTGATAGTGTGTAGCATGGGAGGTAGTGCATGAGAGCTTGCAAAGAGCTTTTTACTATGATTGTTACATGATCTCCATGACATGTATAATATATAGATAGTTGGGGGTTTTCAGCTTTAACCTTTCCCATGAAATACTGTGTTCATATGTGTGAATTTTTATGGCTTTAATGTGTGCATGCAATTGATTTTATTTCCGCATGTGATGATCAATGGTAGAAGAGATTCTGTATTATGCATGAAGCTAAAATAGTGTGTGATCGGGAGAATCTCGGTGGATAACATATCAGTTATTCAAATTTCTACATGGTATCAAAGTCGTGTTATAGATTTTCTACATGGTATCGGAGCGATATTGATCATTGGAGCAATTGAAAAGAATTAAAGCGGTTGAGTTTTAGGATAAACTCAAGAAACATAAAGATGGAGAAAGCCGGAAATATACATGCATATTGTATATAATTTTCTACATGGAATGAGAGCGAGAATTTTTGGGTGCGCGAGTTTGTAGGGAATATCTGAAATTTTTTGGTGAAATATTTTCAGAAAAAAATAGAATATTTGGATTCCTTGCGAAAAAATACCCAAATTGAAAAAAAAAATTGGTCGAATCGGAGCTCGGATGAGGGAGATATCATCGATTTAAAATCAGCTCTTTTTGTTAGAAAATTTTGCGACGGCGGGACAATTGCAATGTGCGCGAGCCAAGAATCTACATGCACTAAGGTACAAGATGCATGCAAAGCTTTGAGGTGCAAAGCAGAGGTTAGTGACTTGGTGGTTGAGAGGGATCCTCTCAACATGCAGCGTGAGAAGCAGTCTCAAAAGGTTGTGGAGCAGCCACAACTGGAGATGCAGAAGAATATTTATAGATTTGAAGTAGATGGGATTTCTATGGAGCTTCCTACTGTTGGGAAGTGCAAGAAAGACATGCAATTGAAGCTTGAGAGGGAGCAGGATTTGCATGCAGGTAAGAGTGAACCTCGAGATGTGGAGCAGCCACAAGATGAGGATCATGGAGTGGGAGAAACCACTCATGTAGAGAAATTTCGTGCCAGATGGGCAGAGGGAGTGCATGCAGCTATACCACCAGGTGAGAGGTGGGGCGACATGCATGATTAATCCCATGAGGAGATTTCTGGGCAGATTCATGAGATGGTGTGGATCTCATGGATTGAACCTGGCTACGAGGTGCCCACAGCGCAGCAGTAGCAAGATCAGTTGGAGTGATGCAGGCAGATCAAAGTGACAGTGTCGGATACTGGAGCGCGAATCAGAGTTGACAGCAAGTGCAGAGTGCATGGGTGCAAGATTTCAACAGCCAAGAAGCTGGTTCCCGATAATCTTTGCAAGCTTGGCCGTTTAAGGTCCATGACCTCATGATAGATGCTAGATGCATCAAGACTCGATTGGAGTTGCTCGGGAGCCTATTCAAGCCAGAGAGTTACTGGGAAAGCGATGGATGGAGTTTGCATGGCATATGCAAAGGGTGCATGGCCCATGCATGGAGTTGCATGGTGCATGCATGAGTTTGCATGGCACATGCAAAGGGTGCATGGCGAATGCATGGAGTTGCATGTCACATGCATGGAGTTGCATGGCGCTTGTGAAGGTTGCAGGGCGAATGCATGGAGTTGCATGTCGCATGCAATGACAGTCCTTTCTTGTTGAGAGGGAGTGTTGAAAATGGCAACAAGAAACAGTGAAGGAGGCCTCCTGAAACATCTTTCCTGATCCTAGTTGGAAAGTGATCACATAAACTAGGTGGGGACCACACATGTGATTTTTGTCGAAAAAATCTATTTTTAGACTATGTCTATTTTTAGACATATGGAGCATGGTCCAGGGATTGCAGTATGTTATTCTTGGAGTATTGGTCATGTTGGGAAAAATAGATGGACATCTATTTTTTGGACCTATAGGTCGAAGTCTATTTTTAGACTGCCTATCCTAAAAATAGGGAAGTCAAATATTATTTACTCTTAATAATATTTGGACTATAAACATTATCTTATTCTCTTGGAGCACTTCAGTTTGATGCCTGGATGTGGCACATGCAGCTGACAGAAGGAAATACGTTTTTCCTAGGGTTTAAGTGAAGCTATTGCATGAAGACTTCAGTTAGAACTCATGTGAGAGAGTTTGGTGGAGTTGATTGAGGAAGTTAGTGGAGTTGTATTTAGTTTAACTAATCTAAACATAGTTGAGCTTTTTGTATCCAAGTTAACTAATAGATACAATTAGTGAGAGTGGTGTGAATTAATTATTAATTAATTCACTAATTAAATACTCATAAATCAACTAAACAATACATCAGTTAACTTCAGTGCATGGACAGTTTCAGTGGAGACCAGTGCAGAAATAGGTGAAAGAGCAGGTTAACTATCGGTTGTGACTATACTATTGCTATTTGCAACACACAGATGGGTGGAGTAATCAATGAGGATTGTGCAGTTCAATCCAAGTGGTTTATCTATATAAAGAGGCCACCCCATAGCATTGAAACATGCAATTGAGGTTGGCTATCAAGTGGCTAAAGGTTGGAGCATGAGTTTTGCTAGATCTAGCTTGATAGTGTGTAGCATGGGAGGTAGTGCATGAGAGCTTGCAAAGAGCTTTGTACTATGATTGTTACATGATCTCCATGACATGTATAATATACAGATAGTTGGGGGTTTTCAGCTTTAATCTTTCCCATGAAATACTGTGTTTATATGTGTGAATTTTTATGGCTTTAATGTGTGCATGCAATTGATTTTATTTCCGCATGTGATGATCAATGGTAGAAGAGATTCTGTATTATGCATGAAGCTAAAATAGTGTGTGATCAGGAGAATCTCGGTGAATAATTCAGCAAGTTATTCAAATTTCTACAACTTCAACAGTAAACAGATTGCTACCTCTACTGCAAACAGATTGCTCAATCAATTAACAGATGCCAGTTGAAATCGAGCGGACTACCCGAAGCACATAATTTTGCATATAACTTGTAGTGGCTGGGACTTTGGATTTTCCAACGAAGGGGTAGAGATACTTTCAGCTTGAGAGCACACACAGTGGAGAAAATCTGAAGGCACTTCCAAGCTCTGCTCACTCTAACTTGATGGTGTAAAACTGAAGGGGATTGAGTTAGTGAGCTTGAGGACCAAACATAAATCTTTATAGCCTAGCTTCCATCAAGCTTCTGTTGGCTATGTGTCAACTATTCCACAGATCATGGTAGAGAACTGCAATGGGATTAATGGACCACTTCAGTAGCTCCCAACAAGAAATTAATTATCTGTTGTTGATTTCCATAATTTAGGGAAATTACTGCAGTTGGTTTCCATAAATTAAGGAAACAACTACAGATTAGTTTTTAGAAATTGGCACGTTGGGAGAGGCAGCTTTCCAGAAATTAAGCGGTCGTTTCCAAAATTCGAGGGAGCTTAACACGTGGACCATTGCTGACTGTGGAAGGAGCATTAACAAAATGAGGACGTTTGGCAGCGTAAATGTGTTGAATGGTAAAATCGATTTGCATTGAATTATTAATGCAATGTTTGTTTGTTTTTTAAAAATATATATATAAATTGATTTGTATTGTAATGTTTTAAAATCGATTTTCCATTTAAAATCGATTTGTTGCTTATGCCATTTCAAATCGGTTTATTGAAATGCCATTCGATTTGCATTAAAGTACAGTGATGCAATGTTTTTTTAAAATCAATTTGAAGTTTTCTTTAAAATCGATTTGTAGTGGTGTATCAATTTGTATTCATTGTATATCGATTTTGGTATATCGATTTGAAGTGTGATATGCCAATATGGCATTTTATTAGATAGGGTTTAGGGCCTTTTTTTTTTTTTTTTTTTAAGGGAAAGGCATTTTTTAATCAAAATTAATATTTTTGATTAAAATAAAATCTTTATTTATTAAGAGTTGCAATTGGAGATTTTGTGACACGAGCTACTAAACATTGCAAAAACACAAAGTGCTCGATTTGAGTTCGAGAAGTTCAATGGGAAAAACAACTTCGAGATCTGGAAAGTGAAGATGTATGATCTACTCGTGCAACAAGGCGTGGAAAAGGCGCTGTTGGGAAAAGCCAAACAGCCTTACACCATGACGGATAACGAATGGAGTGACATGGATGAAAGAGCACTGAGCGACATTCGTTTGTGTTTGGCGGATGATGTTTTGTTTAACATCGTGTCAAAGAAAACTGTTGCTGGTTTGTGGACAAAACTTGAAAAGTTGTACATGACAAAATCCTTAACCAATAGGATTCTTTTGAAGCGACAGTTGTACAATTTGCGCATGAAGGAAGGTACGACGATAACTGATTATCTGAATACCTTTAATACTCTCCTGGTGCAGTTAGAAAGTATAGAAGTAAAATTTGAATCAGAAGATGAAGTTGTAACTTTATTATGCTCATTACCCGAGTCATGGGATCACTTTGTTACTTCTATAAGTCTTAGTTCATCAGAAACCCTTGAGTTTGATGATGTTGTTGGAGCTTTGCTGTCTGAAGAAACAAGGAAAAGGTCAAATTCAAAAACCTCTACATCAGAAGCAATGATGGTCAGAGGTCGTTCTAAAGAAAGACGCTTCAGTAAGCACAACAACTCGCGGTCAAAATCAAAAGGGAATAAGAGTAAGGTAAAGTGTTGGTTTTGTGGAAAATCAAGACATTTGAAGAAGGATTTTTGGAAGAGACAACAAACATCCAAAGGAGACTCTCGACAAAGAAGAAAGAAGCAAACACGACAGATACAGGTTCGACATCCGTTTCAGATATGAGTGATGAAGTGTTATCAGTTAGTTTGTCTAATCATGATCAACATTGGTTGTTAGATTCTGGAGCGTCAAATCACATGTGCATTCATAGAGAGTGGTTTAAAAATTATAAATCAATCAATGATGGAGTTGTTTACATGGGAAATGATGTCTCGTGTAATATTGTGGGAATTGGAAGCATCCAGATTAAAATGTTTGATGGGACAAATAAAATATTAACTGATGTAAGACATGTGCCTGAACTCAGAAAAAACCTCATTTCTCTAGGAGTGCTAGACACAAATGGATATAAAACCTTTATTCAAGGTGGAGTAATGAAAGTTTATAAAGGAATTTTACTAGTAATGAAAGCAAAGAAGGTTGGAAATCTTTTTCAGTTAGAAGGAAGAACAGAGTCAGATCATGCTTCTGCAGTATTTGAAAACGACAGTAATTATATTCGTCTATGGCATCAAAGGTTGGGCCATATGAGCGAAAGAGAATTAAAATTTTTATCTGATCGTAACTTACTTCCTAGTTTAAAATCTTCTAAGTTAGATTTCTGCAAACATTGTATATTTGGGAAACAAAGCAAGCAGAAGTTTAAAACTGGAAAACATACTAGTAAGGGAATCCTTGATTATATCCATTTTGATGTTTGGGGTCCATCTCCTACGACCTCATATGGAGGATCATCATATTTTGTATCTTTTATTGATGATTTCTCTAGAAAAGTGTGGGTCTATATGTTAAAGAAGAAGTCTGATGTATTCATAGTTTTCAAGCAGTATAGAGCATTAGTTGAAAACATCACTGGAAAAACCATTAAATGTTTAAGAACTGACAATGGTGGTGAGTTTACTTCAAAGGAATTTGATAATTATTGCAAGGACGTTGGGATCGAAAGACATAAAACTACTGTATATACTCCTCAGCAAAATGGAGTTGTTGAACGCATGAACATGACTCTCTTAAAGAGAGCAAGAAGTATGCTTAGTAACGCCAATTTGTAGAAGGAATTGTGGACAAAAGCTATATCTACAGCTTGCTATTTGATAAATCGATCACCATCAACTGCAATAGGATGCAAAATTCCTCAAGAGGTATGGAAAGGTTATCCATGTGATTATTCTAAACTGAAAGTTTTTGGTTGTGATGCATATGCTCTAGTTCCGAAACATCAGCGTTCTAAATTAGATCCTAAATCAAAAAGATATATCTTTGTTGGATATGGTGATGGGACTAAGGGATACAGGTTGTGGGATCCTACTACTCACAAGATCATCATTAACAAATATGTTAAATTCAATGAATCTTCACTCAATAATCCAGATGTAGATATGAAATTGAAACAGGATAATGTACCTAAGATTCAACGTATTCAGTTTGAAACCAGTTCAAATACTGATGATAGTGCAGATCATGAACAAGTTTCAGATGCAGATCATGAACATGTTTCAGATGCAGATCATGAAGAAATTCCTACAGATAATAATCAGCAAATTGTGAAAGTACCAGAAACATCTTTAAGGAGGTCCATGAGAATGAGACGTCCTCCTAAAAGGTATGATGATTATGTTACTTCAGTTGCTTTAACCGCTAATGATGATGAACCTTTGTGCTATCAAGAAGTTGTAGAAGGTTCTAATAGTGGTAAGTGGAAAGAGGCTATGAAGGACGAGATGAAGGCATTAGACAAGAATGCCACATGGGATTTGGTTGAACTTCCTAAAGACAGAAAAACTGTGGGATGTAAATGGGTTTACAAATTGAAAAGGGGTGTTGATGATAAAGAAGACAGGTACAAAGCGAGGCTGGTCGCGAAAGGTTTTTCTCAAAAAGCAGGCATTGACTTTCATGAGATATTTTCACCAGTTGTAAAAATTGTTTCAATTTGGATTGTGTTAACATTAGTTTCTTTACTTGATTTAGAATTACAGCAACTAGATGTTAAAACTGTATTTTTACATGGAGATTTAGATGAGGAGATTTACATGGAACAACTAGAAGGGTTTGTTCAAAATCGCAACAAGAAATTTGTCTACAGGCTCAAGAAATCATTGTATGGTTTGAAGCAGTCACCTCGATAATTGTACAATAAATTTGATTCTTTCATGATAAGTCAAAATTATATAAGAAGTGAATATGATCATTGTGTTTACTTTAAGAAATCAAGTAATGGCAAGTTCATTATCTTAGTGTTGTATGTTGACGATGTGCTTTTAGCAAGCAAAAGCATAACAAAGATCAACAGGTTAAAGGCTCAGATGACTAGGACGTTTGATATGAAAGATCTAGGAGCAGCAAGACAGATTTTGGGCATGGAGATTTTTAGAGACAGGAGCAATGGTAAGTTGTGGCTATCACAACAGAATTATATTGAGAAAATACTCTTGAGGTTTGGTATGAACAATGTGAAGCCTGCTTCAGTCCCTTTAGCTTCTCATTTTAAGCTTTCTTCAAGTTTATGTCCTAACACTAATGAAGAAAATGAATATATGTCTCGAATTCCATATGCCAATGTAATAGGTTGTTTGATGTATGCGATGGTCTGTACTCGACCAAATATTTCACATGCAGTTGGGGTTGTCAGCAGGTATATGGAAAATTTAGGAAAAGAACATTGGTCAGCAGTGAAATGGGTGCTTCGGTATCTGAGAGGCACAAGTGATTATTGTATCACTTATAACAGAAGTAGTGAATTTGTTTGCGGTTATGTTGATTCCGATTTTGCAGGTGATTTGGATAAGAGAAGGTCAACTTTAGGATATGTCTTTACTCTTACAGGTGGAGCTATTAGCTGGATGTCAAAGCTACAAAACATTGTTGCTTTATCCACTACAGAAGCAGAATACATCGCTGCTTCACATGCTTACAAAGAAGCGGTTTGGTTGAAAGGTTTGTTTGGTGAGTTTGGTAGGCTGCGGGACAACATCAAGTTATTTTGTGATAGTCAAAGTGCAATTCATTTGGCTAAGAATCTGGCCTATCACAGTAAATCAAAGCACATACCTATCAAGTACCATTTTGTAAGACAGGTTATCACTGAACGGGGAGTCTCTCTTGAAAAAGTGCATACAAAGGAAAACTGTGCAGACATGTTCACGAAACCAATTTTGTTAGAGAAGCTACAATGGTGTCTGGCTTCTCTTGGCTTGCAGAAAAGATAAAAATAATAACGGAACAGGGTATCAGGCTAATTGTTATCAAGGTGGAGATTGTTGAGATTTTCTTTTAATTAAATTTGGAGAAAATATCGTGAATGTGACAACAATAGGATTTGTTGCTAAATTGACTCCATTTAATCCTGATGTGGAGTTATTGCATCCTATATTTTTTGTGAGTGAATTTATGATTCAGTTTCTACTCCCAGCTATAAAATGTAAGCCCGTAGAGGCAAATGAGCATGAGGGATGTGAGGTGAGTGAAGAGCAGATGAGAAACTCTAATTCTCCAGTTGATGAATGAGATTGTCGATGCCCTATTTGGCGGACGTAGCCCATATTGGTTGGGTGAACCACGTTAAAAATCTTATGTGTCTTCATGTTTGTTGAATGTTGTGTGTATTTGGTTGTTTTTAGGTTTCCGCTGTGTTTTTTGCTCAACACTTCTCAACGTATCTTGAATATGTGCCTCAATGCTGATTGAATGATTTCTCAAAACTTTATTTAAATACTTTCTCAATGCAACTCTTTGAATGGTGTTTAACAATGCCTTATATAGTTTTAACGGTGTCCTTTGTGATAATTTTAATGTTTCCTTTGATAGCTTTAAATGCTTCTCAACACACTGTAATATTTGATCTCTCTCCAAATCATTTGATATATCTCTCGAACATATTTGATTCACGACTTTTGGTAGTAAAGAATATAAATTATCACATCCTATAAAACCTTTATTGCGTGGTTTTGGTTATAGTCCTTCAACACCCTTTAATTTGCTTGTTTTTCCAACGATGCTTTGCATTTAATGTAGCCTTTGATGCAACATTTAAATATATGTATCACTTCAGCATTTTAATGCATTGTATTATGTTTTCAATGCACTGCTTAGCATGTGTCGCAATATCTTCTAGTGCAATTAACATGTGTCTTTTGAATGCTAATTGGTCAGCTTTGCAACACAATTTGCATTATCATTGCAACATATCAATTGTTTTATCCATTGCGTTGTAACCATTTTCTCACAATGCATTGTGTTGATTCATCGGCTGGTTGAATATATGATGCTTGAAGTGTTTAATGTGTATTACTGCAAAGAGAATTTAAAATGAGAAAGCAATTTTATTAATTTAACTCGCATGAATTGTATGAAAAGTATGAAAAGATAATGAGATACATTGTGGCAAATAATTTACAAGAGCTATGAAAACAATTTATTAATTAAATAAATATGGATGAAATAACATAAGCATTGGAAGTCCAAGCAAAATAATACTCATGTGTTGAGTGGGGTCATATTATATTTTGCATTGGAATATACTTTTTTGCATGTGTTGAGTGGGGTCATTATTATAGTGTTTGAAAAACCCATACCACCTTGAAAGGTAATGAACATTTATGTTCTATTATAGAGCTGAAATCTTCATGTGTCATCACTCCACATACATGTATGGGCTCTTGTTACCATGTCGTCATAAAATATGGGTTTGCAAAGTTCCTATGTTTATTAGGGTTTAATGTTGCTTTGAAATCCTAGCTTGTCCATCTGCAAGATTCACATAAATAGGTATTAGATGGACCTGAAACGGAAAATCTTATTGCATATGTAGAACTCTTAAAGGTTTGATTTAGACTTATGCAGCAACTCAATAAAATACATAAATACACATAAACACAAAAATGCAACAGAAATAAGAGTTCATTTCATTAAATATCACATAACTAAAATATGCTTATAAACATAATGGAAATAAACTAGCTAGGGCGCTGGTAGCTTATCTCCAAGAAGAGATGTGGCAATGACAAGCCTTTGAACTATGTTACAATGAGCCTTGAAGGCCTATTTATTATTGAGAAACATTGGAAAACCCTAAACATCCAAAAACCTAACCCTAGGAGATGAAACACCAAACTATGGGCCCCGTTGGGGTAAATTGTACATCAATTTCCCGGGGTCGTACTTTGGCATACGATTTATGTTTGACGCACACGATACCTTGTTAGAAAGATCTATACGAGGAATACAACTGCTGATAGTGAATATATAGTTGAAAACTCACATTTTCCAAAGGCGATTAAAAACAAATTAGGGCCTCAAAACAACTCCGGAAGTTCAAGACCCGAAAAAACTGCCAAAAATAGTAACTTGTGCTACAATTAAAGAAACTGAAAAACTGAAAGAAATAATGGTGGGGGTCCAAGTGGAATAGGCAGGTGACCACCAATATCCACCTGGATCATTCCTCCCCCATTAGAAAGTAATGGTCCCCATTGCGTTGAGTTCCTCCATGAGATGAGGAAACTTTTGTTGAACTTGGTCCCTCGTGAGCCACTTGCCCTAGTGAAGGAGTTGGCCTCCTTTGACAACTTGATATAGTTGGATCCTTTGTTGTTAGGTGTTCTTGATATATATGTCCATGATCCGATCATTTGTGGCTTGTTCCATGCAGTTTGGGTTTAACTCTATTGGTGTGAGTTGTTCTGCCATGTTGAATATGTCCAATAGAGGTGGAAAGTAGGGCTGAAGACGATCCACATTAAACACTAGGTGCAGACCAAGGAATGGTGGAAAGCTAAGATTGAAGGCATTGTCCCCTACATCCTTGGTGATGGTGTATGGCCCATATCGGAGTGAGCAAAGATTGCGGTGGGGTCTAGCGAGGTGCTCCTTCTACAAATGTAGCAGCACTTTGTCGCCCACCTGGAAGCTGTGCGGCACACAATGTTGATCATGTCGTTGTTTGTACTTGGCATTGGCTCTGTCCAATATGTCATGAACCTGTTGGCAGATGTGTTGAATGCGCTCAATGAATTTGTTCGCCCTGTCAGCTTCAAACTGGACATGAGCCGAATCAACCTGACTAGCCACAAATGGCATGGCTATGTCGATGGGACATAGTGGCTGGAATCCCAAGCCCACCTGAAATGGGTTGTGGCCGGTTGAGCTGTGGAGAGTCCGGTTATAGCTGTGTTGTACATAGGGGAGGCTCTCTTCCCATGTGCATGGATGCTTTGAGTTGTACATGCGCAGAATGTGTACGATCATCGTGTTTACGACCTCTATCTGCCCATCAGTTTGGGATTGAAAGTTGTGGAATTAGTGAGCTTGGTGTCCAGAATTGACCAAAGGTTGGACCAAAATGTACTAAGGAACCTGTTGTCACGATATGAGATGATAGACTATGGGATCCCAAAGTGTACCCACACTCGTTCAAAGAAAATTTTAGCATTGGCTTCTGCTGTGATATTCTTCTTGCAGGTCGCCATAATGGCCATCTTCGAGAATCTGTTGAAGACCACGAAAACACAGTCATCGCCATGCTTAGTACAAGGAAGGCTCGACATGTAATCCATGGAGTTGGATTGCCAATGTTGACTAGGGGTAGGCAACGAAGTATAGAGGCCTTGCTTCTTGATGGTCAATTTGGAAAAGGCGCAGGTAGTGCAGGATCTGATGTACTTCCCGACATCATGTCGAAGATTCAACTAATAGAAATAGTTTTGCAGTACTACCACTATTTTCTCGACCCCAAAATACCCAGCGAACCAATTGCAGTGCGCTTCCCAAATAATCTTGGCATGCTTGCTTGAAGGAACACAAATGTGTCCCAAGTGACATAAAAGTCCATCCTAGAGGTGAAAATTCGGAACTTGCTTACCCTCCAAAAGCGTCTTGTATGTGTGGCCAAATTCTCGATCACTCTTGTAAGAAGAAGCCAATCAGAAGTCTCGTACCCACAAGAGTTGAGTATGGTGGTTAGTGCCACGATCGAAGATCAGCTGAGGAAGTCTACAACATTATTGGTGTTACCCTTCTTGTACTTGATGTTCAAATGAAACTATTGTAGATATGTGGAGCACTTCTAATGGTGATTGTTCTACAACTTCCCTTATGTCTGTATGAACTGCAGGGGTCGATGGTATGTGTGGACGACTATTTCCTTTCCCAAAATGTAATGCTTCCATTGTCGGCAAGCCTGCATAATGGAATACATCTCTTTGTAATAAGTGGGATACTTCCAGACAGTGTCTCACTGTGATATGCCATTGGATTCCCATGTTGAGTAAGAACTGACCCAATAGCATAGTCTGAGGCATTTGTCTTGATCTCAAGTGGTTGTTGCAAGTCTGGTAATGTGAGCACTAAGTAGATCAAAGGTGATGTTTCAACTCTACAAATGCCTTATGTTGAGATTCAAAACAAAATAATTTTGCTTTTGCTCCTCCTTTGGTGACTTAACTTAAGGGCCAAGTGATATGAGAGAATTCCAACACGAACCTGCGGTAGAAATTGGCAAGACCCATAAAGCTACAGAGCTCTATTAGCGTGGTTGGGGTTGGCCAATCCTAAATGACTTGGATCTTGGCTGGATCCACATGCACCCCCCGCTTATCAATAATGTATCCTAGATACTGAACCTAGGTCATGCCAAAAGTGCACTTCTCCAAATTGGCACACAACTTGTGTTTCCACAGTGTTTGGAGGACCTGTCAGATGTGGTGGAGGTGCTCTTCCCAAGTTTGGATGAAGATCAATATGTCATCCAAGTACACTACTACAAATTAGTTGGTGAATGGTCGTAATATGTCGTCCATCATCCTCATGAAGGCCGCAGGAACATTCGTCAACCCAAAAGGCATGACCAGCCATTCGAAAAGGCCCTCCTTAGCTTTGAAGGCAGTCTTCCACACATTAGAGGGTTTGATTGGTACCTGGTGATACTCGGACTTCAAGTCGATCTTGCTGAAATATTTTCCCCCCTTGAGTTGGTTCAGAGGGTCATCAATCTGTGGGATCGGGTACCTATTCCAGATAGTGATCTTGTTCAGCACTCGATAGTCAATACAGAGTCTCCAAGTCCCATCCTTCTTCTATACAAACACGATTAGTCTCCCAAAGGTTGATGAACTCAGCAAAATGTGACCTTTCTGCAGTATCTCTTGAATATGTCCCTTGATTTCATCATTCTTCGGAACAAAGCGCCAATATATCTGTCCATTGGGCGGCGGCGCACCTGGGGTGAGATCGATGGGGTGCTTGACTTGATAGTGTAGAGGAACCCCCGAGGGTGAGGTGAAGATTTCCTCGTACTCCTCCACGACCTTGTCCATCTATTTTTGTCATGCGGAGGAGCCCTGTCTGGAGGTCATGGCCACAGTATTATTCTTTCCATAAGGGAGGATTATCAGGAAAACAAATTTCCCGATTTTGGAAATGAGCTTACTACATTGTTTTTCAGTAACCAAAGAGATGGCAACAGGTGGTGCTACCTTCGGTATCCTATAAAACTTATTTCCCAAAGTAACAATAATAGCACGAGGTCGGGACTCATACACAACATGATGCTTCCACAAGTATGATTGGCCTAATAATACATCACAAACATCAAGAGGAGCAATGTCACATAATACCACATTTGTGAAGGGCGTGATGATGTAAGGAAGGAGACATTGATGGCTGACGCGAAGATCCCGTCCTTGGTGAATCCTTTCAATGGTGTACGTTTGTAGGTGTGTTGTGGTTGGAAAGCCCTGCCACTTCACAACCTCTACTGAAATGAGGTTCTTTTGGCTCCCATCGTCGACAATGAATTGTAATAGGGAACCCTTCACCCACATCTCGGAATGGTAGAGGCACTCCCCCTTGTCTGGATATTCGTGGTGGCAACAATGGCATTGGGCTCCGCATCGATAATCTGATTCCCTCTGTCATTCCCCTTGTTGAGTTTTGATTCAGAGTAGGAGCATGCATGTGATTCAAAAGCCTTCAGCTCGACCACCAGTGACTGCTTTTCCCGACACTCACTTGTGTTGTGAGTGGAGCTCTTATGGAACTCATACCACTTTCTCGTATCCTTCTTTGGCTTCGTGGTGTTGTTCTTTGCTTGCGGCTTTGGCGGGTTATCATGGGCTTCCCGACCTTGGATCTATCCTTTGTTTTGTGGTTTGGGGGCACCTTTCCCTTGTTTCTGATTCGTAGATCCAAAGTCTAGCTTCTTCTGTTTGAATTTCTGCTCAATCTTGGCAGCACACCGGTATGTTGTGCCAAACAAGGATATGTAGAGGAACTCCATTTCCTCCTGAATACATCTGTGCAGACAACTACAATACTTCAACACCAAATTTTTCTTTGAATAGTTGATACCCAATTTTGTGCGCAGGGTATGGAACAGATTTATCAGCTCATGCACATCTTGATCCCTTTGCTGTCGTAACATAGTCCATTAGATGTACTTGTCCTCATAGCTCCCCACCAGATAATATTGTTCCTTGATAGCGTCTCAGAAAGAATTCCAAGTGGGTGCAGCCAAAAACAGAGAGGGTTCCCTCTCGTCCTTTTTCTCATAGTAGGTTTCCCACCAGTCATTGACATCAGGGGCAGCTTTAAGGATTGCAAAATTAATGCTTTCCCAGTTGGAAAAGTCGCGAACCAAGAAATTCCCTTCTAATAGATTCAACCATATATTTACGACATCTGCATCTATTTGGCCCTCAAATATGGGAATGTAAAATTTTACTTGTACCTTGAAAGGAGTTGCACCTCCAGAGTGGTTGCTGGATGCAGATACGCCGCCAGTGGGAAGTCATTGAAGGATCTGGGAAAAGTTATCCATCATTGTGTTCCCTTATTTCTCAAGGGCCTCCTCGACCAATATTTTTATAGGATCTCTTGCTCTCTTTTCTTTATTTTGAGGCTGATCTTGCAAAGGTTTAACTAGATCGAGCCCTAACTCCTTATACACCGACCTCGTTGGGGACATGCAAAGAAGGATCAGGAAAGAGCAGACCACTCTGATACCATTGATCCGAACATATGCATGAACACAATAAAATACATAAATACACATAAACGTAGAGATGCAGCAGAAATAAGATTTCATTTCATAAATATCACATAACTGAAATACGCTTACACACAAAATGGAAATAAGCTAGCTAGGGCGTTGGTAGGTTATCTCTGAGAAGAGATGTGGCAGCTATAGGCCTCTGAACTGTGTTAAAATGAGGCTCGAAGGCCTATTTATTATTGAGAAACAATGCAAAATCCTAAACATCCAAAAACCTAACCCTAGGAGATGAAGCGCCAAACTATGGACCCCGTTGGGGTAAATTGGTACATCAATTTCCCGGGGTCGTAACTTTTGCACACGATCTCCATTTGATGCACATGATACCTCGTTAGAAAGATATATCTGAGGACTACTACTTGTATTAAAGAACGTCAAGTTGAACACAATCATTTGTCAACGATGATTTTCGTAAAAATGTCATTTAGGGCCTCAAAACGGCTCCGGAAGTTCATGACCCGAAAATCTACCAAAAATAGTAACTTGTGCTACAATTAAGGAAACTGAAAAACTGAAAGAAACAATGGTGGGGGTCCAAGTTGAATAGGAAGGTGGCCACTGATATCCACCTGGATCAAGGTTACCCTACATGCCCAAACATAATAAGCATTAGTAATATTGTGCTACATAAGATGGTTGTGATGTCTCTCGTGCCTTTACTTGAAAAGAAATGCCAAGCATAATGTGAAAATGGAAGATTTACTCTTGAATATGACAATACATATATGTAAACACTTTTCTCTATTCATATTTAAACATACTTATGGGACTTTAAATCTTGCATGATCATCACATTCCTTCAAATAAAAATGGTATGTAATGGCCAAAAATAAAGTGCTACAAGTTGAATTGATTTGGAAAAAGATACTTGAGTTTGAAAACCAATTCAATATTCAAGAACATGAACCAACTCAATAACCAAAAGGCACCAATATAGAATGCAATCTCCAACAATAATGATGCAACTAGCATGACTTAAAAATGCCATGAAATTCCCATGAAGGTTTAGGCTTGAAGATAAAGATTAGGGCATGGGAATTGAAGGTGAAACATGGCCAACAACACAAGATGCATGCCTATAATTTGCATAGCATACCATTGAGAGTATAAAGCTTTAGAATGCATCATGAAAGCAACAAATTCACAAACCCTAATGCATTCAATAGAATAAGAACCAAGATAAAGCAAGAATTTCATCTTCACTTAGGTAATATAAACTCATGATTTGTGAATTTAAATGCACCTAATGGAGAATAAGGTTTCGTTGTACACGAGGCTTAAAATTCATTATTAGAGAAACAACCTCCCTAAACCCTAATGCATTCAAAATTATGTAAACCAAGATGAAGAAATGTGGATATATAGAATATGTATCTGTTGCGATTTTGGTGCTCCAACCTTGAAATTTTGTGGAGGGGCTAGGACACACGAGACCTCCAAAACCCAGAAAGAATTTGGAGAAATTTCATCTGGTTTTGAAGTTATTCTAATAATTTTTATTTTTTTTAATGAGAACCCTAAGTCTAACTTAGGGAATTATAAATATTAAAGTGAATTAATTAAACACATTTGATGAAATGTTCCAAGTGACATGGATCAAGCAGTCTTTTAATGTGTCCGGTCGATTAGAGATTAGATCATGATCGTTGGTTTTCCAACGAGAAAAGTATAAGAGATAGGCTTGGGGTCAGTTGGACACACACACACATTGGTAGAGCACTAAGGATAAGTTGAATTTCTGGGGCAGGGTTTGCTGAGAAATTCCAAGCAAGTTTTCAGTGTAGTGAGGGGACGAGATCAACGAGGGATGATCTAATCCAAGGCCGAGAATACACAAAAAGAGGGGCAGTGAGTATCATTCAACGCAGAGCCAGTCAGGAGGACACAGTTCAGTCAGCACCACTCAAAGACTGTGGAGAGGCTGCGTAAGCCTAGCTAGGGTGACGCAGACCTAGCCAGCGCAATGTAGGTGCAACACAGCACCAACATAGGTGACGCAGGCCCACCCGGGGCTGCGCAAAGGCAACGCAACATCAGTCAGGGTGACACAGTGGGGACACTTACCAGTGAGGGCTGACGTGGAGGCTGCGCTAAGGGTTCCAGTGGGCCAAAAGGGGCTTGTGATCTGTAAATCCCGTTTGAGGGTGTGATACAACCATATATTTTGTCTTTGAGTGAAAGGTACAAACTATCATGTAATTTATTTGTAGGGACAACCATTTCTGGTGCCTATAATGTTGTATTCAAGTTTTGCATAATAATAAAAACCTCTAGAGTTGTTGCATCGGTTTTCCTACATTGGGTTTTTTCGAAGACATTTTTCCGAAAAATCGTGTGTAATATTGTCACATGTGTGTATTGTTCAATAACTGATCTGTAGATGTGTAGGCTGCAGTTAGTGTCTACTTAATGTTTTTCTGAATAATTCGGTAAAATAACTTGTTAAGATAATTAAACAAGTAGGTGAAGTAGATCTAGATACTGCATTAGGGTTTTTGTTTTGAAACTTTCACATGATATCACAACATTGTAGATCAAGTTGATCCACCAGCAGAGTGACTAAAGAATATTGTTGCAATGAGGGTAGCAGAAGCAGCAGAGATCCAGAAGAGGGTAGCGCAACACCAGGAGGGATGCAACCCATCCAGGTTGACGTGGAGGCCACGCAGAGCCAGCAGAGTGATGCAGAGGCAGTGCAGAGCCTTCCAAAGTGACGCAGGACTAGCCTGCGCTGCAGAGTCGCTATGCAGAGGTTGTACTGAGCCATTCTTCTCACGGAGAGGTCAACTAGACGGACGCAGTTCGTGATTTGAGTTTGTTGTGAAGATTTGCCAAAGTCTGGAAGCAGAGCTTCTGATCTTTAGAGGTTCCTGGTGTGGAAGAGGTTCTGTCGGTGCAGAAGTGTGCCTAACAAAGGTGATAAGAGCGAGAGGAGAATGGTTTCTCAATATATCTACGCCAAAAAAATCTGAGATTCGATCAAGAGGGTGATTGTAGAGAACTGATTCAGTTGTTTTTGGCGGAGGATTTTCAGGATGGAAATCAGTTATCAGAGGGAGCAGCTACTATAGAGGGTTTCTATCGCTAAGAAGCCTAGATCCAGTTTTTTGTTGAGTGTTGTAGCAGGAAGAGGGAGAGGAGTATCTGTTCCAAGATATTTGAGCAGAGATGGTTTCTCATGGACTGAGAGATCATGACAGGTTGGAAAACATGTCCAACTTCATTATCTGGAGGGCCAAGATCCTTACAGTCCTCGATGAGAATGGAATAAAGGACCATGTTGATAATGTCCTAGTTGTGCCTACCGATGCAGATCCTCTGAAGAAATTTAAGGAGAATCAAGTGCAGTAAAAGCGCTTGATCATGGATGGAGTCAAAGGTCACGTGGTTCCACATAATTCTGGGAAGAACACGGCAAATGAAATGTGGACAACTTTGGACAGGATGTATCAGGGAGGCTCCATCCAGAGGAAGATGTTTTTGGAGAATCAGATGAGGTTGTTCCAGATGCAAAAGGGTGAGGAAATCGATCCCTTTCTCTTTAGACTTTAGACTATCCGGGATCAACTGATTGCCATGGGTACGACTCTGGATGAAGGGCTCTTGGTGAGGACTGCCCTGAATGCAGTCACCAAGGAATGGGAAACGTTTTTCCAAAGGATCTTGGGTAGGGTAGCATTACCATCCTAGGCAGATATGTGGGAAATCCTCCGTTAGGAGGAGATCAGAAGATTTGCTAAGAGGCAAAGCAACAACAGTGGTACACTCAAAGTAAAGAAAGAGAAGGAGGAGGATGCAACCCTTGCATCAAAGGGACAGAGGCAGCAAGGGAAGAAGAAGAGGGACCTATCCAAGGTTCGGTGCTTTAATTGTGGTGAACTTGGACAGTTTTCTAGAAATTGTCCTAAGAGGAAGGACAAGGGATCTTTTGAATCCAAGGCAGCAACAATAAAGGGGGACAATGGTAGTTACGATGACGTAGCCTTGAGTGCTCATGAGCCATGTAAGTGGGGTGACATTGATTTGTAGAGCAACTACAGATGGAGAGAGGCAAGATCCTTGAGGTGCCAAAAATCTTGGATTACATACGAGCTATGGGAGCCTTAAGATGGTAGCGGGACAAGTGGAACAGTGGGTGCAGGAGATCACAGTGAAGCAGAAAGCAGATCTGGGATGCTGCAGATAGGAGTAATGCAGTGCAGAGGTAGCAGCAACATAGGAGGAACAACGCAGAGGCTGATGGGACTTCAGCGATGCAGAAGGGGCAGTGCTTACGCAGTGCAAAGCTACAATAGCGTAGAGGGAGCAATGCTTATGCAGCGTAGAGGCTTCGGGGAGACAGCGTAACACAACATCCATGGGAGCTTCAGTGATGAGGTTAAACCAGACTGAATTGTCTGTCAATGATTGGGAAAGGGTCGTTCGATTGCTTACTTCTTAGCAACTGAGTTGCAGTGCATCAGTTAGCAGCGGCAGTGCTATGGGCATCATGATGCAGCAAATTGAGAGGGAGTCGCAGTATGGATGTAGCAGTATCAGTGGCAGTGAAATGGCCAATAGTACAGAAATCAGTAGCGCAGTAGATGGAGGGCAGCATGCCAAGCATCAGCAGTGCATAGACTTATGCGAAGATCAAGCAATACTTGGTGTGGATGTATTACTAGAGCACACTCCTCGCTAAGAGGGAGTGTTGATATTTTGAGGTAGCATCGGGTGTGCTCTAGCCCTGAAATTTTGTGGAGGGGCTAAGACACACGAGACCTCCAAAACCCAGAAAGCGTTTGGAGAAATTTCATTTGGTGTTGAATTTATTCTAATAATTTTTTATTTTTTTAATGAGGACCCTAAGTCTAACTTAGGAAATTAGAAAATTTAAAGTGAAATAATTAAGCACGTGTGATGAAATGTTCTAAGTGACATGGATCAATAAGTCTTTTAATATGAGCCGTCCATTAGAGATTAGAAAAGCATAAGAGAAAGTCTTGGGGTCAGTTGGAGGCACACACACATTGACAGAGCACTAAAGCTAAGTCGAATTTATGGGGCGAGGTTTGATGATAAATTCGAAGCGTGTTTGCATTGCAGTGAGGGGCAGAGATTGGCGAGGGATGATCTGATCCAAGGCCGAGAATACAACAACAGAGGGGCAGTGAGTACCAATCAGCACAAATCCAGCCAAGAGGATGTAGTTCAGCCAAAACCACACAGAGGTTGTGTAAGCCCAGCTAGGGTGACGCAAACCTAGCCAGCGCAGTGCAGGGGAAATGCATCACCAACAGAGGTGACGCAGGCCCATCCAGGGAAGCGCAGAGGCAGTGCAACATTAGTCAGGGTGACGTAGTGGGGACATTAGTGAGTGAGGGCTGATGCAGAGGCTTTAGAGGTTGCGCCAAGGGTTCTAGTGGGCCAGGAGGGGACCGTGATATGTAAATATCATTTGAGGGTATGATACAACCATATCTTTTGTCTCTGAGTGAAAAGTACAAACTGCCATGTAATTTATCTGTAGGGCTAACCATTTCTGGTGCCCAGAATGTTGTATTCAGATTATGCATAATAAAAGAACCCTCTAGAGTTGTTGCACCGATTTTCCTGCATTGGGTTTTTCCAGGGACATTTCTTCGAAAAATCGTGTGTAATATTGTCACATGTGTGTATTGTTCAGTAAATGATTTGTAGATGTGTAGGTTGTAGTTAGTGTCTACTTTAATGTTTTTCTGAATAATTCAGTAAAATAACTTGTAAAGTTAATTAAACAGCTATAAGAAGTAGATCTAGATACTTCAGTAGGATTTCTGTTTTGAAACTTTCACAGTATCATCGAAGTATGAGAAATAATAGGGTTTGATGATAACTGGGTAACTTAAAAACCAATTCAAGCCACAAGCATACATGTTAAACCTTGAAAAGCATAGGGGGGCCCAAAATTTGGGTGTTAGGCTAAAATTTTGGGTGTTGTTGTAGCAGTTACAACATAATGTTGTATATATATATATATATATATATATATATATATATATATATATATATCTACACACACAATATGTATATATATACATATTGTGTATATATATATATATATACATACATATATATATATATATATATCGTAAAAATTATATATATATATATATATATATATATATATATATATATATATATAAAAGTACAAATAAGGTAACTAAAAAAGAAAAAGAAAAAAGAGAGAGAGTATCTAATAATGCAATTAAATAGAATAATGCTTAATAATAATTGGTGGTGCTTGATTCGACCCTCCTTTAGAAACTGGTTATTTTCATGGGTTTTGCAAAGTTTCCCTCATCAT
Organism: Pinus albicaulis; assembly: GCA_034641835.2. Taxonomy (NCBI): domain Eukaryota; kingdom Viridiplantae; phylum Streptophyta; class Pinopsida; order Pinales; family Pinaceae; genus Pinus; species Pinus albicaulis. Next base: position 44,242,483 of record CM076575.1, on the reverse strand, counting down.
ATGACTCATTTGGTATTCCTATGATTGAAATTGCATGCTCGAATCTTCATGACAAAATTTATGCCCACCCTTAGCCATTATAACTTATAAAAAACATTATTGTATTCAATGAAAAATTTGAAATCCTAATCTTAAATTGATATATGCATAAAAACCTTTATAAATATAAGTTGTAATTATTATTATAATAACTTGAAATAAAAAATAAAATAATTAATAATCAAAACTAAACAATTAAAATACAAAGTTTTATTTATTAAATAACTATAAAAAATAAGAAATAAAGAAATATCATAATTAAAATAAAAACATAACAAAATTAATTGAATTTAAATTAATTAAAATATAAAATACATAATTAAATTAAATAAATTAATTACAAAATATAATAAATAAAATATAAAAACAAAAAAATTAATTAATTTCCTCATGCCTCACTTTAATTTTCTAAACAATGCACAATTTGAAGATGCACAATTTATTCAAAGTTTAAAAATATAAACGAAAGGCATGGGGGCGTAGGTATTATAACTTTGTCTCCCATTGACATACATGATCTAGGGGATAAAAAATATTCTCAAATTATCGTGAAACCAATGCCAAATCATCGATCTCGTAGTTTTGATTTCCACGATTCTTGAATCGCTTCAATCTGACACCATATGTGAAAGCTATCTTGTTCTGAATTTTTGTGAAACATCTAAAAAGTCAACTTGTAGGGTTGACAGGGTTGATGATTGGGCATGCCGTATAGTGATGTGGCGCTAACATCAGTAGACTGGCAGGACAGTACGAATGCTATATGGGCCAATCATGTGCTGACACGTGTCATGGTCGTACAGGTCTGGTTGGCATAATTTCATTGGTTGGTGAGTTTCGGATTGGACAATCAGAAGGTGCCACGTGGCCCTCGGGACTAGTGAAATTTTTTGTTAAGGTTCTATGGCTCAAACCCTTGGTCGTTTTGATTGCGGAAGTTGGGACCACGATGCCCAACTAAGTGTTCGACAAAATACACCATTTTCCGTGGAATTTCCGCAACTCTTGCGCCAAATTGTTGCTTGGAAGTTCTTCCAAAAGGAGATTCGTTGCCTATTTTTCCAGTTTGGTCATTTTAGAGGACATATGGCAGAGAAATGGAGAAGGAGGCTTAAGTTGGCCATTTTTCAACCTTATTTCACCCAAGAAGAGCCTACATAAGAGTTTTTGGTTGTTCTCGACACAATGGCAATATTATTTTTGTGATTTGAGCATTGTATGTTGATGTAATTGATATTTTGAGCATATAATTTAAAGGGCCAACATTGGAAGATGGACCCGGAGATGTAGCCTAGGAGGGGTGAATTCCATCATCAATTTGTTGTTTTGTGATGTTGCATTTTGTCTATTTTTCTCTCGGTAAATCTGTAAAACTTAACTAAAATTACTAAGTTTATGTGCTTTTGTTATTTTGATCCATTTCCCACAAGACATAAACTAGCTTGCAATATTTTTGAAGAATTTTTAATTTAATATCAGTTCGGTATGAGAGGATGGTTGTTTTGAAGGTTTGATTATTTTTTGCCTGTGTTTTTGAATGATTACAAGGTCTAAGTTGAGAAGAGAAGGAGTGATTGAAGAACCAAACCCTCAAATTGGTTCAAGGAGGTCACAAATTCCAAAAACTCCACGAGTCACGACACATGAAGAAGGACAGGAGTTTATGTCTGAGGATGAGATAGCTTTTAGAAAGGATTTCTATGATATTTATAAGATGGTGAAAGTGTTGTATAATGAGAGGACAACAAGGTTGCAAGGAGGGATTTCAAATCAACAAAAAGGTAATGGTGGTGATGGAAGCAAGCCTATTGAGCCTCAAAATGATAAAGAAATAATTGAGCTTTTCCATATCATGGTCATTAAAAAACATACAAAAATTGATACATTATTTGATAGTGGATCCCAAGTTAACGTTATTTTTGAAGCAATTGTCAAGAAACTAAATCTAGAAACTACACCTCATACTAAACCTTACCCTTTGCGTTGGGTATGTGATGATTCCAAATTGCAAGTGACAAGAAAATGCAAACTCAAAATTGCCATCACTGCAAAATTTATAGATGAGGTAGCTCTTGATGTTGTACCACTTGACATATGTGGAATTGTTTTAGGGAGTCCATACTTGTATAACTGAAAAGCCATATTCTATTGTCATGAGAAGAAATATCATATTTTTAAAGATGGAGTTCAGTATATTGTTAGAGCACATCGCAAGAAGATTAACTTATCTCTTGTAAGTATTGGTCAAATGAAAAGGCTTGTAAATGCTAGTAAGAATTTTGTGTTGTTGATGATTAAAGCTAAAGATATTGTTGAATCTGGATATTTCACATGATGTGATTCAAAACTCAAGCATGATTTGGTTAAAGATGTTAATTCTTGTGAAAATATGTTTCAGGAACCTGGAGGGTTGCCTCCTAAAAGATGAATCCAACATTAGATTCATTTGCAGCATGATGCACCACTTCCAAACATTGGCATGTATATAATATCATTTTTGAAGAATGTAGAAATCAAGAAGAAAATTCAAGAGTTGCTTGAAAAATGGGTCATCAAGCCTAGCACATCTCCTTGTGGGACTCATATTGTCTTGGTTCCAAAGAAATATGGTACATGGTGCATGTGTGTGGATTTTAGAGCTTTGAACAAGATCACAGTAAAGAATCGTTATCGTCTTCCTCGCATTGACGATTTGCTAGATCAATTAAAATATTTTTTTTACTTCACTTAATTAGATTTGAGAAGTGGTTATCATCATATAAGGATTGTTGAAGATGATATTTGGAAAACCGCTTTCAAGACAAAACAAGGTTTGTTTGAATGGTTAGTTATGTCATTTGGGCTTTGCAATGCACCTTAAACATTCATGAGAGTTATGAATGGTGTGCTGAGGCCATTCCTTGATGATTTGTCTTAGTCTACTTAGATGATATTTTGATTTTAAATAAGACTCGTGAAGATCATGTCAAGCATGTGAAACAAGTTTTAGATGTCTTGAAAAAAGAGAAATTGCTATAGGAAGATGTCTAAGTCTGAATTTGGGAAAACCTCTTTGGTTATTTGGGTCATATTGTAGGAGGGGGTGAATTGAAGATTGATCCCTCAAAATTTGAAGTCATTGTGAATTGGCATAAACCCAACAATGTAATGGAAGTTAGGGTGATTTTGGGTGAAACCCAATATTGGAGCAAATTTATAGTTAAATTCTCACTCATTGCAACACCATTACATATTTTGACAAGTGTTAAACGAGTATTTCAGTGGAGAGGAGAGCAACAGAAAGTCTTCGACACATTGAAAGAGAAAATCAGTAGAGAACTAGTTCTAGCACTTCGAGCTCTTAAGCATCCATTTGAGATTCAAACCGATGCAAGTGATTATGCCACGGGAGTGGTTTTGATGCAACATGATAAGCCTATTTGTTATCATTCTGGAACCTTTTGTATGATTCGGTACAAAGCATGAACAAATGGAAGCACTATTTGATGGGTAAAGAATCGTTTAGTCATACTGGCCATGAACCCTCACAATATTTACAATCACCAACCAGGATACAACAAGCTAGACATTTTAGGTGGATGGGATTTCTACAACAATTTCATTTGGTAATCAGGTACAAAAAAAGGTATATATAACAAAGCTGATGATATGTTATCGAGGCCTATTGTTAATGCATCTGTCATTCTTAAGCATAATTCAATTATGCATGAAATTTATATTGAAAAATATGCTCAAGATGACGATTTTAAAGATGTTTATGCAACTTTGATTCAAGGAAATCATTTTGAAGAGTTGGATTATCATATTCATAACAAGTTGTTGTATCATCTTGGCAATTTATGTGTTCCAAGGGGTGAGAGGGTCAATGTCACAAGGGAAGCCCACACTTCTCTTATTGTTGGTCATTTTAGTGTAGGCAAAATAGATGCACAAATTCATAGGTATTGGCCTCGCATGAATGAAACTGTTTCAAGATATGTAATGGGGATGTTCCATTTGTGCTACTAGCAAGCCTAGCAATAGGAAATTGAGTTTTTACACTCCACTTCCTATTACTTCTCTTCCTTGGGAAAGTATTTGTATGGAATTTGTAAGGGGACTACCAATGTCTAGGAAAGGTCATGATTATCTATATGTTGTTGTATGTTGTTGTGGATCGTTTCAACAAATTGTGTTTGTTGATTCCAGGTAAGAAACAAGTTATATATGAACAAACTGCAAATATGTTCTTCCAAAATGTATGGGTTCAGTTTGGGTTACCCAATTCTATTATTTTTTTTATCGAGATTCTTGATTTATCAGGAAGTTTTAGTTAAGTTTATCGGAACTCATGGACACAAAGTTGAAGAGAATCATATTTCATCCAAAAATTGATGACCAAATAGAAGTGGTAAACAAAAAAAGTGTGCATATCCTTCGTGGATATTATGGTAAGCATCCTAAACTTTGGGATGAGCATTTTCATTACATCCAACATGCCTACAATTGTGTCAGGCACTCATCCATGCAAGTATTTCCATTTGAAGCTTATATAGGTTATTTTCCAAAGTCTCCTTTGGATTTCATCTTTGGTAAAGATATTACAGTAGATGGACATAGTGATGTGGACAAAGGCAAGCATTTCATTGAACAAATTCAGCTAGTGCATCAAATAGTACAAGAGCAGCTTGAGAAAAGAAAAACAAAGTACAAAGCAAGGCATGACAAGCATCGAGTTGATTATGATTTACAAGTGGTAGAGAAAATTTGGTTGTATATCAGCAAGGAAAGACTTCAAGGTGAAGGTAAAAAACTTAATCCAATCAGGTATGGTCCTTTCAAAAGCTTGGAGAAGATTGGTAACAATGCTTTCCGATTAGATTTTCCACCTTACATGGAAATTTATTTTGTTCTGAATGTGGAAAACTTGAGATTGTACGAGTCTCCAATGATTGATGATTATGAGGAGAATGTTTAGATTCCATCTATAGAATATTATTCTCCTAAATATTTACGTGAGTTGTAGGAAGACTCAATTCTTAACAGGAGAATCATGACTTCACATAGAGGTAATGTGGAGTATCTTCAAGTGGGGCTCAAAGGTACTAATCCAAGTATAGAAAGATGGATTGAGATCAGGAGGTTAGGGAGTTTTACCCTCACCTACTTTGCTGAGTAAAAATAGACTTTTGGTGGTCCAAAAGCTTCCAGTGGTGAGGAATGATCCAAGGGACAAAAAATATGCTCAAAAATCAAAGTACTCACAATCTCCCGAAACTATTGATAAATCGTAGATCTCATCGTTTTGGTTCCAAAAACTCTTGAATCGCCTCAATATGACACCGTATGTGAAAGTTATCATGTTTAGAAGTTTTGGGCAAACAACTAAAAAGTCAACATGCAAGGTTGTTTGGCCTCTTCACTAGGTAGGTCTTATGGTGATGTGGAGTTGATGCCAGTAATCATGTGCTGACATGTGGCATGATAGTATAGGTATGGTTGGAAGAATTTCATTGGTTAGTGAGTTTCAAAATATTCGACCAGGAGGCACCACGTTGCCTAATGAGAGGGTGCCACGTGGCCTTCAAGACCCGTGCATAATTTTGTTAACGGTTTGACTGACCTGGCGGGGTTTGACCCAAATATCTCTGGTGAGTTAACCAACAGTCCTACTGTTATACCATGCAATGGTTCTTAATAATCATAGCGGGCGAATTATATTTATAATATAATGATTGTATGTTTTTTTTTTTTTTTTTTGGGGGTGGGGGGTGCTATGGTAACACGCAATGACGTAATAAATATGGAGGGGGCAGGTAGTTAGCCTAGCCCCTAGTCCCAACACACAACACGTAACCAATGACATATGGTGTGGAGGGGCGAGGTGCATGACACCCTGCTTACATTATATCCCAACGATCATATCAAATAGCATGCGACCAAGAGCGGAAGGGTTGGCGGGCACGTGGACTCTAATCTATGCCCCTATTCATTTGGATTACCATGTGACCGTAAAAACGGGTGGAAGTTGGCGTTGTAGTGCCCAACTAAGTGTTCGAAAAAATGCACCATTTTCGGTGTAATTTATGTTGCTCCCACGCCAAATTGCCGCATGGCGGTTCCTCCAAAAGGAGATTCGTTGCCTGTTTTTCCAGTTTGGTCATTTTGTAGGACAAATAATAGAGAAATGGAGAAGGAGACCTAACATGACCATTTTTAGTCTTTTTGAGCCCAGTAAGTGCCTACACATGGGTTTTTGGGTGTCCTAGACACAATGGCAACATTATTTTTGTGATTTGAGCATTGTATGTTGATGTAATTGACATTTTGAGCATATAATTTAAAGGGCCAACATTGGAAGTTGGACCTAGAGACATAACCCAAGAGGGGTGAACTTCGTCATCAAATTGTTGTTGTGTGATGTTGCATTTTGTTTATTTTTCTCTGGTTAAATTTGCAAAACTTAACTAAAATTACTAAGTTAATGTGCTTTTGTAATATCGATCTATTGCCCACAAGACATAAACTAGCTTGTAAACATTTTCAAGAAACCATCAATTTTTAATTTCATATCAATAAAAATCTTTATGCTTCAAAACTTCATGAAGTTTGACTCATGCGACTTGTACGATCCATCAGGCCTGACGAAGGCAGTTAACCCACCATCCTTTTTCACTCGATGCAAATATAAACCATACATCAAAAACCTTTTAATGGCTTGGATCACGTCAAATTCAACATGCTCTTAACCTCCATCTTTCCTCCAACGAACCACATAATTGAAATTTTGTTTTATATATATATATATATATATATATATATATATATATATAATTTAATTATATTGAAAATTTATATATATAAATGATATATATTATTTATTTAAAAAAATTGAAATACATGAGTATTAATTTTCTCGGCAAAAATGTATAAAGAGGTGAGAGTTTATTTATTTATGATTTTAGTTATCATTTTTTTAAAACTAACTATGTTTTTTCTTCTTTTCATAATTTAGGAAAGACATTAAAAAGATTGTCGAGTGAAGATTTGGAAGGAACTCATTAAAATGATGGAATATATATTTTGTTTCGACAAAATTATTATTATTAATGTAATTTTACTTGGAAATTATGAGAATTAAAAGAGAAACTAACTCTGAGCCATATAAAAGAGGATGAAAAGGCTTATTTGAGTGCCTTTTTCATGACACATGGGAGAAGAGAAAAATAGAGATAAAGAATTATTATTTTCTACAAACATAATGCACTTGTTGTAGTGGTTATTCTCATTGTGATTGTGAGGATTTGCTTAATATATTGTGATTCTTTTCTTTATATGTGTTCTTCTTCACTCAACGTTTATATTTACTCGTTTATTGTGCAAGATTGTTGATGTAAATTTATTATACAATAATCTTGGATGCATAAATTGATTTAGATGCTTTGAATACTTGATATTCAAGAGTTTTTGAAATCTAATTTGAGTTTACTTGTTGCATATTGAACCTAAAATTATACATGTTATCTAGGGTTTATTTGCACATTGAACTTGAACAATAAAAACCAATTCTTTTAATTTATTTTTCTTTTTAACTTTATTATTGTTCTTCATTGTATTTATTTCACTCGCACATGTGATTGATTGGGAATAATTTGACTTGACCACGTTCTTTAATCTTTCCCACATAAATTTGATTTAATTTTTCTAAAATATTTATTTTTAGAAATTATTAAATCAAATATTGTAATTGTTTGTGCATGATAAATTGATAATGATACTTGATGACATATTAATTTAAACTACACATTTCAATTAGATGCATTTAAGTCAGTTTGTTCTCATTTCCTTCTTTTACTTTTATTTTAAATTTTAATTTGTACTAACCCTAATGTTATGTGTGAATCATGATATATAATTTAACCTCATCTTTGTCATAAATGATATTTTATTTTAATAAGTTTCATATTTTATGTGCCTACCACTGATCTTTCCCTAAAAATTTATTTGATTTAAAACACTCTCATGTCATTAACCTGGCCATGTGTATTTGTGAAATCAGAAAAATCTATTTAAATTACATCAAACATAGGGAATACCCCTTGAGGTGGAGGAAGGTCAACCCTTGTCACCTGAAGCAAGAGGGTCCTTAGAATTCTCAGTGAATGTGTTTTTAAGTTGTTCTCAGTTACCAGAACAATTCGAGAACCAACAATAATAAAAATATATAATTATATATAAATTTGTAAGAATAATGTCAATAATATGAGTAATAGTGAATAATTATAATATCATACAAAATGTTATAAGAATAATACCTATAATGCTTAAAGGTAAAATATCCATAATACCTATTAAAAAGGGTAAATATAAATATATATATTATTATTACTTATTAAGAGTATAAATTAGTATATATAATAATATTAATAAATATAAGAAAAGCAAGATGTCAATAAAGAAAAGAGAACAATATAAGAGATTAAAAGCCACCAAACAAAGAAAAAGAGAATAAATAACCTAGGGGTAATCATTAGAAGAGAACAAAACAAGAGTTTAAAAGTCCACAAACAAACAAAGAAGGGGAAAAATAAAAACCAAAGGGTAATCATAAGAATATCGAAAAGGGAAGAAGGGATGGAAGATGGAGAACATAACATAACAAAAGAAGAGGTCGATATCAAAGAGGGAAGGAGGTTCAAGAAGACTCATGAGGAAACAAAATTTGAAGAAAGAATAAGTATCTAGTTTTTACTAATTCTCCACTCATCGTCCCTATTAAGATTTCTTATTCGTTTCTCAATCTCAATGGCCTCCATAAACTTCCTACGATGGTTATGAATAATTCTAGCAACGACCCTGAAATATTCAATGTCAATGTTGTGCTTCATTTTATCAAAGTGCTCCACTAGGGTCGAAGAACAAAAACAACTATGCTTAATGTCTGCAACTGTTAAATTTCCTTAAAACCAAATAAGTTATTGGAAATTTTCTAAGTGTAAAAACAATAAATGTATTCGAGAAACTTAAATCACAAATACACTAAGTTTTCTAACTTAACATGCACAACAAAAAATAAATCAAAAGACAAATACGTTAACACATAGAACATAAGATATACCCAAGAAACCCCAACTATAGGGAAAATGACCTGAATGGGAAAGTTAGTGTTTGTTGTGCTAAATTCCAATTCATAATATAAACAAAGTGCTTGAGGATTAAGAGGTAAATTGCAAGTTAACCATGAGTTTTTATGTGTTTTTATGTGAATTTCTTGAGCAAATTAACTTAAACAAAACACTGAACAAAAACATCTAGTGGACATGAACATCACCATAAACAGTAACACAACAACACATGATGAAGGAGTTCACTGATCTTGGGCTACATCTCCTTGGTCCAACTTCCAATGTCTTGGCCCCCTTCTATTATGCTCAAAAGTGTGATTACATAGATTTGCAATGCTCAAACAACTCTGAAACTTGTTCCAATGGCTCCAGAATGCCCAAAAATACCTATCTAGCCACTTTCTACCTCGAATTTGGTAAAAAATTTGAGTAAGTTATGGCTTCCCCAAGTTTTGGCACTAACCGCTCCACAATTTCCACCAAATCCGACACCATCCTAAAATTTTGCCTCGATATTCGCCAATTGGGCGACAATTTCCTGGAATTTCGAGCGAAATTGTTGGACATTTAAAACACCCAATGACGCCTTAAGTCTGAATTTAAAATCATATGGTTTTAGCGCATAAATAAAAATTTTAATATAAAAAACTTTGCGATTTTTTCTAACCGTCAGCGTTAACTGCTAAGAGTGGACACATGGGAGGTTAGGCTGACGGCCTATGCAGGGAGCTCCAAAAAGTGACGGTCTGGTGGTGTTAAATGTTGGTGGCTAGTCTGGTCATAAGGCTACGGTTTATGCTACAACTATGAACAATGGTGGGAGGGGGGGCTAGCCTCCCACCCATGGTCTCGCCCCCAGGCGCGGTGACCAAGGCTAGGGATATACCCTGACCCCCACCCCCAAACAGTATCATTTTAAACTTTAAATATAAATGTTAACCATTATATATCAAGGAATAAAGCAATGGCATATTGGTAATGTTTGGCGTTGTTGTGGTAGAGCTTATGGTGTCGACCTCGGTGTAATGTAGTTTGAAACTTAAACAAAATTTAGTGGTGTCCTGTGCTGCCATGTGGCGGCCTCTCGTTGGGCCACGTGGCAGCATGTGGTTGGCCACATTCCCAACCAATCACAACCTGCCATTTTAGACCAACAAAAATGTGCCACTTGGAAAAACATAATTCGTCGGAGGAAATCTCGTTGACCAATCAACCTGCACACGAGCATGCCCTATTAGCAGTTCGTACTACTGATTGGGTTGTCCCTCCACTATTTTTTTTCCAAAAAATTGTTTGTTTGAAAAAGTGGATAGAACGTGTTCCTGGTAGCATACATTGTTGGTTTTTCTGCGAAACGAGTTACGCCAGATTCAAAACGACGAGATCTACACGGTCATTCAGGTTCCACACCATTCCGACAACTTTCATTTTTGAGCATAATTTTAAGCACCTGATCACACCTCCCCATTGGAAGCTTTTGGACCCCAAAATCTCTTTCATTACTGAACATGTGGACCCCCTCACCCTTCCAGTCTCAATCCACTTAAATTTCCTTGAATTCAACAATTTGAGCTTTTCATGAAAACTGATATTTTTCTTTGATTCTGGAGACCCTGTCTTGCTGTTGTAGATACCATCTTGTTGCAATTTCCCAAAATTTGTAGAACAAAAAACTGTCCTTGAAGAAACAAACATTTTCCTTCCTTGGTCATCAATCAATGGAAACTTGAATAAATTGAAAACTTTCTCACCTCAAACATTGTCTACATGGCCATCTTTAGCTTGTCTTGCCTTGTTTTCACCATTTCCATGTACCATTTTGAAACCCAAAAGAAATACTTGTGGAATCTATGCCTTCTTTTTCATCTTTCTTTGGTGCTTGTTCTTTGATTTTTGCACCATTCAACACCAACATCTTGTTCTCATCACTGTTCAACAATGATATTGATTGTTGAAAATATTTCACACCTTGTTTATCTCTTTTCAAAGGCAACATGTTAGAGCCCTGAAAAATCTTATTACATCCATTAGCAACTTCAATGAAATCACCGTGTTCATTTGATGCATCTTCTTGAAATGTGTTATAGCATCATTTCTCACCTTGACATGATTCATGATTGCTACATGGCTTTATGGGCACCCATTCCTACAGACTTGGACAAATTCACTTAAAAACAGTGGAAAATCCTTCATACGCGACTATGCCCGTGTTTTTCCGCGTGTATACGCGAGTACAGCTAGACTTTTCCGCGTATGCCATTTTAATGATTAAAAAATATATAAAAATCCTTAATTTCGCGCTGGGTTGATGGTTACTCAGGTAGTTCAACCACCCCAGCCCGTGGCCAACTGTTTCCAACTGCTGAAACTACTTGGAGGGACTATAAAAGGACCTCATATGTATGGCCTAAGGGAGAGAGAGAGAATTATTATTATTATACTCTGTTGGTTCCCTATCCAAGTCTGATTCCCCGTGCCTCCTGCACTTTCCCAGTTCATTTCAGGAAACCCTTGTTTCCTCGAGATACACATCCCTTTATATGTTATCTCGTATGCACTCATTTGGAAGGAGTCTTAGCGAGGCAAGGGCTGGACGGATCCGGACGACGGTCTGCGAAGGCCTTGGAAGGATCAGGTGATCTCTCCACTTACTTTTGTACGTACTATTTTTAGAATACAGAAGTATCATGCTGTTCCCGAAGTAAACGTGTTAGTGTATGCTTTAATGTGTGAAGAATATTTGTTATACAAGCATTTATGATGATTTATTTAATGTTTTATATGAATCTCGCAAACATATAGAGTAGAAATATACTGTACAACTTGTCCTTTGTGCTGGTTTCTTCTTGTATTTCAGGTGAAAGAGGAAGGACGGTTGCAGGGAGTTTGAACTCCACGTGGATCTACTTCAAACGTAGGACCAACGGGTAAACCTCTCGTTCTGCTCTATTTCTTTTTCATGACTGTGCATGATCGTGTGAGTCTCTGTTAAATAGTACGCCCCTGCTCTGTGGAGGTTGAATCCCAACCAACCTCTAGGGTGTTAAATCCCCGAAACAAAATGTCTCATTGAAAACATCATTATGCTTGAACATTAACAAAGCAAAATTTTGACTTGCATTCACTATTCTCTTCATTTGTCCTGCATGCATAAGAGACAAACACATCTTCTTTTTATGCACTATAACTATGTACTCAATTCCATTCTTGAACAAGTGGTACTTATTCTCATGGCGATGAAATATTTCCCTTCTATCATAAAGATAAGGACTTCCCAAAAACAATACCTGGAATCTTAAGCAGAATTACATCAAGTTCAACTTCGTCAAGAAAGTTTGAATTGATTGCAAACCTCAGGGTGCACTTCCTTATTACCTAAAAGTTTGCATTCTTGCATATCCAGCCTAAAGGATAAGGTCTTGGATGTGCAACAATTTTGAGATTTAACCTCTTAACTAAGTCTTCAGAAATCAAATTGGCTTAAGAAACACTATCAAATAGTGTGTCTATTTTGGTATGCTTTGAAACAACTCTAATGTGAAAGAGTTCAATTCTTGTATCATCATCTTGAGTTACATTAGAACAACTTGAAGAACTAGTGCTGGCTATGTTCTTACCTTTCAAACCCATTGCTGTAATCTTGGTTTCATCTCCTGAATCTGAACCTAAGTCATGTTCAATGTTTGAAGTTGTTTTCTCTTTCTCTTTGGTTTTAAGTTCGTTGGGCTTCAACATTGGATGGAGTTGCCCAACAATGGTCTTCATCATGGCCATTTTTCCAACAATGTTTGCATGTGAGTTTCTCTTTTTCTAATTTAATAGAACCATTTTTCTTTCCTTTTCCCTTAAACTTACCCTTTCTATTTCCTTCATACTCAAGAGAATTATCACTTTTCTCATTTGCACTATGTTTCCCTCTTACTTCTAGATGTGTGGCTTGAACATAAACCTCATCTAAGTTTGTGGGATTGAACAGGAGAATCATATGTCTAAGATAGTTGTGCAAACCCCCAATATACTTTAATAAATTGTCCTGAGAAGATAATTTAACACCCAAAACTAGTTCTTTTCTCCTAAACTCTTTAGTATAATTTTGAACACTTTGTCCCTTTAGTTGTCTAAACTTTTGCGAGTCCATAATAGCTTTCTGTGTATAATCTAGAGGGTAAAATTGTCTTTTAACTGCAGAAATAAAATCGGACCAAGAGATTGAAATCTTACCATGGTTTTTCATCTCTTCTTGTGTCTTGGCTTCCCACCATACAAGTGTCGCACCCTCCAGTCTCAAGTAAGCTAGTTGAATATTTGTATCATCATTTTGAAGGTTTTGAATCCTGGAGTACACCTCCAACTGACGAACCGAATTTTCAAGCTTCTCTGCATTCACTTCAACATTATACATAGGCAACACAAATTTAATATCAAGTTTTAATAGGGGTGTTTTACCAATTCCTTTTGAGCTATGTTGATGAGTATGAGTAAGGGTTGTAGTAGTGGAAGATGATGAAGATGAAGGTGAAGATGGTGGTGAGGATGATGGTGGAGTAGATGGTGGCTGATCACCATTTCCATTACCTCCTCCTCCTGAAGAACCCTCTTCTCTTGGAGGCCTGGAGCTTTCACCTCGCAACCTTGCATTCCTCTCTTCATAGAGGACTTTCACCATCTTTGTCATGTCAAAGAAATCCTTCCTAAAAGCCTTCTCATCCTTTGTCATGTTATCATTTCCTCCTTCATGAGACATGCTTACTAAAGCTTATACTGCAATTAGAGGTGGAGTCTGTGGTGGAGATTTTGACAATCTTGCTCTCCTTTGCCTTGTCCCAACTTGAGATCGTGCACCCACAAGCTTTCCCTCTCCTCTCTTGAGCTTTAACCTTGTAAGCATTTAAACACTTGAAAAACAATTAAATCCTCCTTGCACAAGTAATCCTAGTGCTCTGATACCAACTTGATATGAATGGGAAAATTAGTATTTGCAGTGCTAAATTCTAATTCAGAATATAAACAAAGTGCTCGAGGATGCAAACCAAAGACATTGTAATCTTAAAGGAAGATAAGGGCAATGCTACTGTAATAATGAATAGACAAGATTATGATGAGAAGATGTTTTATCATTTAAATAACAACAGATGCTACAAAATGGTGGATAAAGACCCAACCAAAAAAATCATTCGTGAAGTCACCTCCAAAATAAAAGAATCATCTTAAGATGACTCAACAAAAAGAAAGTTCAAGCTCAATTATCCCTAGAATCCTAAAATCCATAAAGATGACATCCCATTAAGACCCATAGTAAATACTATAGGATCTCCCACCTACCTTCTTGCTCAACACATGGCCAAAAAACTTCGTCCATTATCTAGAAACACCACCTCTTATATTAAAGATTCGACACCCTTTGTGCAGTGGATAAAAAATCTTAAAATAAATGATGAAGATCTCCTCATTAGCTTTGACATTGTGTCACTCTACACAAAAATCCCCGTGGATGAAACTATCCAAGTTATCAACACCATTATTGATGATGAAACTATGAAATTATTAAAGATATGTCTTAAATGATCATTCTTCACCTATAAAGGAAAAATTTGTGAACAAACCCATGGCGTAGCTATGGGATCGCCATTATCCCCAATATAACCAATATTTACATGAAACATTTTGAAAGAAGAGCACTTATATCATTTCCTTACACTCCAGAAGAATGGAAAATATACATAGATGACATATTTGCAAAATGGTGCCATGGAAGAGAAAAACTTGATGCATTCCTTGCTCACATCAATAGCCTCTTTGAACACATCAAATTCACACTTGAAACAAAAAAAAGATAACCAATTACCATTCCTTGATATCCTTCTCACCAAGAAAAATAGGGTACCAAGTCTTTAGAAAAACCACCCACAATGAGAGAAACCTACATGCTTCATCTCATCACCATCCGAAAAAAAAACTTGGAGTCATCAAAACCCTAGCCACAAGAGCATCTAGAATTTATGCTCCCGAGCTCTTAAACCTTGAACTTGATCACCTATGTAAATTATTTGAAAGTAATGGTTATAACAAAAACATCATTAAAAAAACCATCCACCAAACCCTAAATAATAAACAATAAAAAATGCTTTTCAATCTTCCAGAAATCACCCTCCCCTTCATAAGAGGGTCCACTCATAAAATTGCAAAAATCTTAAAAAAACATGACATCATGGTCGCCTTCACCCCCCAAACTCTATCAGAAAAATGACAAATTCCTTCAAATTCCAGTTGCGCCCCAACCAACATAAAGGTGTCTACATCATTCCTTGCTCATGTGGAAAAGAATACATCGAAGAATCAGGTAGATCAGTCAACATCAGACTAAAAGAACATGTGACAGACATATTAATGAACAAAACATCAAAGTTTGCACTAGCCAAACGTGCCTGCTCATCTTCTCATTACATCTGCATGGAGAATGCCAAAATGATCCAAAGAGAAGATCATTATTTAAAAAAGAGTCAAAGAAGAAATAGAGATTGAAAAAAGATCAAACACCATGAATAGAGATGACGACCTAAAACTAAGTAACACCTAGAAACCCATATTAAAAAAATTAAAAACTAATAATTAATAAAAATTAAAATAATAAAAAGAATAATAATAATGAAATTAATTATTAAAATTTGTTTTTACATATCATGCCAACCCTAATAAATTAATCCAAAATTCTAAACTCATCTAATCTTAATGGCTCTATAATTGAGCTAAAGCTATTCATTGTGTATTGCAATCCCGTGAAAATGGACTCACATTGAAGTTGGAAAAATAATTTTTTTTCACAAGTCTTTTCACTTTTCTACAAAAATATACTCATATTTTTAGTGAGGTCTTGGTTAAAGCGTGATGATGGCCACTGTTATAGCACTCATCACAGGTTCAATTCCCTTCCCCGTTAGTAAAAATGAAGTAAAAAAAAATAATGAAAAGAAGAGAAAAATGAAAAGTACTACCAAACTTACAAAAAAAAAAAGTATACTCTCCTATACAATTTCCTTGTTTCAAAAAAATTATATATAAATTTTTTCAATAAAATTAAATATTTATATTAAAAATTAAAAAAATATAATATAGATGAAAATATATAATAAAAATATTTTAGTACATTTAAATTCATGTTTACTATTTTATCACTAATTTTACACTCAAATTTTTCTCTTTTCTAATTAAAATTATTTCTATACTTTCTGCTTCCGTTTTCAAGGTTCCATATTTCTTTCCTTTCCATTTTTAAATCATAATATCAATGAAAAGTTAATACTGTATAATTTGCCTTTGTTATTTTAAAATAATTTGCATTTAATTTCCTTCTTTCTTTTTAAAATTGAAATAATTTATATATCCTCTATTCCCTCCAATTGGATTTCATAATTTCTTCTTTCTTTTTCAAATTTTCCAAATGATATTATTCGGAATCTCGTTCTCTTTTTATTTTGATTTCATTTTTCTCTCATAATTATAATTCATGATTTAAATCGGAATCTCAGTTACCCATTTCATTTTTGTATGTACGTAATCCATTTTGTCGACGTTTATTATGGTAATTATAATCGGAATCCTGATATTCTTCACCGCTCCAAATTTTTGTATGCACAAAATTCACGATGCCTCTAGTCAAAGTTAATCTTCAACGTTTAAACCAGAAACCGGGAGCTTGTAGTTGTCCATGGCTGCCTTTCCGGGACGTTAGAAAATGTATTTCCCGGTGCATGCTAGTCAAAGCTGGTTGGTGAGTGGCCGTTTGTTTACATTTGAAAATACACACGCGTGACAAAGAATGACCTGATAAACATTTTTTAAATGGCCATGGACTGCTTGGGATGACCTAAAATAACTGCAAAGCGACTGGTGTTCACTGTGGGCCATAATAATATAGGCTCAGATGTGCTTCCTACCTTCCTATTGCGATATTTAAAAGAAACAATGGGTCGGGATTTGCGTTGATTATATTTTTATAGAGATCAACGGGATTCGAACTCTGTCCTATCCGAATCACGAAGCAATGACTGCAACTTTGGTGTTTCTTTTCCAAGCAACCTGAAAGAGGCGCCGTTTCCGGCGGGTAAGTTTATGGGCGAGTTGCCTGCTTACCGGACGAATCTGAATCTGCTTTGTCGGTAATTGAAGCTTCAGCTTTTCTGCTGTTAACCTCGCCGGAAGAGCTGCTCGGTGCAATTTCGTAAAAGCGTACCGCCGTTTTCCGTTTTCTTTTGGGCAGGGCCAAAGTGAGGGCTTGGAGTTGACATTTTAGCCTGGCAGGCTGAGTTGGCAGAGCAGAGTGAGGTTATTTGGCTCGGATGGATTGTTGAACTGGCAGGGCCTTTGCAATTAGGGCGCTTTAAATGCGCATTTAAGAATAGTTTCCGACAGAGATAGGGGCGGAGGAACAGGATTCTTCCTCTGCTATCTTAGCAGAGACGGACCCTCGTCGAACGCCTATATAACAAGCGCTAATTTTACTGAGACTCCTATAGGCCGAGCGCTGAATAAAAAGATGGATGAATAAATGAGTCAGCGGCCCTAAATCTTTTGTTCCCTCTCAGGCTGGGATTTTAGTGCTTGCTCAATTAGCAAATTCATCATACTATAGTTTGAATGGCAGCGTCGCAGCACTGTTGTGGAGTGTCTTTCTGGTTATATCTTCTGATAATTGTCGCGCTGGTGCTTTTCGCTGGCTTGATGTCTGGACTTACCCTCGGCCTAATGTCGCTGGGACTCGTCGACTTGGAAGTTCTGATTAAGTCTGGCAAGCCTGAAGATAAAAAGCACGCTGGTATTCCTTTCCCTCACACAGAATTATTTTATTTATTCTCTTCGAAGTCTCTGTTGCTGCAATCCGCTTCCTTCCTTTCCGCGCCTTCTTTTGTTAATAATTTTTTATATGAGTTGCAAACTGTACTCAGCGGATAATTTAATCTAATCTTCGGAGAATCAAATTGAAGTTACTGCCTGCAATTCACTTAAAAAATTTGGTCGAGTGGTCTGGGAAAAGAAAGAAAGAATATACATACTTAGCAAACAGGACTTCAATTTTTTCGATTAATTGCAGAATTGATGCTTCCAGTTGTCTCTAACAAAGGCTAAAAGATATAGTCAAAGTAGTCAGACTAATACCTACCAGAATTTTTGACGACTTTCTGTTTGAAAGTTGTAACCAAGCTTTCAAAAATATTACTCTGTTCGCCCACGGTAAGTTACCCTTAAGCTTATCGCAGTCTCGGATGGGACTCCGTGCGAAACTGCGAGTGCGTCGGGATTGCAAATTTTTTATTTATATTTTTACTTGGTAATGCTTTAAGGACCCCAAATGTGCAATGAATTACGTTGTATTTGGATTATGAATTGCGTTTTATTTTGACGACAGACCTGAAAATTTACGCAAAACATTATGCCTGGTTTATTTAAATTTTATTATTTTGTTGTATTGCAGTGTTGCTGGAGACGACGGTGCAAATTTGTACCTATTTGCATTCATAAATGTTGTAAACCTTTTTAGCTTTGAGAACACCATCATAGTACATCATGTCCAATTTTTTTTAATACTTTTTTATTAGCTAATATCATGTCTTTCTAACTACATGCTAGAAGTATTTTCATTATACATGAATAAATATCGGATTCGGTACCTTCACTTGGAGGTAGCATGCTCCTTAGCTCTCACCTATATTTCAGTCGAGCAAGAAAGCGAAGCAAGAAAGCAGTAGACCTGTTTTAAAAACTCTTAACACGTCCCATTCATTAAACTTGCCAATCTGGTGTGCTCGAGTGCAATACAAACCCTTATTCAATAAAAAGTTTTCATCAGAGCAAACAAACTAGATCTGGGGCTAAACAAATACAACATTCCCTGCAAGATTGGGCGAAGAATGAAAAACCAGGGGTGTATTTGACGAGTGGGCCCACATGGGGTGAAATTTGTTTATGGGGGATTTGAAACCTGGTGGGGATTATGAATGAATGAAATTTTAATGTCCATGAGACTAAAAATAGCCTATGGGACTATGGGTTCCTTGTTTTCGCCTTTTGCATTTCAGTCCTCTTCTTGTTTAAATTGATGATGCACTGGCCCAACCTTCCAACTATCTCATCGCTCAAAAGATAATGCCAAGAAACCGATGCTAACATACCATAGCTTTCTTTGATGTCTTTGAATGCACCACGTTCCAAAATAAAATGTTTTTCTGATTCCACTGCTCCAGGAGTCCAGACGTGCAAAATGTACACACTAGTTCTTCCCAAGCTTCTTTAGGCCTTTTCCACCACCCTGTTTCACACCGAAGATGATGCGAGTTGGTTCTTAATTGAGCAATAAGAAACTTTGCTCTCCACGGAATGGTAGCTCCAATGTACTCTTTTTGTTGGATATCATACATAGGGTTGAATTCTTTGATGTAGTACTTCTTCTTTCTACCCAACTCTTTTCCCCATACCTGTTTAGGAAATTTATGAAACACCCTTGCTTTATCATGAAATCAAGATCTAGTTGACAAAAGGCCGGTATTTGAAGAGGCGATGTTTTGGGGCATTGTCTCATATTTGGAACGTTTGTTCAGTTGTTAATGTGAAATAGACATCGCGTTGGGCATTATATAATGCTTTTTAAGAATGTGTTATAGGCGTATGGGTAATATCAAAGTAACAAAAATCGCGATGTTATCGCGATTTTTTCAAAAAATCGCGAGTTTTTCAAGCGGCCGATTTAATCGGCGATTTTTTGAACGATTTTTTGAAAAAATCGTCATCGCGATAAAATCGCGATTTTTACGAAAAAATCGCGATTATTTTGGTAAAAATCGTGGGCCCATCAAATAGAAACCCTATAAGTTCAAAAATCGATTTTTTTTTTGTCATTTTTGTAGCCCTCTCATTTTCCTGACACACCCTGTTGGCAGTTCATGGTAATGTTAAATTCTTAAAGTAAAAGTGATATTTCCTTTATTTTTCATTTTCATCCTTTTACTTAAATTTTTAACATTACCATGAAATGACTCAGGATGTTTAAGAGTGGTTTCAACTTTCGACCTCATTGGATTTCATATGGAGAAACTAGAATTTTAGATTTCACTCAAAATTCAGCAGACTTAATGGTTTTCATGGTTTCATGGTTTGGGGATTTGCATTGTTTCCATTTGATTCTATTATGTGTAAGGGTATGAGATTGGCATTTGATCAAGAGTATGAAGTCCTTTAAGAACCTTGATGTTGGTGGCATTGATTGTTGAACTTTGTTGATGTTGGTGGTATTGATTGTTGAACTCCCCTACTGTGGCCTTTACAAGAATGTACCCTTCACTCAAAGGAAAACAACTGGTTAGGCATGTTAATCTTTTTCTACCGCATTTTAAGGTTGAGCAATCCAAGTCTGAAGACTTTGAGCTAGATGATGTTTATGTATCTCTTGTTGATGATCCCATTTCTAGTAGCGATGAATCAATGATGAGTTTCATGAGGAGGAGGAGGAGGAGCAACAATAGGAGGAGGTGACACCACCTACTCCTGCTACTGGTAGAGGACGTGGTCTACCTCCTTTAACTCTTAGTGCTTCAGGATCTGGAGCACAACAGAGTCCATTGCCAGCCCCGCCAACTTCTTCGTCTAGAGGGAAAGCTGTTACATTTTCTCGCAAGAGGGGCAGAGGAAATCAGTAGTATAAGTTATTTGGTGCATTCCTTTGTATATAACATTATGACTCATGATATGAGATGCATTATTATATTTTTTGTTGATATTTTGAGGTTGAGTTGAGACTTAGGACTTAGTATTCAGGACAGGATTCAGTTTTATGTGTGATGTAGCACTAGACATGAATTACACATCTTATATATTAGTTTTTTTTTCATATTTATGTGTCAATGCATTTATTTTATGCTGTAGATGCTTTAGATATTAAAAAAATTGAAAAAAAATTAATATTTTTGTATGTGCCGATTTTTTCCCGATTTTTACGATTTTTTCCCGATTTTTACGATTTTTTCCGATTTTTTCCCCTCGGCGATTTTATCCCGATCGCGATTTTTGTTACTTTGGGTAATATAGAGGCCACACGAATGTGTTTTTCAATAATGGTATGGAAAAGTTATCAGCGCACGGAGAAAAGGTAATTGTTTTGGTAGCTATCCGTTGGTCAAGTTTTTTTCTCCTTCATGTTTCTTGGCAGGGTGCTCAACATGCTTGGAATTCTACAACCATATGGACGTCATTGGCCATTCTAGTTGTTGAATACGGGTAGTATTTTTTTAATACATGTATAAATTACATATTAATGTCTAGTAATGACCATTATAGGTTAATGGGACTTGAAAGTACATGTAAGAATAAACCCATGAGGTGTAGACAAGTTGGTTTGCGTGGGGTTTAGTCCACGCCAGGTCACATATTCAAATCTCACGGGGAGGGTTTAAGGATGGAAGCCACTTTGGGGGAATTAAACCTCCCAAGGGGTGTTCAGGCTCAATCGAGCCTCACACAATCTTGGTGATAAGCATCCCACAATAGGTGATTGATACTTCTTTCATCCAAAGAAAAAAGAAAAATAAAGTACATGTAAGAATATAAGTTAGGTTAGACTTGGGATACGTAAACCCTTGACAACGATGTCTCAACAAAGTGAGTAGGTCTAAAACCTCAAGAAAAATGCAAAGTGGTCTTCGGTTAGCATATGAAGCAAAGGGGGAGCTTGTATTCTCATGTTATTTACCTCCCCATTTGCTTCATATGCTAACCATAGCTCCACTTTAAGAGGGGGGAGCTTAAAAACCCTATGAGAGAATTGGACTGAAGTCCTATCCCTCCCACATAGCAATAAAATCAAAATAAAATGACTACTATTGTAGGAAATGAAACTAAGTAATAAAATAAAATAAATAGTAGCATATCAATGAGCATGAAATCACACAGGAAAAAATAAAAACAATGCTACAGTGAGAAGTGCACCCTTGATAGCGCTAAGCTATACCTCTATAGAACATTTTTAAAGCTTTTCCATTAATGGGTAAAGGCAACCTCTCACCATCTAGAAGGAATGAATTCTCACTTGCAACTTCAACAATTATATAGGGGCCTAAACACAAATTGTCAAAATTTTCATGTTTTCTTAGTTTCTTCGCCTTCTCATTCCATAGCAATATAAGATCCCTATTTGGAAATCTCGTCTTCGAGCTCTTTTGTCAAATTTTTTCTTTGTAGCTTCTTGGCTCTTGATAAGGTGGTCATAGGCTTTTGTCCTATTTTCATCCAATTCAATTAGTTGTGGGATTCTTTCCTGCAAGTCGTCAGAGTCAGTAGAAACATGCTGCAAAACATGATATACTGGGATTTTCAAATGTAGTATCCATCCTATTACCGACCAAAATGGGTAACTGCCCAGGAGAAAACTTTTCTCCTACTTTGCACAACCATCCAACCAACAATCCTACACATTAGCTTGATGATGATTACATGCCAAATCTTCCACCATCTGCATTAGTCATTACACCTCTTGCCATCTAGCATGCCTCTTGGCTAAAGGTGGGGTACCAATCAACATGTACTTTAATCATTTTGCAATCGGGTGCTTTTACTTAATGTTTTAAGCATTTAGGATGTATAAAAGGGTGATTTGGTGATTGACTGATTTTTATTGTAAATATGTTTTCTCACCTTACTAGGGGGTTAATCTCTATCCCTAGTCCAATGGGACTTCCCTTAGGGCCTTAGGGTTATAGGAGGGGAACTACTTGGAAATCTTGTGTTGAAATAACATATTCATTCTCCCTTACACCATATTGAATGCTTTCCAAATCACATTACAAACCCTTGATACCATCCCCATCCTTCGAGTCTAACTTGTCATTGGTTCATTGGGATTTGGCACCCTCTTATCCACATCCTTGAGCAGGGCCGGAACACATTGCCTTGAAGGTTGATGGAACTAATTAAAAGAATAGAAAAGCATAATATGGCCTGTTACCCACCATGAGTGGGTGACCCCTATAGGAGAATTTTTCTCCTAGATTTGTCTTCAGTTGGCAACCAACAACCCCTTGTAGCCACTTGAAAGCTCAATGTTCTACCATTCTTCGCCACTTGAGCCAACCATAGTGAGCCCTCGCTCGTCTGTCATGATCGTATGTTTTAAGGTGGGCCATCCAACCCCGAAGGTATGATTTTTTCATTATGTAATTGAGTGTTTATGCTTGCTTTTCTTGGGCACATTTGGGCATGGATTAGTGGGAGGATTCGACAGAAATAAAGGGCTTGGGTTGTGCTCTTGTTTCCTTACCTCATCTTTGGGGGTTAATCTTGTATCTTAATCCCATTGGATCTCCTTTATTAGCTATTAGCTTTAGGAGCGGCACTACATGGGAAACTGTGATTTTGGTTGCATGGTCCCACTTCCCGATACCATATATCTCACTTCCCTTTGCTCATTACAAGCCCTTTTTCACATTTTCCCATGTGGGTCCACATTTGTCCATTGGGTCCATAAGGTGTTAGCCACCCCCTCCCCTTGTCCACACCTTGGGTCGGGCTTGGAACAATGCCCCGAAGGTTGATGCAGCTAAAAAGAAAGGTAAAAGCATACTTTGGCCACATACAATAAGAAATGTACCACAAAATGAAAAAAGATGGCCGAGACAATAAAATTTAGCACGTGGCCAAGCCAAACATAAGCTCTACCCTGCCATTATGGCCATCACCTTGGTTCCTAGGGCCCCTATGAGTGCCCCTTGCATCATTAAGGAACCCATGATTGTCCCAACCTTTGGTGGGCGATGAACTGCACCACCTTAAGGGGGTAATCACTACTACATCTTACCCATCATGCTCTCATTCCTTTGAGCCCCAAGCAGTTAAATGAAGACAAATCAATAAAGGGAAAAAGACATATGAAGAAGGGTGGGAAAACAAACGCCGGGGTACTTCATGTACCATGATTACTCCCTTTGGGGTAAACCTTAAGGGGGTAATCACTGCTACATCTTACCCATCATGCTCTCATCCCTTTGAGCCCCAAGCAGTTAAATGAAGACAAATCAATAAAGGGAAAAAGACATATGAAGAAGGGTGGGAAAACAAAGGTCGGGGTAATTCATGTACCACGATTACTCCCTTTGGGGTAAACCTTAAGGGGGTAATCATTGCTACATCTTACCCATCATGCTCTCATCCCTTTGAGCCCCAAGCAGTTAAATGAAGACAAATCAATAAAAGGAAAAAGACATATGAAGAAGGGTGGGAAAACAAAGGCCGGGGTAATTCGTGTACCACGATTACTCCCTTTGGGGTAAATACCAAAGGCTTGGAGCCTTCCCTTTGTCCCCACTCCATTCCATCATATTTTCATATGACACCTACCACTTGATGGTGTACCTTGGACCTATCACTCCCTTAAAGGTTGAAACTGCCTAATAGGGTCCTTCATTAACCTCTCTTGTCGAGTGAGGTAACACCAATACATGTCTAAAGCCCCTTTTGGAAGGGCATGCCACTATGAAGTGTTCGTTTCTGCCCTTGATTATCAAGCTTATTTACCCAATTGCACTAATGAACTATTTTATTGGAGGTCGAGGAGACGCATTGGATCTTATGCAGGATTGCAGGTGGGTTTTCATCTTGGACTTGGTCTCCCTATACGGGACCTGTTACCACTCAAACCAGCAGGGGACCTAAAAGGAGTTCCTAAGCGGGCAACTGCTAGGTCAAGGGAAACGATGGAGACTTAGCCCACTGTCACCACAACTAAGACTCCTTGCTCTTTATGGACTTTCACCGATTGGAAGAGACCTGGTAATTAGGAAGTCACTTATAAAGGATGGATCCACCAATAGATGTGAAGTGACCTTAAAGACCCTTTCTCTATGATAGGATTAAGAATGGAGCTTGCTTTCTCTTTAAGCAAGGTACAAGATATTCTGGGGAGAGGAGGTGAGGATTTGAGAGTTAGGTTAAAGAAATATGACTTGAAAAGGAGTTTCCTAATCCCCAAAATCCTTAAAGAACTTGGATTCTCGAGTTTCCCTTGATGATTTTTCTCTGATAAAAAATGGGACCACACGGGGCCAAGTGGACCCAACCGAGGTTAAGGGGATGTTAGGTTAAAGAAATATGACTTGAAAAGGAGTTTCCTAATCCCCAAAATCCTTAAAGAACTTGGATTCTCGAGTTCCCTTGATGATTTTTCTCTGATAAGAAATGGGACCACACGGGGCGAAGTGGACCCAGCCGAGGTTAAGGGGATGGAGTCTAGCAACCGATGATATTCTTAACCTGACCAAGGCAAAGGGAAAGGATCAAACAAGAATTTTCACCTAATGATGTCAAATTGATCCTATGAGGTACTATCCTTGGGAACACTAGGGCAAAATTTGATCCTAGACCTAGGGCTTGGGATATCTCGCAATCCCACAATCAGAATCTATTCAAATTCGGAGGAGACCTTGAGGACACACCAGCGTAGTAGGGCCTAGGAGATCGAAATTTTTCTAGGGCTAGTTTCTTGGGAAATTGATGCCCTAGGTGGCCCAACATGGTTAGACCTAGAAAAGGGAGGAAAAGGTGAAAGAATATGGTTTAAATGACCACCATTTGATGGATTAGTGCCTAATTCCTCTTGGGGATATGGAGTCTAGGAGACTTATGAAGATGGACTTCGTTTTTGGTTCAAGAAGGCTCTCAAAGTCGACTTGGAAAGCGTTTATACTTTGTTGCAAATGGAAGAGGCTTATTGAAATAACTCGATCTCTAGGACAATTCATTCATCAAACATGGCCCATACATGGATATAAGCTAAATAGAAACATAATTCCACATTGATGCCGTAAATGCATGCAACAATTAGCGCCAAAATAGCGAAAATCTCATAACCAATGTATGTAGCAAAATGTAACAACCAAAAGTTGTATACGCAACGAAAATCTTTAAAATACTTCAAAGACGTAAATGTCCATTGTAAGACATGTAACTATATATTGAATTGATGTAAGATGTGAGATGATTACAAATGAGAATGAGGGCCTGCTTATATACCCTAGGAAAGTGCCCTTTTATGAATGGCCATGTCTCTTCATTACTAACTAACTAACCATTAGTTAATTAATTATTGTTTATTATTATTATATTTCTATTCATTATTTTTATATGAATTATATTCATAACATTTTCTCTCTCTTCAAGAAGCTTTGTCCTCAAAGCTTTACTGAAAATATCTTCTCATTTATGAACTTTCATCTTCGATGATACAAGACGATATGTACTCTGAGTGATAAACAAAATTGTCGTACTGTGAACGAATCAGACCATCCTAGATTAATTTTTTGTGGTATCAAATTTTGTGATGAATAGTTATCGTAGGACTGGATTTTGCAAATTTCGGTATTCCTAGGAACATAAATTTGTCGTTTATGTTCTAAGTGATACTGGTACGTAGATTGATTGGAAAGTCTGCTCTTGTGATTTAGATGTCGATAAATAGGTCTTCTGGTTGGACTTTCCCTTATCATATTAGTGGTTGTTTCCTGATTTCCTTCAGGCGCTGTTGTTGTTGAGTTAGCGACTGAATCATCATTTGGAATGTCCATCGTTTGAACTACAACTTCTGTATGTGACTTCACTTCAATAGGTTTATCCTTTGCTTGAGTTACAATTTTGATTGGATCGATATTGGTTTCTTTATCTTCAACTTGGACTGAAACAACTGGAGATTTCAGTACTACTTATTGAAGTTGTTCTAACTTGTCATTAAGCGATTTCTTGTCACTTTTAAGCTTCTTTATTTGCGTAAGGCGTGGTTATGATTCCTTAGACGTGAAAGTTTGCCATTTTCTAAATCATTGACTTTGTCCTTAGTATCTTTCTTTCTCTTTTAAATTTTTGATTTTCTCTAATAATTTTTTATTAAGGGTTTTTAGGCACAAATTGTCTTTTTCTTTTTCTGACAGTGTCTCCTTTAGTTCGTTATCAAAACTTTCCTTTTCTTGTTTTAGTCTTTGTTTCTTAATTTTGGACCTTTTTATTTGTGAAAGTAATATCTCATTGTGGTCTCTTAGATGCCAAATTTCTTTGTTGCTTTCTATAGATTTTTCATAGAACTGATCTTCTAGATCTTTATATTTCTTTTTTGATGATTTGTTCTTTTGTTGAAGTTTTGCGATTTCTTCCTTTAATCTTTTTATTTGCGTCTGGGTATTATCTTGATATTCTTCCAAGGTAAACAATCTTCGACATTTTGGACAAGGTATTGTGCAATTTTTAAAAATTGATAAATATTAATCTTCCATTCGACAAAATGGACATCTGGTCCAAAATGTAGAGTTCTGTATGGAATCCGTAGTTCTTTCATTCATCTTTGAATTATGATCCATTTTGCTTGATCTTAGGATTTTACAGGTACCCCTTTCTAATCCTTATAATAGTAATTTAATAATATACCTAACTTTAATAATCTTCCTCTTCTTAATTTTTACTAAAATTTGGAGTTATTTTGATTAGCCCTTTCCTTATAATACTTTACATATAAAGATCCACTTTCCAATATTTAAATACTCTTGATTTTTTTTTTTAATTTCATAAACTTTCAAAACTTCTTTTTAACTCCTTGAGTTTATATACTTTGTAACTTAATAATTGTATAAATAAATTCTCTTTGATTTATCCCTTTATAAAAATATCTTCTTTCTTTTTTAACTCTATATTGTTTTATTTTTTTATAATTTTAATTTTGATTTTTATAATCTCTCTTTTTTTTTTAAAAGTTACAACTTTAGTGAAACGTAACTATTCACCTCTTTGGGGTATAATATAAAATATATGTCCACTTATGTGCCTTTAACGTGGATAATTTTCTCCATGTAAAAAGTAAAACTTTGTGTATTCCTTTTCTCCTCCTTTTACCTTGAAAATACCATGGGCAATTAACATGGGTTGCTAAAACCACGAGCTTGTAAACCACTTAATGAAGAATCGGGATAATCTTATCTACTCTTCCTTCTCTTACGTATAGTTTTAAAAATATTTGGAAAGATTCCCTTTTGACTTCATCATGCAATTTTTATCAATAATGTAGAACCTTTTTATACATATGAATGTACTCCTTCAAAATTTACATCAGACTATTTTTTTATTTTTAAATAATACTTTTAATTTTTAATAATATATATATACTTTTTATTTTTTACTATTTTTTAATTTTTTATATACTTTTATTTTATTTTTAAATGTACAAGTTTTTATTTATTTTTATTTTTTATTTTTATATGGCCAAGGTCAATTGGGGAAAATGGAGAATCTCCAAAATATGTAGCGAAACGTTTTGATAACGACGACAACACAATTGACGAAAGCTTGATGGCCGTGGGCTTGGTGATCAATCGACGTGGCTCTGATACCATTGTAACGACCAAAAGTCGTATACGTAGCAGAAATATTTAAAAATACTTCAAAGACGCAAATGTCCATTGTAAAACATGTAACTATATATTGAATATTGTATATTGAATTGATGTAAGATGTGAGATGATTACAAATGAGAATGAGGGCCTGTTTATATACCCTAGGAAAGTGCCCTTTCATGAATGGCCATGTCTCTAAGACATGCCTCTTAATTACTAACTAACTAACCATTAGTTAATTAATTATTGTTTATTATATTTATATTTATATTTATTATTTTTATATGAATTATATTCATAACACAAAATAGAAGAAAATAACGTTAAAATAACACTTACATGTAAGAGAATATATCCAACCAACAACACATTGGCAATATAAGAAGCTCCAAGATAAGAAGAACCCAATCCATACATCAAAATTCATCCATTACCCAAAAATATCCACTAAGGAAAAAGTGCGAAGTTCTCTAAGGAGAGAATGATCCAAATGAAATCAAGTTACTCCTATTTATACACCGGTTAGGAGTTAGAATTACCTAATGGGCATACATTAGCCCCTAAAATTAAAATAATGTGCAAATTAACCAACTTTTGGTGACAAGTCCACCAAACTAGCTCACAAATAAAATAATAAGCCTCTCAGGAGGTCAAATAATAATCTATGCATGTCGTAGGGCTCTCCAAGAGGCATGATGAGGTCCATAAGTGCCATAATGATAAATAGGGTCCTCAAAAGTGATGGACAAGGGGGTGGACCCTTGTTCTCCAAACAATAAACTTGTGGTGCTCCCAATGTGTGTGGGGGCACACCAATGATCTCATGAGTCTCCATATGAGTCAAAGATGCCTGTAGATCATCTGTAAGGACTCAAATGATGGAATGAATGCTGCCATGTCATCGTACAAGTCCTGGGACACTTGCCAAGTGTGTGGTGCACCTGTGGGGCCAACTGGGCATAGTGTACCAGATACATCTTCCTCATCAAAAAGGTGGATCTCGAGCAATCTCTGAACATATATGGGGATCCATGGAGTGATGTCTACTGCTGTGGAGGCCCATTGCTCTCTACACACACCCTATATGTGCCAATGTAGCCCTCTGGAGGGTTAGGACCTCGTATAGGAAGACCAAACACAAATGGACACCATCTGCAATCCTGCATAAGATCCAATACATCCCTTAGCCTTCTAGTACAACAAGTCGTTAAAGTAATCAGGTAAAAGAGCTTACAAACCATGGACAACAAGTGGACACTTGATAATGGCATGCCCTTCCATAATGGGCTTTGGCACGTGCTAATGTCTCCAAGCTCCAAAGGGGGTTAGCCAAGTACCTTATTAGGTGGTTTCTACCTTTAGAGAGAATAATGTCCAAGGTACATCCCTCAAATGGTGGTGGCATGTGATAGAGAGGTGAAATGGAATAGGGAATGGTAGGGGTAATCCTGGGCCCAATATCAAGGCATGAGGGTAGCTAGAGAAAGGGAAGCCCGCACTTGGGTATGTAATGTATAGGAGGGAGTAATCGTGGTACATGAGGTGCCCCAACCTTGATTTTTCCACCCTTCTTTATATGTCTTTTGCCGTTTATGATTTTTCTTTGATTAACTGCTCGGGGCTCAAAGGATAAGAGCATGATGTGTAAGATATAACAGTGATTACCCCCTTTTTGGTAGGGCAGTTCATTGCCCTCTAGGGGTTGGGACAATCATGTGTTCCTGAATGATAAAGGAGGCTCATCTAGGGCCTATGAAACCAGGGTGATGGCCATAGGTATGGGGTAGAGCTCATGCATTGGATTTTTCCCACGTGATACTTATGTTTGTCCCGACCATCTTTTGCATCTTGAGGTACATTTCCCTGTTGAATGTGGCCATTCATGCTTTTACTTTTTCAGTTGCTTCAACCTCCGGGGCATCATTCCAAGCCTGACACAAGGTGGGGGCAAGGGAATGGGGAGGCTAACCCTATGTGGACCCTGTGAGGAAATGCGGAACTAGGTGGGAGAGACGATGAATGGGGGTATAGTGAATGGAAGGGGAGTAGTATATGTGGATAAGGGGGTGGGACCACTCAACCAAAGTCGGGGTTTCCCAAGTAGTACCACCCTAAAACCAAATGGTTAGTAAAGGAGATCCCACAGGACTAAAATCCAATGGTAATATCCAAAAGAGTTCAAGGGGACAGAAGCACAAACTAAGCCCACTCTTTCTGCTGAATCCCCCCATCAATCCATGCCCAGAAGTGTCCACGATAAGTAAACCCAATACTCAATTACCAAATGACAAAACTTACCTTTAGGTTTGGGAGGCCCACCTTCAAACATACAATCAATACAAATGGGTGAGGGACCACATGACTGGCTCAGGTGGCGGAGAAATGGCACAACGAGCTATTTGAGGGCTGCAAGGGGTTGCCGGCTGAGGTCCATCATGGAGAAAAATATCTCCTAGGGATATCACCCACGAAGTGGTGGGTAATAGGACCCAAGCCCTCTAGAGGGTCACGATGGCATTTGTAGGGTGAGCATCGGGAGCCATGGGCCTCCAGCCATGCAGAGCATTTATTTCCATGTCATGGGCTTCTTCAACACCACTACATGCTTGTTCGTGCCCCAGTTATACAGAGATGATGATGCACTTAGATCCTTGCCCGACCAACTACTCATTGCACCAGACACTTGGCAACTGTTCCAGGGCCCAAATGAGGTTTTGTCTCTCTTAGGAAGACATGGGAGGGTATGTGTCATCTTCTATCCCTCATTGATGGAGCATCGACTTGATCTTGAGCCATTTGGAGACCCATGAGACCCATTTGGAGCCCACAGAGCCCAAATTGGGATTTGGAGATGTTTTGCAGCACGTAGAGGGCGTGGCCCTCTTTATCGTCATTCTTGAGGCCCTCTCCCACAATTTGACCACAAAAGGCCTCAACGCTAGCTTTGGAGAGCACTTCGCATGGATGACATGGGCTAAAGGAGAATTTAAATAATAATTAATGTTTAAGCTATCTTGGTTGGCTCGTAACCAAGGGTCTTGTACATCATTTGTTATGTTTAGGGGCTTCTTGAGGAATACAAAGTCATGAGCCTTATATAAATAAGAGAGGCTCCCTGTCGTTTGAAACCATCACACTTGGGATTTTCGGCTAGCTCATTAGAGATTTTCGGCTTGAAATTTGTGGAGTGATTTGGACGAATTTAATGCATTTTGATATTTGGAAAATCTCGCTATCTCGCTTGGAGCTTCTCTTTGGCATTTTGATGGATGGATATATTCTTCATTGTCTTGTAAGTGGTATTTAATGCTCTATTTTTGATCTTGATGAATGTCTAATGCATGGAATATTGTCTTATGGTCTTTAATATGCCTTAGTTAATGAAGTTTTGTTAGAACATTGAAGCTATTGGAAATTTTGCACTCATGGATAATGAATGAATGAATGTTCCTAGAGGTTATATTGCATCATGCATCCTTGAAACTCCATTAAATTCTTTCATCGAAGTATAAATATCTAGAGTAGCTGCCTCCATTAGGGCTAGCAAAGTTGCTCCTAGGTCTCCTTGAAGAGCGAATTGCCAAATCAAGATCATTTTTTACTGCAATTCTCCCAATTGCAAGGCACTGGTCTCTTCACCTTTTCCTCACCTCTTTTCTCGTCCCTTTAAGGATAAGGAGGCCTCTCTAGGGTTTGGTGCAAAATTCTTGTAAGGAGTGTGTTTTGAATTATGTTTGGATAGATCTCCTACTTAGTGTCTCCTATAGGCATTTACAAGTTTTGAAAGAATTCCGATAATGGAATCTCCGTAAAATCGATGCCCTAGCTAAAACACCAAGTGGGGACCCTAGAAGCTAATCCTTCAACTTGGGGATTCTTTGAAGGTTTGTACTTTAGTACTTATTAAATCATATCATTCATAACCTTTTCTCTTGCCTACCTTGACCTTGGATGCGCATAATTGTTGTCTCAAATTTCAACCCTAGGTCTCGTGTAGCCTTCCTTTCAAGGGGTTTTTCGTGGAAAGTCATTATAGCTTCTCCCAAAGCTTGCACATTTATTGAACCTTTCCACTGAATGGGCCATCCTTGCCTTACTTCAAGCTTATCATATATACATCTATCACAAGTGAGGAATACTGGGACTTCTCCCGTCAGTGAAAATTCAAGAAGAGAAGGGGCTGTGGTGATAGTGGGCCTCTGTCCCAAGGTATTGTTGTGCTCTCTAGCTTTTTCCTATTTGCAAGGCGTGCTAGTTTGTGTAGCAACATGGCCACAATGAAAGAAAAAGAAAATCAAAATGCAAAAGATGGCCAGGACACACAATAACACATGGGAAAAATCCTAGCATGAGCTCTACTTTCCTTATTAACCATCACTCGGTTCCTTAGCACTTGATGGTCCTCCTCATTAAAAGGAACCCTTGCATGTCCCAACCTCGATGAGCAATAAACCGCCTCATCTTAAAGGGGTAAATTAAATGCTATAACATAAAGATAAAGCTTTGATCCTTGAACTATGCATAGTAATACAAAGCATTATCGAAAAGAGGTAAAAATCACACCAAAGGGTTGGAAAAAGCGGGCCAACAAGGGTAACTCATGCATCCATGATTGCTCCCTCCATTACATCTATACACTCAAGATGTGGACTCCCATTAGCTGGTCCTCTGACCATGGCACTTGGCCATGAAGCTTTTCCTCTCCATATCCACCCATTTTCACTAATACCTTTTGATCGAAGGGTTAACCTTGGAAATTCTATCCCCCCTTGAGGGCTGAAATCACATAATAGGGTTGAATACTTAGCCACCCCTACAAAGGTAGGGGACACCTTTACAAGACTTGGTCTAGTTAGATATTTGAAAGTGCTCCAGGTTTGAAGTATTAACCCCTTAACACTTAAGCATGGTCGACTTAAATGCATTTATGATCTTGGTCTTTAATGAATGGTTGCTTTTACTTGAGTTTAAGTTGGTTTTGCTAGGTGGTCTAGAGCAACAGAGGCCAAGAGGATACTTTACTCCACATGATGCCCAAGCCATACATTACGTTCCAAAGAGCATGATGACTTGGCAAATGCAATGATGCACATTTTGAGCAAAGCGTTGGACCTTTTGATGACTTGAGCAGTTAAGATACATCTCGGAGCACCCCTAGGAGCTAGAATTAGTATAAAGGATTCTTGATGATGTACCAATGGACGCAGCATGCTCCCAGTTTGGCATTGACACTATTTAATGCGCAACCATGATCTAGGGCCCAGATGAGGATGGTCATCCTTAGGATATTGAGGGCTTGTTGCACCTGTTGGAGCCCTAACGCTAGAGAGAGGAGGCACAACGTTGCTCACTTGGCACCCATGGAGATGATGTGTGGCACCCATAGCTAGATTTTGGACCCTTGGAGCTATTTCGATGCATGATTTGGGGATTTTCCTCAAACAGAGGATGATCATGATGCTCAAAGACATTTTCAGCCGTCACTTTTCTTTGATTGAACATTTGGAACCCAAAAAGGGCATGACATCATCACATTTTTAGCTCTACGACTCACGCGTGTGGGCTTATAATGGAAAATTGTGTTGTAAAAGCTAGCGGGTTGGCTTGTAACCCAAATTTACTTTTTGTCCACTCAAAATCAAACTTGTGTAGGGGATTCTTAGTTAGAAATTAGGTGAGGTAGACCTTATATAAATAAAAGGTCACTTCACTCATTCATTCATCATCACTTGTGAATTAATTCGGCCTCTTCTAGAGATTTGGCGTAGCACTTGTACCTCGCTACTCTTGTGGAGATGTGACCTTTGTGGATTTTTGCTATTGGAAACTAGTGCTTATTGTGGAGACGCCATTTTGGGATAAAGGAGGATTTTTCATTGATATCTTGTGAATACTTTTCTTATTGAATATCTTTTATAGTTATTGTATGCAATATATCTTGCTATTGTTTCTATATTTCATGTATAAATGCTTATCTTTATATGAAATTCTTGGTGAAAATGTTGCATGCTTCAATTAAGAATCTTGAACTTCCCTAGAGAACCTCCTAGAGAGTTTTTCTCTAGCTTTATCCCTGTATTGAATGATAGATAGGGTTTTAAAGTGAAAAATTAGGGTTTCCCCCCTTACTCCCTTTTAGGGTTGGATATTTCCATGGTAAAATTTCCCTTAGACTCCATCTCCCAAGTAATAGAAGGCACTGACATTCATACTGATGGTAAAAAAAAATAAAAAATTTCAAAACTCATCTTTTCCTAAAATTTTTGCCCTTCAAGTTAAGTTGTTAGGGTTAGGGTTTGAGGCTGAATTCAACTAGCGCATTAGCGTTAAGCTCGTTGGAGGGCAGTCTACTTGCTCAACCTTAAAACATCAAAATCTAGTAATTTGCATGGTTAGAAGTCCCTCCCTAGGGCTGATGTCGTCAACCCTAAGCAATTCTAAGGCTAGAAAAAACTTAATTCTGCACTAAGACTTCAACTTAGGGTCAATTGAAGGTTCGTGGACCCCATTGTTGATTTTATCATTATAACAAACCTTTTCTCTCTCCTTGTATGCCTAGTTGTGCTACCTTTGTGTCATACATAAAACCCTAGGCTACAAGTCCTTTACAGGATGCTTCTAGAATACACTATTTCTTGTCTAGGAGAATTGAGCCTTGTCCTTAGTCTGAGTATCTTGGGTAAGCCTAATCAATTTTCACCTTTGAACCTGTTACCACAGAATCTAGCAAGTGTCCTAGGAGGGGTACCTATGGGACAACTACTAGACCAAATGACATCAATGGGACAAAGTCCCACTGTCACCTCAGTCAGTATCCCTTGCTCTTTACAGACTTTCAACGATGGGAGGAGTCCCGGTATGAACGAAATCACTTGTGATGAATGAATTAATGATAAGGTATGAAGTGATTCCCAAGGCCTATTCAAGGAGAGACTCAATTAGGGCTCAATGCTTCAAGAGAAGTGAAAGACTCTCCAGGAAATACCTACGAGGAAAATCTAGACCTAGGGTTAAAGATATTCAATGACGATGAGGAATGTTTAAGGGCAAGACTTCCGAGATGATATAGGACCTCTTAAGTAGCTTTGTAAGATGTTTAGACACCTTAAATAGGATTTCACTATTCTTAAGAGACCTAAGTAGGGCTTACACTAGACCTAGCATTTAGGATATACGTCGGAGGAAATTCCTCCAAAGTCTTCACTAGGTCAAGGAAAGATAAAAGAAAGGATCTCTTAAGGTTTATTCCATTGAATACCAAGCTTGTATGACCCTCAAGAAAGGCACCAATCCAATAGGTTCAAGCTAGGTTACCCTTCCAGGGCACACCTAGGGCATCAAGGTTTATGGAGAATCCACCATGGGAAATTCAAGTTCTTATGGAAATTCTAGAACCTGGGCATGGCTAAATCGTCTTGGATATGAATTGGATCTCTCTTGAAATCTTCATATCCTGCATGGCGTCGCCACATTAGTACCTGGCTTGCCACATAATTTGCCCCATGTGCTTGTTCTCTAACACTCCGATGGATCTTTGAAATCTGCCACCTGGGTTTTGTTTTTCTCACTTTGCTGACATTTCTAACGTAACAATTGTGTTTCTTCCCAATGCACTCCTTGTTTTGCCACTCAGAACTATGTTTGATTTGTTGACCATGTTTGACCAAGCTGTAACTAGCCATAGCCACTAACATTGGTCGCAGAATTGGAACATGGCATCATCTCCTCTCATCGGTTGAACAATCTGAGACCAAGTTGACTTCTTGACCATTACGATCACTTTACATTGGGAATCGTGTACTGCCTTGGGAAACATGAAAGCTGTAAAAAATGAGACTACATGCATGAAAGTTGTCTGAGGCCTACAGACTCTATCGACCATAACCATGTGGTAAAGACATAGGTGCACCTTGATGTGGGTTGGACTGGCCCATACACCGGTGATCACCCCTACAAAAGCAAGCTCCCATAAAACCACAAGTTCTCAAGTAAGATCACATAAGGCTTTCCAATTGTATACATGATGAGATGCACTCGAAGAGACCTACAAGGCACTAGCCATGGTTCGGCCAAGATAACAAGATATAGACTTAAGAACAAGACACACGCCTTGGATACCTATTACAAAACCTCACATGGTTGTTACAATGCTTTGATTTGTGACCTTGGGCTTATAATGGTGGTGAAAAATGCTGCAAAGTTTTTGTATGTACCCCTACTGACATGCGGGGTAACAGATACAATCAAGAGCAGTCAATCATCCAACTTAACCTGTGATCCATATTAGTATGGTATAAACATTGAATGAAAGTACATAATTAGTAATTACAGAAATGGTTAGTGTGCCTTTGGATAGATGACCCATCTTCCTTCAATAAATATGCTTAGATGGGAGAGAGCACTAACCTAAGCATAGGTGAAGAGCTCTAAAGTAATGTTATCTTGTGGATTGTCATAGGGCTGCTGGCTGGCTAGTTGACCAAAGGGGAGAAATTTTTTTTCTCCTAGGGGTTACCCACTTTTTGGTGGATAACAGGGCCCTCCTATACTTTTCTGCATATTCAGTTATATTCATGTGGTTAGTTTGGGGATATGTTTCTAACAGCTTTACTACACCTTCTTCCATATTGTTTGAACACTCATGATTGATGTTCTTGATGCCATCGCCCATTGAATAGGCATTGGTCTTGACAATCCAACATTCCATTTAATTCTAAAGTATATATAAACATCCTTATTAGGGAATACCCCCTTGTGCTAGAGGGGAGCTGGCTTAAAGTGAGAAGAAAAGTTGCTGTGGTGACAATGTGCAACCTTCCTATGTGGCCCCAGGGTGGCACTTAGTTTTTGGACTTTGAATATTTTTGAGTGCTGGTGTGGAAGGTAACACATCCTTATACCTATTTTTGAATGGACATGGCCTTTGATAAGATTACTAGTGATTGGAACTATTGTCTTCACCTGTTTCTAATGGAATAACATGATATATCACAATTTTGATTGCATGATTATATTTTTTCTTTGCAAATACTTTGCTGGTTTAGTTGTATGACAGGAAATATCTTATTCTAGCGATGTTATGTTGTTGAGCTGTCAAATTTTCTATATGGATTTCATTGATTACTTTTGGTCCCTAACATTCTTTCTTTACTTTCCATTTTATTCTCTGAAGATAGTGTTCTTGTATTGCCTTGAGAAACAGTTCTTTGTAAAATGTAAGCTTGGTCTCCACCAATCGAAAATGTTCTGAGAGCTAATGACAATTTATTAATATAATTTCTTGACAGAAAAGATCTTACCTGTGGTGAAGAATCAACATTTGTTACTTTGCACCCTATTAATTGGAAACTCCTTAGCCATGGAGGTGTGTAAACCTTTTCTCCACAATCTGGGTCATGATTCAAATCCTTTTGCAAATACCTGCATTTCTAGCATATTCTCAGTTGATGTTTATAAATCGGTTTTCCTTCTTGTTCTTCATTCAGGCTCTTCCAATTTTTCTTGATTCACTAGTGCCTGCTTGGGGGGCTGTTTTGATATCTGTTACTTTGATTCTGATGTTTGGAGAGGTGAGTTTGGGAATCATATGATGCTTTGCTGTAAATTAAATAATCTTCTTTGTGTTCCTTCTGTGCAATTAACTGCTATGCTTTTGTATTTACTCATATGAACTTCAGATCTTTCCTCAAGCAGTTTGTTCTCGCTATGGCCTGGCTGTTGGAGCAGCAATGGCACCAATTGTTCATGTGCTGTTATTGGTATTTTTTCCAGTTGCATATCCCATCAGTAAGGTATGCTCATATATACCTTTTTTTTAGATTGGGAGATTTCAGCTAAAGCTTCAATCTTTATGTGATATTTCTATGCAGGGGCATTTGCTCAAATTGCTCTCTTGCTGAACAACTGAAGCTACTATACTTAGTAGATATTTTGCAATTATGTCATGCTCATTTGGACAAAGAGATAATAATGATAATAGGACAAATAAGTTATAATAAAGACTGAAATTTAGGTTCTCATTTTTTGTTTTGGTGACAATTTTTATCTACAAGGCCTTCAAACTCTTTGCACATACTAACAAGATTTTCTGATCTAATAGTTATCCTCATTTACATTGGCCTGGAATTGATTTAACAATGGTCACTGTTACCCGCCCACATGTTTGGGTAACCCCTGAGAAAATTTTAAGGAAGACGGCCTCACTAAAAACAATTTCGATCTTGGTTTCAAGAGTGAAAACAGCCTTCAAAAAAGATGTAGATCTGCTAGAAACCCTGTCTGTTTAGGAGATAGGAGAGGGTTTGATCCACCTGCAAGGAAATATTTTCAAGAAAAAATACCCCAATCCAAACCCTTTCTCCTTCTTCAGATCTGCAAGAAAACCACAAAATATATACAAGATGAACAAAATTATATACAAGATGAACAAAATTATATACAAAGGGTTAGAAAATAGATACAAAATCTATATATCTACAAGCCCACAGAGTGTGAGTACAACTCCGCTCCTGGGTATTAGAATACAAGCTCTAAATAGCCAAATCTATTCAGTAAGAGCACAATAGTTGAGAAAATAGATTAATAATAGATTATATCACAAGCTAAGGCCAAGAAACCCCTGCGAAAATTTCGTTAGATAAGCCTTTACAAGAATCCAAAGCAAGCTCTTCCGCTTCTATTACTTGGGAGTCGGTTGGTTCAACCAAAAACGTCCCCAAATGCCCAAGATCTGAATCACAAAAATGGATCTCTACACACTCAAGATAAAATTGTTAAATCAAAGTTGATAGATAAGACAATGAAATAGAGGCCTAAGGGTTCAACCAAAAACCCACTAGTGTTGCTAATTCTAAAGTGTGTCTCTAAACTCAAATACTAATGCAAGATACTTGTACAAATAGTAGATGTTGAAATTTGACGACTAAAAAGTTTCCTGCAATCCCAACCCGGTTTAAATTTCACCTTATCACTCCCATTCAATTAAATGGCCTTTCCCATAAACTTACATTCAACATATAGAATTCTGGAAATGAAATTTTCAGATTAAAACACATGGGACTGTCAACACTTGCTGAAAATAAATATGGACATAAACAGATTAGCAAAAAAAAAAAAAATACACACAGATTTTTGGTCAACTTAGACCCGGGCAAAACCCCTTCAATCTTCTCCGGGGAAAACCTATTAGAGAGCTCTTCAAATTTATTTCTTTCAAGTTC
Source organism: Pinus albicaulis (assembly GCA_034641835.2). Classification (NCBI taxonomy): domain Eukaryota; kingdom Viridiplantae; phylum Streptophyta; class Pinopsida; order Pinales; family Pinaceae; genus Pinus; species Pinus albicaulis. The sequence continues at coordinate 44,202,715 of CM076575.1, read as the reverse complement.
AAGAGAAATACATTTGTAGAGAAAACAAAACAACAAGATATAACTTATTTCTTCAGCCCAAAACTCCTTGAAAACTGTGCCCATTTTGCCTCGATTTCCGTGCCCACTTGAAGCTGAAACAACACTGTACGTATGTGCACTGTACTGTACGGATTTCGTACGGACTGTATAGATTTCCGTACCGCTGTACAGATTTTTTTTTCCATTTTTTTTTGCTCAAAAACAACCCTCGAACTGCGTGCAACTCACAACATTAAATGTTGTTCGGACTGTACTTTCTGCTGTCTTCTATGCCTTGATTTCCATGCCCTGCCCAGAAATCACTCATTCAGCTTGGTGTAACAAATTTCTCTTTTAGAACTTTTCTCCAACTCTTAGCCTCCTTTCTCCAATCTGCTCAAAGAATGAATGAATGCAGTCTCTTTTTTCTTTTTCCTCTTTTGTTTCCCTAAATGACTTTTGGGCAACCCTAAGATCTAATGGCTCAGATTCATTTAGATCAAGGGATGAGAATAAATGTGCATTTAATTCTCACTTTCTATTTTTTAACTCACCCATTAAATAAAGTACCCACATTGTACTTTATGTCTAAAGTCACTTTCACTTTATAATTTAATATTGACTTTACCACTTATAAAGTCACTTTCACTTTATAAAGTCACACTTAGGAAAAAAATTATTTTGGACACTTTTCCCTAGGTAGAGACTAACCCATGGGAAACCACTTTTCCAAGGTACATTGAAAATCAGCACTCCCTCTTACCGAGGAAAGTGTTTGTCACCACACCCATCTTGTCCCTGAAATGGATGTGCTTGCCTCTTGGCAAGGACTTCGTGAGAACATCAGCCACCTGCTCATCTGTCGATATATACTCCAACTTCACTGCCCCCTTCTGAACATAGTCCCTGATGAAATGATATTTGATGTCAATGTGTTTTGACCTATCATGAAACACTGGATTCTCCGTGAGTTTAATGCAACTCTGATTATCACAGTGAATAACCGTCGGTCTCAACTCCTGATCAAATAGGCCATACAATAACTTGCGAAGCCAAATGTCCTCACAACTAGCCTGGCTAGCGGCCATATACTCAGCCTCAGAAGAGCTCAAAGCAACTGACTCTTGCTTTCGACTGAACCACGACACAACTGCTGAACCCAATCCAAAGCAACACCATGAAGTGCTTTTCCTGTCAGAAGCACTCCCTGCCCAATCTGAATCTGTGTAAATTGCCAACCTCACTCCATCTTCCCACCTATAGTCCAGACCATAATCAACAGTCCCCTGCACGTAGCGAAGAATGTGCTTTACAGCTACCCAGTGCACCCTCCTAGGCTCAACCATGATCTGGCTAAGTGTGTTCACGGCAAAGCATATATTTGGCCTAGTGTTGACCAGATACATCAAGGACCCAATAAGCTGCCTATACAATGTGGGATCCACCAAACTAGAATCCGAAGCATGAAGCTTCTTCCAGTTGGTGATCGTAGGTGTAGACATGGGTCTACAGTCTGCCATGTGAAATCTTCTCAACACATCCACAACGTACTGCCCTTGCCCCAGAAAGATATGCCCCTCCTCCTACAACACCTCAAGCCCCAAAAGGTAATGCATCAGCCCAATGTCCTTCATCTCGAACTCCATAGCAAGATCCTTCTTGCAACCACTAATCAGTCTCTTTGCCCCAGTAATGAACAAGTCATCAACATATAGCATAAGAATGAGCAGATCATCCCCTACAACAATGTAGGATAGGTTCGGATCTGCATCACTCTTCGTGAAACCGATCTGCTGCAAGTAAGTATCAATCCTTGAATACCAAGCTCTCGGAGCTTGCTTAAGTCCGTAGAGAGCTCGCCTTAACTGGAATACATGGGTCTCCTGCCCAAGTACCTCAAAGCCCTGTGGCTGCTCAACATACACCTCCTCCTTTATAACTCCTTTCAGAAATGCGGTCTTCACATCCGTCTGATGGATCTGCTAACCCATTTCTGCAGTAATAGAAATAAGGGACTGGATAGAAGTGTACTGAGCTACGGGAGTGAAGGTCTCATCATAGTCAACTCCCTCTATCTGTGAGAACCCTCTAGCCACAAACCTTGCCTCGAATTTCTCAATGTTGCCATCCGCAGCATGCTTGATCTTGTAGAGCCACCTAGAAGTCACAACTGACTTGCCCTCAGGCCTAGGCACCACCTCCCAGACATCGTTCTTAACGATAGAGGCATGCTCCTCCACCATAGCCTCTCTCCATACCTCCTGGCTGGCAACTTCCTCATAATTAGTAGGCGTAGAGTCAACAATGCTGGTAGCCTTGGCTACATAACTGCAAAACTGGTCAAGTGGCACACTCTCCCTATTCACCCTCTTCGAAGGGCCAATGAACTCTGCTTCCTTCAAGGTGTCTTGAAGCCACTTGGGCCTCCTCTTCCCTGAAGAAGCTTCCCCATAGGGAACCTCATCCTCTGCCCCCAGTCTAGTGAACTTGAAGGTCTACCAACTGACCCAGATGTGCTTGTACCAACACATGTCCTTGAAGAACCTGTGCCTGTGTTAGCTAAAGTGCCATGTGAACTCTGTACCAGTGGACTCCCTAAAGAAGTGCTTGGTGAACTCGCCACTGGTGCCCCAGATGTCACTGACACTGAAGTACCTCCTGTACCAGTCGATTCAGAACCCTGAGGTCCTGCTCCTTATACCTGACCTCCCTGTTGAGGAGAAGTCTATGACTCTCTCTCATCATACTCCCGTGATCTTCGATAGGCCCTCTCCTCCTCGAACTTCACATCCCTCCTAATCACCACTCTTCGTTTAGAAGGAATGAAGATCTGATAGGCCTTCGAAGTCTCGTTGTAACCCATAAAGATACCCTTATCTGCCATGGGTTCTAGCTTCGTCCTCTGCTCCTTGGGGATATAAGAATATGTGAGACATCCAAATACACAAAGATGTCCCACATGAGGCTTCTCTCCAATGAAGGCCTCCTCCGGAGTCATATTCCCTAATACTCTATGAGGACTCCTTATCTGAAGATAAACAACAGTATTGCAAGCCTCAACCCACAAAAAAAAGGCAAACCTTGATCATGAATCATCGCTCTAGCAGCCCCAACAATAGCTTTTTTCTTCCTTTCAGACACCCCATTCTGCTGGGGGTTGTAAGGAATCGTGAACTCTCTCCTAATGCCCTCCTGTGCACAGAAGTCAGAAAACCCACCATCGGTGTACTCACCACCATTGTCTGACCTCAAGACCTCAATCTTCCTACTTGTTTGCTTTTCCACAAGAGCTTTGAACTCTTTAAAGCGACTGAAGACCTCACCCTTGGTCTTCAGGAAATATATCCAAGTCCTCCTAGAGTAGTCATCAATGAATATAACATAATTCTCATAACCACCCAAGGACACATGAGACATACGACCACTAACATCAATCTGAATCAAGTCTAGTATACCTATAGATTTGCTGTCGCTTGCTGGAAATGGTAACTTGGTGTACTTGCCCAAAGAACACCCTCTGCAGACCTCATAATGCTCGACACTGAAATCAGGAACTCCAGTAGTGATTCCTCGCAATCCTCAAAGCTCCATGATGCATATGCGCCATCCTTCGGTGCCATAACTCGCACAAGTCTCTATTGCTGGTGGTACTAGTGTGAGTGCTACTAGATGTGCTACTCACCAATGCTCCTGCCGACTGAAAACTAAACCTATATAGTTTCCCAGAGCATACTCCAATCACTTTGGTCGAAGTGATGGAAGCTCCCCTGGGATGCATCAATACCTGCCCTCTTGAGAAGGTGACGTCAAATCACTTATCCTCCACATCAGACACTGAAATCAAGTTCTTCTTCATCCCCGAAACTCGCAAAACATCCATGACTTTCAAAGGAGGCAAAGACTCCCTCTCAAAGGTCACAGTTCCCACACCAACAACTCTCACAATGCGGTCATCTCCTAGTACAATCTCAATATCAAGTGCCATCTCTGCAAGCTCTGAAAATAACTCCCATGCACCTGTCATATGGCGGGAAGCCCCGCTGTCTATATACCACACATGGAATGATGTACTCTTACTAGATGTAGAAGTAATAAATGCAAAATCCCTGTCAAACTGTGAAGCAAACTGCTCCACCTCTGCTGAAGCTGCAATACCCTTCTTCCCCTTGTTTTTCCTCTAAGGACACATAGCAACATAGTGTCGAATCTTCTGACATGCCCAACATTTGACTTTGGAAATGTCCATATGTTTCTTCTTCTTCTTCTCCTTTCCCTTAGCCCCATTTGATGAGGCCCCTTTCTTGGCCTTCCCTTTGTTCTTCTCCCTGGCTATCAAGGCTACATCCTCCTCATCTGCTATCTTCACCCCACCACTGCCAGTCTTCCGTATCTCATGCTGTACACAATCATCCCAGAATCTGTCCCAATTGGGAAGATTCTCCCTAGAGGTAACAGTGTCTCCAAAGACCTCCCAAGACTTAGGAAGTCCTGCTACGACTGTCCTGACTAACTCTGTGGGTGCAACTACCTCACCAATAGCAGTTAAATCATCACGTACCTGTTTGACCCTGCCAAGATAATGAACTACACTTTCAACATTTGTCATCTTGATGTTCTTCAATTGTTCTTTGAGTACCATCTTCTTGCTCTCATTGTTACTCTGATAGAGAGTGGTTAGCGCTGTCCACATCTGATATGCATGTGTTTCCTCTCACCTGAGGAACCACATGTTCCTTCAGACTATCCATCAAAATCCTTTTTTCTTTTGCATTATGTTTTGTGAATTCAACAAGTTCATCTACATTAGTAGGAGGTACAACCTTTTGCCGCACTATGTCCCAAACTGCTGCTTCCTCAAACAATGTTTGAATTCTGTCCTTCCAAACGACATAGTTGGATATCCCATCCAGTTTGTCCTCTATCCTTAAGAACATGGCCATGATTGCTGTCCAAAATTTACAAAACCAAGAAAATAGAGAAATGAACTTTCTAGCACACCTTGCTTTCTTAAAATTTCAATATGTGTGAAATTTCACCTTGCTATCCCAAAATATCACTTTGTTGTCCAAAAATTCAGTTTGCTGTCCAAATCACTGTTTGCTGTCCCGAATTACTGTTTGTTGTTTAAATTGCAATTTTCAGCCTGTAGCTCTGATACCATGTTGAAATTTGATGACTAAAAAGTTTGTTGCAAGCCCAACCCGGTTTTAATTTCACCTTATCACTCCCATTCAGTTAAATGCTCTTTCCCATAAACTTACACTCAACATATAGAATTCTGGAAATGAAATTTTCAGATTAAAACATATGGGACTTTCAACACATGCTGAAAATAAATATGGACATAAACAGACTAGCGACACATAAAAAAAATACACACAGATTTTTGGTCAACTTAGACCATGGCAAAACCCCTTCAATCTTCTCCGGGGAAAACCTGTTAGAGAGCTCTTCAAATTTATTTCTTTCAAGTTCAAGAGAAATACATTTGCAGAGAAAACAAAACAACAAGATATAATTATTTCTTCAGCCCAAAACTACTTGAAAACCATGCCCACTTTGCCTCGATTTCCGTGCCCACTTGAAGCTGAAACAACACTGTACGTACGCGGACTGTACTGTACAGATTCCTGAAAAGGGCATTTCCATGGAAGCTCTTCAAATTTATTTATTTCTGTGAAAAATCCTAGATCTGGATTCCTATTGCAACAAATCGGAATGGGGTACATTATACATATTGTTACACTGTGATGCCTTTTGGATTAAAGAACGCTGGGGCAACTTACCAAAGAGCTATGACCACTCTCTTTCAAGACCTATTTAAGAATATTATTGAATCCTATGTTGATGACCTCTTAGCTAAATAAAGGATGAGACGCGATCACATAAGATACTTGAGGACTATCTTTGAGAGATTGAGACAGTACAAAGTTAGATTCAACCCCAATAAGTGTGCAGTAAATTATGGGGCTTCGTCGTATCATGTAGAGGCATTTAAATAGACCCCTTGAATATATCAGTTATACATGGGATGCTCCCACCTAATGGTCTGAAGGGACTAAGGTCCTTCTTAGGTTGCATTGGCTACTTACGTAGATTCATTCCTGACTTTGCTAAATCGTCCAAACCCCTGATGAGATTACTAAAGAAGGATGCACCAGAATGAAGAATGTAAAAAAGCCTACGATACACTCAAAGAGTTTTTTCTTAAGCCCACCACGCTGGGGCCACCTAACAACGAAAAGCCTTTTTGACTTTATGTATCTACCACCGAGGATGCATTTGGGGGGGGGGGAAGGCAACACTTATGCAAAAATACGATGAAGGGAAAGAACATGCTATCTATTACGTAAGCAAGACCTTGGTAGATTATGATAATCAATATGTTTACATTTATAAGATCGGCCTCGTGGTTGTGTTTGCTGTCCATAAGTTGAGGACCTATATCTTGAATAAAGAAGTAACTGTGCTTTGTAGAGAGGACCCCTTTATATATTTGATTGATAAATCTGCCTTAACCGGAAGAACAACCAAGTGGGTATTGCTTTGACAAGAGTGAAACCTAGAGTTGAAATATAAAAAATAAGTGAAAGGACAAGTTGTGGCTGATCAACTAGCTGATTGCCCCAAAGCTTCGAACAAGCCTGTTGATAATACAGTGCCTGACGAGGGTGTAATGGAACTTGCTTACTGCCGTGACCCTAATGCATGGAAGCTTATTTTTGATGGAGCTAAGAATAAGCAGGGGGAAGAGGCAGGTGTTGTGTTGCATCCACCTAATTAGGAACCTAGGTACCTTGCCTACAAACTACAATTCGAGGCCTCCATGGTTGAATACATGAATTTTATTATAGGGTTGCGTATCGCCTTGGAGTTTCACGTTAAACCCATAAACATACTTGGAGACTCTCAAGTTGGGTGTTCCCAAGTATTGGGGGCATATGCGGTAAAGAGTGAAGCCTTAATACCCTATTACCAAATAGTCAAGTGTTTGCTTAGGAACTTTGATGAATTAACGATTAAGAGCATCCCTAGAATGGCTAACTTCGATGCTGACTTTCTAGCCTATTCAGCAAGTGGGAACTTACCTTTTGTGGACGTGAGTAGATATAAGCTATTGCTAGACGTTGCTTCCAATGTTATATGTGTGTCTCATGATGATGTTATGGAGGATCCTCCACGAATTCAAGTATGTGCTATTGATGCTGATGATAACGCTAAAGATAAAATGAACCAATATGAAGTGAATTCAACTATAAGACCATGGTGAAAGGACATGCGATATTACCTTGAGAATGGGAATATGCCTTCTAATGCCAACAAGACTGTGAAGAATTTACGAAGGAAAACCACTTACAGATATGCCCTCATTGATGGAGTTCTATACCGTAGAGGATATGATGGCTCTCTATTAAGATGTGTTGGTGATGATGAAGCTGAAAAGAGACTCATTGAAGCCCATTCAGTACTATGTGGATGACATTTCGGTGTATTTACTACAGAGAAGAAAGTGTTACGCATGGGTTCTTTTTGGTTGACAATGAAAGAGGATCAAGAGATTCATTAAGAAATGTGAAGCCTGTTAGAAACATGCAAACCTAGTGCATGCTTCAGCCAATCATTTGATCCCTATTGAATCTCCATGGCCTTTCTCGCTTTGGTCATTTGACCTAATTGGGAAGATTCATCCTCCTTCCGATGGACATAAGTTCATTATCACCGCTACCGACCACTGCACGAAGTGGGTTGAAGCTGCCCCACTGAACAAAGTAACCGAAAGAGTGATCACAAAGTTTATTCAACGTAATATTATCTGCCGTTTTGGAGTGCCTCATGCTATTATATAAGATAATGGACCTCAGTTTTGTTCGCAAAAGTGGGATAACTCCTAGAGAAGTTGAATATAAAACAACGGTTTTCCAAACCTTACTATCCGCAAGGCAATGGCTAGGCGGAAGCCATGAACAAAGCACTACTTTGTATCCTATCTAGAACCTTTCGCACATTAGGGAGGGATTGGCATCACCAACTCTTCCTTGCCCTTTGGGCTTACCACACGAGTTATAAGACCTCCATTGGCACTACCCCTTATTCCCTAGTATATGGTGCAGAGGCAGTGTTCCCTGTGGAAACTACTCTCCCCTCCTTGAGAACCGCATTGCATGACCTAATACCAAAATATGATCACCTCACGTCTCGACTTGCTGAGTTTGATACCTTGGACGAAAAGAGATTGAAACCCTTGGAACATGCACAAATGTATAAAGAGAAAATGGCCTGTGCCTACAATAAACATGTGAATCCAAGGGAATTGAACGAAGGAGATTTGGGATTACTTCATAATTGAAAAAATGCAGAGAATATAGGGAATTTTAGCCTAATTGGACTGGGCCCTTCCGAGTTATTAAGGACTTGAAGAATGGATCTTCTAAAATTGAGGACTTGGAAGGACAAGTGATTTATTCTTGATAAAATACCAACATTTGAAGATGTACTTCACCTAGATTATGAGCCTGTATGCTGTAGAGTTGACTTCATCACACATACCTTGACCTTACACCTTGCACCTCATTGACATATCGTGCGGGAATCGACCCTACTCTGGAGTCATACATGACAATTAGACGCCTCCCATCTTTGGGACTCAATATTATGTCTGTTACTTATGTGTTTAATGCATGCATGTGCTTTTCATAGATTATTCATATGAGCATGTGCCTAATTGAGATTAATTTGCCTTGGATTGCCTATGTAATCATGCACTTGACTGATGATGACTTCATGTATGCCACTGCTTGTATGGATATGCTCATTACTCGAGGATTCGATAGATAGGGTTATAAGGCCTGATTGCTTGTTATATGATGCTAACCATTTGACTGCAGGTACCACACGTTACCTTAACTTGGGATTACCCTTTGCCTCATGCCAAAGGGAAACCCAAAGAGAAAAAAAGGAACTTATAAATTGAAGGTCTAAGTGAAAAAAAGACTTCGGTCAATAAGAACTGCTTCTTAATAATGTTCCCTCCATTCTCGGTAAACCACTTGTGATTCATCTCATTCCAAACCGTTCTTATCAACCGCTATAGCTGACTCCTCACCCGAGCATATGAATGAGTGTTCTTTGTAAGTAATAGATAAACCTTCCCAACTTGGTCTCCTTATAACACTATTCTTAGTTGTTACCTTCGCCCAAACACCTTATATTCTAGTTCTTATTTGCCAAGGGTGTGACTTCGGGATCCTAATATTTGGCTAACCAGATTCATGATGGACATCAATTTATTATTTCTGAAATGTGTAGAAGAGAAACATAGTGAGAAAGATTCCTCGTTAAACTCTGATGGTGCACATCGTTTTTGCGCTTCGTCATGTCCTTAATAGGAATAGGGATAAATAATCATCTAGGAAGGGTGAGGCATAAAAGTCTAGTTCTTGGTCTTCTCTCTTGAATGGCTCGGTGCCCCTGCGATTTAGAAATGTAGCACATAAAGGTTATGCCCTTGAATACTTGGCTGTCTGACCCATCCCTCCCTTCGGTACCTCTACTTATTCTCCAGTTAGTGCAGTTGGTCAGCCTAATGAAGGTGCTTGTCAATAGATGAGTACGTTAATTGATGGAAAAAGATTGGTTGTAACAAAACTTGACTGTGAGGATGACAGTGACAATGGGCTACTCTTTCCAGACCATAATGAAATGAATTGACCTGATCCTGCCACTCTAATTCATCCTGGTTTTCCCCTAGAGAGCCCAATTCTTCTTTTTTTGCTAGACACTATTCGTTTCTACCTGCCCGATTGTTTAAATCAACCTGTTAAGTGCCATTCTCTTGGAACAAGGGCGAACCTCATAATCAAACTCCAGGCAGGATGGATCCTACGCTCGACCCATGAACTCTGCTAAATGGTTCTAAGGGGGGCACGCTACTCGTGACTCCGAAGCAGGACTAGGATCCTTCGACTGCATTTTGAACGGCTAAACCTCCTAAGCAATATAGGATGGCTGACCCACATTTGGAGTGCGAAATCAATGGCTTACTTCAAGAGATGTGATCTAGAGTTCCTTTCTGCACTTGGTAGATAAGATGATATGACAGAAGAGCTCTTCAATTTAGGGACAACCGGGTCAATCCAGTTGTGTCACCTTTTGCTATCGAAGTTGAGTTAGTGGGTTTTTTAGCACAAAGAGGTTTAAAATATGACTAAGTAGAGCTGCATTCACACCTCATAACAGGACTCTTGGGCTGCTATCATAGCTGGATCGTGTAGAATTGGGTGAGCAGTTAGTTCGGGGTGATCGGGATGGGTGGAGAAGAGGTGAAAGTAAATGCGAGAATGATATCAAAACAAGTCCCTGACCAGGCCACTAAAAGATCTATCCTAAATTTGTTTTCGTACCAAAGTCTTGTTCGTCCAGTTTCATGAGTCACCGTCCAACTCCAACTCGATTTATTAAATCGCTACCGTAATATCGGTGGTGCTTCCACTCCCATGTTCAGTTCTGTAAGAGAGAGCATGGTAGCTATTTCAGTCTTGCTCTGCTAAGTCCCAAATTGGTAAGCTCATATATACATATATATATAGATATAGATAGAGATTGAAGTTATCTGGATCGAGTAGAACACCAGTCAGAGTCAATAGCGACTGGCCTTCTTGCGTGCGTAATTCCCATCGTCGCTTCAGTGCGAATGTAGACTTTATCCCTTCCATTAAAGCTCGACTTGACCCTGGGATCCAGTTCTTACACCAGATTGTTATTAAGATTTTGGTCTGAAGTCCTTTCTCATCAGTCCGAACAACTCGAATCCATTCTCATATTCGCTCCTGGAATCGACATGACTTATGAATGCTACAAGTCTTCTCCCTCTGGGATTATGACATGAAAAAGGTCCGTTCGACTAAGGACAATACCACTTATAGGTGCCAACCTTCACTCTTAGCATAAGAAGAAAACTCGAATACCGTAGAGCATGATTTACTCAGTAACTCAGGATCACCGCATGTTCATATTAACAGAGTACGACCAGGGCACTTGGTTTCAGTGCTAAGCATGTGAATCCCGAATATGTTACAAGATCCGTTATCATAATCTAGGAAGCATTAGAAAGCAGGGTAATAAGAAGATTCTCTTTGTATTGACCCTAGAATTAAGGAAAATGGATAGTTTCATCGGTTGTTGGCCAGGTGAACAAGGCCCAACATTATCGTGGATTATCCCTCGAAAACTAACATTATTCCAGTTACCCATTCAAGTAGGAACAACAATCACCTCCTACAACATATTCATATATAATAGACCAGATTGTTTAGATCGATCATAGCATAGACACGTGTGAACATGCAGGTTGTAACTAACAACAAGAGGAAATACGCAGCACCCCAGCAGCAGGGGAAACCCACCTAATTTAAGAGCAGTTCACTACAACTTTCTATTATGAGTCGTGTAGTCCATTTAGCTTCTACATTAGCTTCATCATACAGTTATTCCTCATGCACAAGATAGATATTGACCAGATATCGCCTATAAAACAGAGGGGCCGACCCATCCATCATTTGGTTCATTACCTAAGCTCCTAACTTTATTACCATGCTCCTTTGACCGACCTAAGCCCTATTAATACCATTCTTCCCATTACATTATTAGCCACCAACATATCATTGAGATGAATTACTAATACTTGTTAGCTATCATAAGACCTATCAGAACGAGTAATCAAACATCTAGAATTCCTAGTTATCCATATCTTGGTCATTATTTCTTCTTGTTACCTCCCCATTCTTGATTGATATTACTAGTCATCACTGAAACCAGATACAGGAACACCAACCAGGATAACAGTACGAAGGAGCAACACCCACACAGTCAGAAGTACAGTCTGCATCAGTTTAAGCAACTTTATTTTCAGCATTATTCCTCTATTTAGCAATAGGTCCGCCTTCTTCGTCGACTAGGACCTTATTGAGCTTAGCTTTATAGGACCTCAGGACCTGACTTAGCACTATATGGAGGAAACAGGATCAGTTGACTTCGCTGTGGTTGATATGGATATTTCTTTCTATGGAGTGCTAGCTAGGAAGGAAGGTCCTTAATGTAAGTGGCTCTTGGTCTCTTGACGAAGTATTGTTTTCACATGCCATGCCTCGCAACTTCGTATAACTTCGGTAATGAGAGATATAAGGCCAAGGAAAAAGGCCAAGGAACCTAAGAGCGACGCTCGTATCAATCATTTCCAGTAATAGTAATAAGTGGGTATACCTCAGGCAGAGTATAATTCAATCAATATTCCATCCGTATTCTTTGCCTAGCTTCAAAAGGGGTATGCGAGACCAGCCAATATCGACGGGGGAAGGGGTTCTCTGGCTCAAACGACCGATCAAATTCCTTCTTCGTTCAATCCTTCCTTAGCTTCTTCGATGAATGCTTTTTGTTTGTTCCCACGGTCAAAGCAGCATCAATCCCTGCAGCAAGCTCCGCGATGTAGCAACCTGGGGCAACATCCCCCCTAATCTGATGAAGGTACAAAAAAGCATACTGGTCAACTTCAAATAGATTTACACCCTGTCTAGGCTATTCCTAGCTAGACCTTTTCAAATGCGAGAATTGAATAGAGGAAGTATCACTTGAACTCCCTGTCAGATAGATTCCCCAATAATAGTGCCACGATAAAGTATTTTGTTATAAGTAAATATGAAATGAGATCGTTGAGTAGATCATGATAAAGGTGATACTCTTTAGAGTAATTCCCCAAATCACGGGGAACACAAATCGGTCTAGTGTCCCTAAGGTGCCCCTCAAGTCAGGTCAACTCTCAAGTCTGAGATGCCCCTCAAGTCAAGTAACCTCTTGAGTCTCTTAGCGCATATGCTCGAGAGGCCCTCAAGTTAGGTAATCCCTCCTCCATGGGAACCCTCGAGGAGGTCAGCCCTCAGGTACACCGATCAATCAGTCAAGGCTACTAACTCTGTCAAGGTGTCCCTCTGTGCCCCTCAAGTCAGGTCAGCTCTCAAGTCTGAGATGCCCCTCAAGTCAGGTAACCTCTCGAGTCTCTTAGCGCATATGCTCGAGAGGCCCTCAAGTTAGGTAATCCCTCCTCCATGGGAACCCTCAAGGAGGTCAACCCTCAGGTACACCGATCAATCAGTCAAGGCTACTAACTCCGTCAAGGTGTCCCTCTGTGCTATAAATATAACTTTCATATATTTATTTTATAAAGGCGTACTGTGTTATCTCATTATAAATGAATGGTCACCTGCCACCTTTCAATCTATCCCTTACGGTCTCACTCGCACCACACGGCTTAACGACTTACCTTAAAATAGTGATAATAGCAACAATGCAAGTGATTTTGTTTCACCTAGACCTACCTTTGATCATCTCAGCAAAAGAGAAGGAAAGCAGTTCAGTCAATGATAGAAAGGTTACTAGTGGCGATGCTTCCAACTAGAATTTCTATTGGTGCAGTACGCTTATCACCCCTTACACTACCACACGACTCGCTCACCTACGAATAATGATGCTCGTCACTTAATCTATACTTTTAATCAGCACAGTCAAAGAGAAGGAAGATGGTTCTGCCAATTATGGATCCAGCTCTTAATAAAGAAAAGCCACTAATTACCCAACGTCCATGTTAAAGCATTCACCAGCCTAAGATGTGCATGCACAATGTTCACCGACCTTAAAACGTGCAGGCAACACTCACCAGTCATATCTACAAGTGTCAACGTTCTCAAAGTGCCATGTTCATTAAAGATCAAATCTACTTCTGTGTCCTGATGATAGATTGCCCATTGGACCCCCTAAGGATGACTTTTTCAATAAAAAAACTATTTCATTATAAGGTTTCCTTAATTCATTGCCAAGCTAAGTTGTTGGTTGTACGCAAGTAGGCAACAAATGATCCCTGACCCTTTCTTTCCAAAACTACCCCTTCTTTTCCATTCGACCATTTCAAACCAGAAGAATCAATTCCCTGGGGTAAACCCTGGGACTACTACTTCCAGCCATCGGATCAAAGCCTGAGACCATCTAAAAAGCAAGCAGATGAATGATAATGAGGATGGATGATGGATTCTAATGAACGACAATGAATGATGGGTGGTCCTTTATGGAATTGGTGAGGCCATAAAGCTTAGCTAATTGCCTGTGAAAATGGATCAATCAATGCATTATGTATGAAAGGGGAAACAATTCACTGTAGACTTAAGCATAGAACATTTTCATATGCATTAGATTCATGGGTTATTTTAAAGGTTTGCCTTGGTGGTAAGGCAATAAGCTCCTGATAAAAATGGGTCAGTGATGACAAATGGATCTAGCAAATTCTTATGAAAATATTTCCTCTGAATAATATTCAAAATAAAGATTCCATTTTATTGGACATATGAATTGTGGCCCTAAACATTCAGCCAGGGAGGGCTATAAACTTCCAGCCAATGGAATATGGAATACGATTGGCATTATGAAGCAGAACAAGCCATCCTTTATATATCTGACGCGGGCACTCCCCTTTGAGAAGCATATCTTGCTGGTACCATACACTTACTTCCAGAGTTTCATCAAACGTTCAATTTTTCTTGCTCTTGCCATGATTAAACGATTTGCCTCCGATAATTCATCCAGTCTAGGAATAGCTATAATGTCTTGAAGTTCATAAATTTTTTACCATAGAAATTGGAAGAGGAACACCACCATGAATTAGCCCCCAAAGACTTCCTTTATTAATAAAACAAAAATATCCAATACAAGATTGTAGCAGAGCTTCAATAGCCAAGAACTCGATCAAATAATGTTATAATGGGGAGCTTAGAGCTTCCTTAAATAGAAAAAATGAGAGATCTAGATCCCTTTCCAATTGAAAACGGTTAGGTCCCAAGAGTTGCTCATCTTTGACTTAACGCCACAAGAAAAACGACTAGATCCTTCCAAAGAATTCATATCCCTTGATTGCCTGAAGAGAAAATTCGATTTTCCTTGAAGACTGAGTTGGATAGACCAAAATTTTGATCTTAGAGCACACAAATATTTTCTAAAATTTTCTCCTTGAAAATCCCTCATTGAAAATAACCTCCATGGACCATTCCTTTTAAAATTGATTTTTGCTCGGTCATGGGCCTTTTTCCTTGACCATCGAATTTTTCCTTGGACCACTATTTTTTTTGGAAAATGGAATTCCCACAAATTTGGTATATTCCCTTTTTTGGTGTCACCTACGACAGGGTTAGGTTGGACTTCCAAAGTTAGGAGTAGACAGGTCACAGGTATAGATTGGTGCTATCAGTGGGCTCATGGGCTTTTTGGAGGAGTTTTGAGGAGTTTCCATGGTGTCTGGTGGCATTCAGTTGATATATTCCATCATCTGAGCAATTTGGCTTTCGTTCTGGTGCATTCCGACAACTTTCGGAAATTTGAGTTATTTGTGGGCTTAACTCAGCTGATTACGCTCAAGGTGGCATTCCAAGAGGAATACATGATGGAACACCTTAGTGTAATAGCTCATTGGAACTAGGACGAGGATACCTATATGATGGGATGGTTGGGCATGAGTTTCAGTGACCAAAGGAGACATGGTAGCTGATTTACTCTTTTCTGCATTAAAAAGGAATATTTTAATAAGAGGGAAAAGTGCACCATGAATAAAATAATAATAAAATAATGCTCTAGAAGGCTCCAAGAGATTTATAAAAGAAAGGGAGGAGGCCATTGAGGGACATCTTTGGGATCATATCATTTTCTTGTGTGAAAGGTTTGAGACGTGGTTCTCTACTTCAGCGATAGCCCCAGGATGGAAACCCTCGGGTGATTTGTGAGCGTTGGACAAAAACCCAACTCTCTTGAGGAGACTTCATTCAGAAGTTTCGTAGAGCTTCAGGGATTGGTGTGAGGATCATTCGGATCTTCAACTTGTGCTTCATTATCTTCAGTGGGTTCAGTGACAGTTGTTGCCGGAGGGAGAGTGCAGCAGTTCAGTTTTGAGGCCAGCGCAGTGTAGCAGCTCATCTTGGTGGCCCGTTTTCCATCTTAGCTATTTTGGGTCAGATTTATATGTAACCCCAGTTATTACTTATAATAAAATGATGAGATTCTTCCTATTCTATGTGTTAATGGATTGCAGTGTTTTATGCGTCTTTATTTTACATGGCAATCTTCTGTTGAGTAAATAGTGATTTTACGGCATATTGTGGAGTTTAGTTATTTTTCTGCATTCTTAGTTAAAATATCCCTTTCGGGATATTACAAAATTTTTGACTTGATTTTTATATTTGGGAATTTCCATCTTATTTTTTATAATTTTCACTTGGAGAGAATCTTATTTTTCTCTCATTTCAATTTTCTGGCTAATTTCCAATTTGAGGGGTATAGACACATTTTTTGACCCCTAAAGTGTTTCTACTATTTTGTGGTCCAATTTTGAGTACTCATATCCCCTACGACTTCTATAGGCATTGCTTTTTACTTTTTATATCAAATATTACATAAAAATCCCGCTCAACTGGGGAGTTTTGACGATTAAAAATTGACCCCTAGCAACAACCAAATTCTGTGAAACTTTAGAAATGATCTAGTATGACATTTTACATCGACACTATACACTAGTATTCACCTAAGACCTCACCATCAAGCCTCACTCTAGCTTTGAGGGATGTGTGGGAGAAAACCTTAATCGATTATAAGTTTTGAAAAACAAAAATAATGAGCTAAGTAAAAAAAACTCCCTAGAGTGAAAACTCTCTAGCAAAATTTTTTAGGCTACCTAGATGTGTTATATTGCTTTATTTTCATCATATTAGAATCAGTTTTACAATGGCTTTACAAGGTTGCAAAATTTGGAATACATGATGCTGACAATCTGTTGCAAAATGATGATGAAGATCTGGAATTTTGACTTCTCTGACCATGATGAGCTGTTCTGGCATGTGCTTTGAACATGAGATAGTTGACCAAACTTCAAATGTAATTTGAGGGGTCAACAGATCACGTATCTTTAAGAGGGCAGAAATAAGAGAGAGAAAAGGTGCGAAATTCAATATGTGGATAAAATAAAGGTTGATCACCGATTAGGCAAGGCTAGTGCCTAGCCCTTGGGTTGATGGAGCGTATGGGATTGATAGATTAGCCAAGTCTTGCAAAGGAGTAAGGATATTTTGATGCCCTAGAAACAAAATCTTTTTTTTTTTAACTGAAACGGTTATTTTATTGAAAGAGAACGAGTTGGGCTTAGCCTAACATCCAGTACAATTTTCAGAAATTACATTTGCTTTCTTTCAGCTTAAGGAATGTTTGTTGCGGTCGAAGAATATGCATTGATGCTAATCATCCCATCCTGTAAAGAGCAGCCGATGTTCGCCAAGCTGTCAGCTTCCTTGTTTAAGCCTCTGAGAATGTGGAAGGCCTGAACTGAAGAGAAATCTTTCAGAATTCTGTTTATTCTTGAAAGTTGCTTGTTGAGCACTGGGTCCTTGAGTCTTGTCTTGTTAACTAGCGTTTTTATCAGCAATTCTGAATCTCCAAAAAATAGTATTTCGTCTGGATTTCCTTTTCTTGCCATTTGACAGGCTTTCAGGAGGCTGAGGATTTCAGCATGGTTATTGGTTTTTATACCAAGGCCCCAACTGAAGACATCTTTGCTCCCATTCTGAAAAAAGATCGCCCCCCCAGCACCTGCCTTCCCTGGATTGCCTTTTGAGGCTCCATCGAAAAAAATGGAGCACTTGCCCTGAGATTTCCACCACTGCTGGAAGCTGTCCTCTGTTTCTCTGATTTGCCATTTTCTTGTGTGCATAGGACGGTTGAATGCAGGAGGCCTGGGGTTTCCTGTGTATCCTTCCAACCAAGCCCTTTCATCGGTGCGTAGAGAGTTGTCGTCTTTGACTGAAGAATGGTGTAGAGTTTCCAAGAGGAGTTTCTTTGCCTGGTCTGCCACTTTTGCTGCAGGCAAATCTGTATTGTTGAAAATTGTTTCGTTCCTTGCTAACCAAATCTTCCAACAAACGTACTTTGGAGCTGTAGTCTAGACCTTTTGCCAAATTGACTTGCTGGGAATACTGAAGGGGTATCTGTCATTCCAAGAGGAGAACATGTTGCTGATTGTACTTTGGGATGGGGGGCAGACATTCAAACCTGCGAGGAATAAAGACCATACATCCTTTGCAAAATCACAGTCTAAGAACAGATGGGAAGCAGATTCCAAATCTTTTTTGCAAAGGGCGCATCTATGCGGTCCGACTATGTTCCTCTTGCACAAATTATCTCCAGTTAAGATTTTGTTGTGAAACAGGGTCCAAAAGAAGACCTAGAAAGCAAGGAAATCTTAACTATTACCTTTGTGAGGGTTTATTATTCACTTGGGAGAGCTAATTCAAAGATTCACCAGGGGGATTGTCATTCACATATTATACATGAGTAATGCATGCAATGATCTTCTAAACAATTTATCTTCAATAACGATGATGCAATAGAAAAAAACCTGGATTATCAATACATTCCATAAATTAGACATAAAATCAGAAATTTATCAACGACAAAGCTCACTTACAAGATAACATGCATGAACAATCCATTCATTGATCCAAGATAACTTCTCTAAAGCTAAGACAAGAGCTCCAATAGACAAAATGCTCCATAGATCACATCTCTCCAAAGATATAATAAGGCCAAAATTCTCCAAGAGAGGCCTAATTAGTCCAAGTGATGATGATGAAATGAAATGATTCTCTCCTCTATTTATATGAGGAGGATGAGTCTTAGTATTAGCCTAAAAGCCCCTACCAAAAAGTTAAATCACATGAATCCCTTGGGTTACAATCTAAACCACTAGATTTTGATCATAAGTGCCAAATAAGTCCACATGTATGAGCCACTAGCTTTCTAGGGATGACATCATGCATGAAATAGGCTTCAAGTGGCATCTCCAAGTGCTATGAGGTGTTTAAGGTGGTGTAGTAGGATGTAATCATCTTGATTTGAGGGTTGGACCTCAAATCCACCTCATTGGCTCGCTGTGGTCCTTGTTACCACTCTAACTAGCAGGGGCTCTAAAAGGGGGTCCTTGGAGGGCTATTACTAGATCAAGGGAAACAGATGCAACAATAGCCCACTGTCACCTCGGCTAAGACTCCCTACTCTTTATGGAATTTCACCGATGGTAGGAGAGCTGGTATGATAAGGACCACAAAATAAGTAGACAATGATAGGGTGAGGGGTGATCCTAGGGGCCTATTCACGAGAGAGGCTCAAATATATAACTTGCTTGCTTTGGTGTTTGAAACACTGAGAAGGGGGGGGGGGGGGGCGGGGTGAATAAGTATTTCTTAGCAATTAGCACTTTTAATAATTTTCAGAGCATTAGTTAATCTTCAGTTATTATTATTGTTCTTCTTCAGATGATCATAAACAATAATCAACAGTAGACAACACCATACAACAATGCAAAAATATAAAACAGAGGACACAAATTTTTAGGTGGAAAACCCCTTCCGGGGCAAAAACCACCGAACGCTTCTTTAGTAATTGTCTTCTTGTTAAAAGAAAATTGATTACATCAACATTTCAGCTACAACCGAGGGAGGCGTCAACCCCCTAATTCATAGGCCACAACCTCTAGGACGCTACTAAACCCTAATATACTGCTGCAACTAGAAGGACACCCCAATGCCCTGTGGAGTAGGCCACAACCTGATGAGTGCCCCAACACTATGTTGACCAGCTGCTGTCGGAAAGGATGCTTCATTGCCCTATTAGTTTATCAGCGACAATTGAATGGATGCCACAATGCCCTGTTCAAGCCACAACTTGCCCTAGCACCACCCTGACACCCTGAAGTTTTCTTAGGCCACAACCTGAAGGTGACTCCAATCACTCAGAAGAGTCGGTAGATCATGTTTCACAATTTTCACACTGAATCTCCTCTACTCTGTAGAATAGTTGTAAGAAAGATGTAGAATAAATGTCGAATCCTGGTAGTCGCTGATCACTGTTCCCACAAACTAATCACTGCACAATGCTACACATCAAGCTATCACTGTTCAACTGCGCATCACTGTTACTGCACACTGTGTATTACTGTCACTACAAATCACCGTACAACTGCTGGCTATCATTGCATGCCACTGCTCATGAATGAATAGTCATCAATGCACAACCACTGTCATCATTGTATCAGGCTGCGCTCGATGCTACAACCATCTGGTACTGCTATCAAATTATGGCACAATCTAAGGTGACTCAGGTCATCCCGATGACCTGCAATCAGTACTCTCAAGTTTTTCCCTTGGAGAACTACCAGCATATGTTCTTTCACTGTTGAGCACTGCTCACATACTGCTATCCATCGTTACATTGATAAACTATACAACAAGGTGATGTATTCTCATAAACCTGTTACCCTTTAAGGTCATGATTATGTTACTCTTAAGATGTCATAGGAGTGTGTCACTTAGACACCTGCCAAGTGTCATATCTATCTTTCAATCCAAGGTCCATTCACTGTCAAATATGTGAAGGTCACTGTTCATTATTATATAGGAACTAACAGTTAACATCTCAAATTTCATCACAGTTTCATCAAGAACTGTAGGTCAAGTTAAATCAAGTCTAGGTGTCAATTCATTATCAAGTATCTATATGTTAGGTCTCTGTCTTAAGTCTGTTACTGTATATTAAATGACTTATTGAATATTAAATGACTTATTGAGGTTACTATAATTACAGTCATACTGTCAGATTACTTCACTGTCAAGTCATATTAATATTGTATTCATATCAATGTGTCAAGCTTCTCTGAAATTTCAATCACAGTTAAGTCACACAATTAATGCTTGTGTCTAGTCACATCACTTGTCAGGATAGTCTCACGTGTTAAATAAGTCAATGTTTCAAATTAGAGTTATGGTCAATCATACGTCATAGACAACTACATCAGATCACTGCTAATTGTCTCATTAACTGAGGTCATAAGATCACTGTCAAGTCATAAGGAACATTCATCAAGTCAACACTTGCTGTCATATAGGAGATCAAGTTCACTACAGCCCTAAAAGGTCATCTAACATCAATGTATCAACTGCCGTAATCATTTCAGTAAATCTGTCACTGTTTTGCAAGATTATATAAGTATCTGTCATTGTGTCATGTCAAGGTCTTATATATATATAACAAGAATTTTCACTTCCACTAGAATTTGAAGTCAATGATTGGCTAAGTGCATTTGATCTCACAACATTGTGAAGTCAATGATTGGCTTAGTGCATTGATACTGATACTCAAATGATGAACTCCTTACTACCACTGTTTTACAGCGAGAATCAATGTCATATAGTGACAACTGTAGGAGAACATATATATAACAAGAATTTATACAATGTATTTTCACTTCCACTAGAATTTGAAGTCAATGATTGGCTTAGTGCATTTGATCCCACAACATTGTGAAGTCAATGATTGGCTTAGTGCTTTGATACTGATACTCAAATGATGAACCGCTTACTAGCACTGTTTTACAGTGAGAATGAATATCATATAGTGACAACCGTAGGAGAACAAGCAACAAACCTGGACAAACCTAAAAGATCTGTTCTTAATGCTCAGTTGAATCACTAAATTTCGATACAAAAATGATATGGAAACTCCTTCAAGGATGAGCGAAATCCTCACAAGATAAAATCTATTTTGTAATGCAAAATCCTACTCTGAATCAGCCTTTGTGGACCTGCAAGTTTTACCTTAAAATTCCAGAATTTTTTTGTGGTATTTGTGTCACGGTTAGCCCATTTAAGGACCGTACCTCTAGCTGTAATGAAAATTAACCTAATTAAATTCAAAACAGACAAATATGCTATTTACTGACCTACTGTTATTCTTGCGTTAAACTTGACTTAATACACAAGAGACCAAACCTTCAGCTGCCTATACAAAAGGATGAGCCTGTGGCCAAGCCCTGACAGATGTCTGCACACAACACGAATGCCCAGAAAATTAAAAATAATCAGATCAGAACTTACTTAAGAACCTTTTCTCCTCGTAATTATGACTCCAAAATGCCAGAACCTCCAAAAGACACCAAACAACCAACCTTAACTCCTGTAGCATTCGCTGTCCTTAGCCTCAGTAGGTCCGAACTGTTCTTGCCTCAGATGTCCGCACAATTTTGGAGATAAGTTCAAGCTAAGTGAATATTTCAAAGATATTATATGATGAGTTATCAGATGTATAAATTTAGTCTTATTTTATAGTTAGGTGTATTTTATAAATTTAGAAATGATCGTTGGAGGAATTTAGCCATTTAAAATGTTGACTTGTTTAATAAACATTAATAATTAATTTTTCGTGGGCCCTAATTAGAACGAATGCTGCCCTTGTAATGAGGAGTTTTAGGCTTCAGGACTAGCTAGTTTGGAAATTATTTCTATAAATTAGTAAGGGCTTCTTAGGTGAACGTTAGGCATCTTAAAACACTTTTATGTATAATCAATTTAATTTAAATCAGTAAATGTTAATAACTTGTTTATTTAAACTCTAATTAACTGTACACTAATCCTTTCTTGGTGTGTTTTGTAGATGACACATGGGTGTAGTAAGTCAATGATTGATTTATTGTCTTTGATTCTTGAAATTATTCAACTTATACGTGGTGAGATTAAGGTGAGAATCCCTGTCATATATTGACAACCATTGGTGAATAAGGTGTCATGTCTCTACCCCTTGGGGTTTTAGCCCACAAAACTGGGTCTTCAACTTTAAACTCAAATTTCTCTCAAACTAGAAGGAACCACGGGACGTACCATATATCAACGGAAACATCTTGACGAGGAGAATCTAATGACATAGATCTACGACCGAACCTCAATGATTTAACCTACCAAAAATCCTCGACAAAGTCGGGGTACATCCTCAGTCTAGGAAACCCAAACCTTAGGACTTGGGTTTTCAACCATCCAACAGTATAGCTTGGAGCAACAAAGCTGTAGACTTGTTGACTTAATTGTAAAATACACGAGGTATTTGTAATAATAACATATTATATATAAAATGTATATGAGATGATGATAAAATGTTACAATAAGGCCCTGCTTATATACTTAGGCAGGTGGCCTTTCATGAATGGGCATGTCTTTTAGACATGCCCTTTTACTAACTCAATGACTACTTACATAATCCTTAATTGACTATTAATAATTATATTTATTATATTTGTTATGAATTATATTCATAACATTGCCTTCCTCTCGAAAAGCTTTGTCCTCAAAGTTTAATTTTCCGACAATTTTCTTCACTTTGTGATCATCATCTTGGCATATGTCATTCATCACTGGTACCTTATCATGGAGAGTACCTTGTCTTGTAGAATTCTCTCGTAATGTTGTCTTGAAAGTAGGGTTTTTGTTTTTTTTTTTTTAAATGATGTCTTGAACTTCTTCTTTTTCTTCTCTCTCTTTTTTTATTTTTATATTTAATATTAAATTATAAAATGAATGAATTAATTAAATTAATAAATTTATATAAATTAATTAATTAAATTAAAAAATTTATATAAACTTAATTAATTAAATTAATCAAGCTATATCGTAACACATATATAATATGGTGAGATGCCTTTCGAAAGGCGTGACTTATCACACACCCACCTGCAAGAATTTACCCGTAGAAAATGTCAACGGGAGTGACGACAACGAATGCGTTGTTGTGAAATGGTGGAAGGGTGCGTTATCGAGCAGAAGGTCATCTGGTTCGACTGAGATGTAGAGCTCCAGAAGAATTTCCAAGAAGTTGTTGAACACGAAAATGTCATGAAAATTGTATGGGTGGGTGAAGATAGCCAAGGCATGAGCACACCCCGCCTTAACAATAAATTCATCACACTCCTTCATGATAAGAATTAGACTCCAGGTTGTCCAATGGTGAATTACCTTGCGTGTTTCATTATGTTGATAGTGGTCTGAATACACTATAGATATCTCAAGCGTTTCCCTAATCTCAGTCCACAAAGCCACTGCGATTTCTTCTCTGCATACATCGTCTCTTAGCTCGGCTTTTCTCAGGGGTCGAAGGCCCCCTATCTTGATGAAGCGAGACACTCCATCAGTGGTTCGGGTTTCATATCTAGAACAACTGATGCATGACAAAAGCACGTGGCCGAGGCTCTGTGCAAGCAGCCCATTGTTTTGAATCTCGAATGAGAAGAAGAGATCCATGATAAGCTGTAACCCTCCATCCATTATAATGCTTTGGACGATTTTCTCTTCAAAGGATTCAAGTGCGGTGACTGCATCTCTTCGCAAATTGGGCAGGTTGAGCATCTGAACAAGGGTTCTCACAGCGCCATGAGCTGTCAAACGTGAACTCGTCGTTACACTTTCAACTAAATTAAATCTGGTCACTAACTGAGCTGCAAGCGACTTGAGTTTGAAGTCCGAACTCTCTAGCATATCCACTATGTTCTCCAAAATTCCGTCGTTGACGAAATCCATTATCACACCCTCAGATCGAAAGTCTAAATCTTCAAATTGATGCCAGGGTTGAGACCGGGCCAGTATAGCAGAGGCACTGCGCAACTGGAGCTCGACGTCCTTGGAAGAAAGCATGGCCATGAGTTGAGCAGCGAGGGTTTTGTTGGACCAAGTAAATCTACGCATGTACTCCCAACTCACTGATACTAATGCGCTTATGATATGAAGGGCTGAGAGTTGCACCCGACGATCAAGCGACCACAACAGAATCAAGAATTCGCGGCCGAATCCATGGTTGTCATGGCCCTAGATAAAAACGAGAGCGTTCGCCACCTCCCGGGGCGGTGGCACTTCGAAAATTTTCAGAACAACGTGATGGATGTGAATGGGCAACTCGTCGTCGGCACGCCGGTGTTTTCTGTTTAACAAACGAAGAAAGTTAGGTATCACATTTCCTGCATTACGGTTCTCTTGGCTAACTTGTTCTCTCTGGCAAGAAATTTCAAGAGGCCCAATGCACAAATTTCCAGTTCCTGGACACCTGGTGGTACACCGTCAGCAGGATTGGCCAGAAGATGAGAAGTTATTTCAAGTTGTTGAATTAAAATGGGAACAGTTCCCTCTCCCAACTTGATTCCTGCGAACTTCTTGTCAATCTTGAGAAACCCCCTTAAGAGCACGAATGGTTGCCCCCTTGTTATGCAATTCATCGGAGTCTTCAACGTTTTCTCTGATGAATTGGACATGTTTGCTGATATATTCTATCTCCCCCATATATGGAATACCAAGGAAAGTTGCTACCAATTGGGGTTGATATTCAAATTTAGCTATAATTTTCTTATTGCCATGTAAAAACATCTTAAATTTAATTTTCTGCATATTTATTCCAGAATTAGTCCCTAACATATGCTTCTCTTCTTGCCATATCGTTTATATGGGTGAAGGAGTTTTTCCATGTTTTAACTCTGATTGGACAAACTTCCAACTACCAAGTTTTCTTGTGGCCCAAGTGTCTGGCAGTACTATTGGTGGAATAACTTCATCATCATTATGGTTTTCTCTCTCTTCCTCCTCATCACAATCATTGTTGAGATCATTTTCATCTTCATGTGGATCTTCTGCATAATGTAGTGATTCTTCATGATTATCTTATGAATTCTCTGAATTGGCTGAATTGTTCTATTGATTATGTCCAATATTCGGGAATATTGGTTCTTGCGTCAGATTTATCTTTTCCCAAATGGCGTTTATTTTCTGCATTGCTTTGTTATGTTTGTCTGTGGACTCGCTATGGTTTTGCCAAATTTTTCTTTCTATCCGATCTGTTGTGTCTTGAAGTTTTTTGATGTCGTTAAAATTTCCTGTAACCTTATCCTCAAGATTGATTAATCTTTTAGTGAATTTATCGGAATTATTATTGATCTTACTCTCAAGATCGATCAACTTTTTGTTGAAATCGTCCATCGTCATTGATGAAGACATCGAGTGGCAACGATTTCGAGGCACCGCATGTAACAGCTGAAGGCAACCAATAGTGGTGTAGGTGCTTCCTTCTAGGCGAGAAGATCGCTGCTCTGATACCAAATGGAGCAATAAAGCTGTAGACTTGTTGACTTAATTGTAAAATACACAAGAGGTATTTGTAATAATAATATATTATATATAAAATGTATAAGAGATGATGATAAAATGTTACAATGAGGCTTTGCTTATATACCTAGGCAGGGGGCCTTTCATGAATGGGCATGTCTTTTAGACATGCCCTTTTACTAACTTAATGACTACTTACATAATCCTTAATTGACTATTAATAATTATATTTATTATATTTGTTATGAATTATATTCTTAACATAGCTGCTATCTTGATGTAATATGACAATTACTAAGAAAAGTTCATTATCCATTCAACATCAATGACTGGTGTTGTTGGTCAAAGTCAAACCCAGTCAACTCCATGGGTTGACATCAATGACAACACCATCCAACATTTGGAAGGCAAGGTTGAAAGCTCTCAAGGAAGGGCTCAAGGGGACTTTTAAGGTTAAGGTTTAGGGAATGTATCTTATGATGGGGGCCCTTCAACCTTAAAATTCTTGTAGAGGCTTGGATTCCAAGTTTTCCTTGAAGAATCACTCTTAATGGCTTGTGGGACCACACGGGACCAAGCGGACCCGGAGGGTAGGTCAAAGGGGGTAGGGTCTGGCAACCAATGATGTACTTGACCTATTCCGGAGGGGAAAGGGATCAAAGGATGAATTTTTAACACAAAACAAGGTGAGGATCCCTATGAGGTGTCTTTGGCCTAAGGAAACTGAGGGCAAGATTTGATATTGGGGCTAGGGCTCGAGGTATCTCACAATATGACCGTCGGAATTGCTTCAAAATTTGAGGATGCCTAAGAGAAACCCCAATGCAGATGATGTGAAGAGATCGAACTTTTCCTGTGGGTGGTTTGCAAGATAAATGATGCCCTAGGAGACCTATGAGGCTAGACCTTGAAAAGAAAAGGTGAAAGAAGAGAAAAATTTGGATTGATCACCTTTATGGTGGACCAGTGCCTAGTCCTTTGGGGAGATTTCAGAGTCATGAGTTATAATGACTATGGACATTCAATGTTCTATGTCAAGGAGGCCTTAAAGACAACTTCGTAGATCTCTAGGGCAACAACAAAAGCAACTTCAAGAACTTTATACTTCGTTTTGCAAAAACGATGGCTTATCAAGATGAAATTCAGTAAAGAAGCATCTTTAGGAACATTCTTTCATAATACATGACCCATACATGATGCATCACTATCTAGGAACCCAATTTCCACAAATTCACAATAATGGATGCAACAAATTAGCCCTAGTATAGCGAAAATCCAACAACAATGTATGTGACAAGATAAAGAAGAAAAATAGCATTAAATGTACTTACATGTATTAAGAGTATATACAACCATCAATAATTTGCCAATTAAGAAGCGCTCCAAGGCAAATGAAAATTTACTTTCATGCTCCAAAAATTTGTCCTCCAAGAAGGATAACAAAGTTCTCTAAGGAGATACAAGTCCAACCAAGTGATGATGCTAAAACGAAATCACATCACTTGTATTTATACACTTCTAATGAGTTTGATTTAGCTAATTGAGCTTACATTAGCCCCTAAAATAAAATAATGTCCAAAATAATTAACTTTTGGTGACAAACCCACCAAACTAGCTCATAAACAAAATAATAAGCTTCTCAAGAGGTCGAATGATGAATAATGCATGTCGTTGGGCCTTATAAGAAGCCTGACGAAGTCCATAAGTGCCACAATGATGAGTAGGACTCCCAAAAGTAGTGGACAAGGGGTTGGCCCCTTGTTCTCCAAATAATAAACTTGTGGTGCTCCCAATGGGCGTGGGGGCACACAAGTCACCTCATGGGTCTCCAAGTAGATTGAAGGTGCCTGTAGACCATCTTTAAGGGCTCAGATGATTGTGTAAGTGATGCCACATCATCATACAAGTCTTGGATCATCTGCCAAGTGCATGGTACAACTGTGGGGACGACTGGGCATGGTGAACCAGGTGCATCTTCCTCGTCCAATAGGTGAATCTCAAGCAATCTATGAACATATGTAGGGATCCATGGAGGGCTGTCTACTGTGGTGGAGGCCCGACTAGGACCTCGTATAGGGATACCAAACCCAAAATGGAGACCATCAGCAATCATGCATAAGATCCAATGCATCCCATAGCCTTCTAGCACGACAAGTCATTTAAAGTAATCGAGTTAAAGAGCTTACAAACTGTGGACAATAGGTGGGCACTTCATAATGGCATGCCCTTCCATAGTGGGTTTTGGCATGTGCTAATGTCTGCAAGCTTCAAAGGGGGTTAACCAATTACCCTATTAGGTGGTTTCTACCTTTAAAGGGGATAGTATGTCCAAGGTAGATCCTTCAAATGGTTGTAGCATGTGATAAAAATATGAATGGAGTAGGGGGTGAAAGGGGCAAACCTGGGCCACATGTTAGGGTACAAGGATAGCTAGAAAAAGGGAAGCTCATACTCGGGTATATAATGTATAAGAGGGAGCAATCGTGGTGCATGAGATGCCCCGACCTTGATTTTTCCACCCTTCTTTATATGCGTTTTTCCTTTTAAGATTTTTCTTTGATTAACTGCACGAGGCTCAAGGATAAGAGCTTGATGTGTAAGGTATAATAGTGGATAACCCCTTTAAGGTAAGGGCGGTTCATTGTCCACCAGGGGTTAGGACAATCATGGGTTCCAGAATGATGGAGGAGGTTCATCTAGGGCCTATGGAACCAGGGTGATGCCCATGGGTATGGGGTAGAGCTCATGCATTGGCGTTTTTGCAGGTGCTAAATATGCTTGTCCTGACCATATTTTGCATTTTGTGGTACATTTTCCTGTTGAATGTGGCCAATTATGCTTTTACTTTTTATTTTCAGTTGCATCAACCTTTGGGGCATCGTTCCAAGCCTGACCCAAGGTGTGGGCAAGGGGAAGGGGAGTCTAACACTATGTGGAACCAATGGAGAAATGTGGACCCAGGTGGGAAATATGATGAATGGGGTTATAATGAACTAAAGGGGAGTGATGTATGTGGATGGGGAAGCAGGACCATGCAACCAAAATTAGGGTTTCCCATGTAATACCATCCCTAAAGCCCAAAGGTCAATAAAAGAGATCCCACGGGACTAGGACCCAAGGGTAACATCCAAAAGAGGTCTAGGGGACAAAAGCACAAACCTAGCTCACTCTTTCCACCGAATCCCCCCATTAATCCATGCCTAGAAGTGTCCATGATAAGCAAACTACAATAGTCAATTACCAAATGACAAGGCATACCTTTAGGTTCGGGAGGCCCACCTTCAAACATACGATCATGGCAAATGGGTGAGGGACCACATGGCTAGCTTAGATGGTCGAGGAATGGCACAACGAGCTAGTTGGTGGCTGCAAGGGGCTGTCGGCTGAGGACCATCTTGGAGAAAAGTTTCTCCTAGGGATATAACCACAAAATGGTGGGTAACATCTGGCTCCAACTGGGACGTGATCTCTCAAAAAGTAGGCGAAGTTACTTGAATGGGAGGTCACAAGAACACCAACAATCTCTAGGTTACCGTAGACCTGTTACCTGCACATATGAAAGACTAAACTCAGGGGCAACATGTTTGTATGGTGTCTTGTGATCACCCATGCTTAATGTTAGTTCATAAAATCTACAAATAATAAAATGTGCAAATTTTAATCTAAATGCAGCTAATCTACTATGAGAAATATCATATGACATTAGTTCTAATGCAAAAATCATCATGCAATGCATCCTACTCTAACATGCATATAGTACAATGTCAAGTGCGAGGTATAATCATAGACCCAATGCAACCAACATGTTAATTGATCAATACAAGAATGCATGCTTCCATGATTATTTTTGCAATGGACCCGACAATACAAATGGGAATAATGAAATGAGGGGTTATGAGGGCGGGAGGTGGGAAAACAAGAGGCCCATATGCCATAGAAAGGAACCTTGGAAGAGGGAGAAGGCACCAACCGAGAGGATTGAATTTGGTCCTCTAACCAGGAGATGGAATGTCAATGATAAAGTACATGGATCTTTGATGAAGAACTATCTTGGGCCTATCATCCTCAGGGTAAGGAGGAGTAAATGACGCAAACATATTTAGGATGATATTATTTTGATCATTGGGAAAACAAGAAGTGAACTCATCATTGTATTTGGGGAAAAACTATGATTCCTGTTTTTTCGTAGGGGAAACCGACTCTTCATCAAAACTAGGGGAACATACTTCATCACAAACATCCATTTCCAGGGCAGGGACATAACAAGGGGAGGAATTCTCAAACATGAAGAAAAACCCTGTATTGGTGGCATGGCTAAAGGGAGCTTCTTCCTCAGTTTCCTTCACATTAGAGTCATCAGAATTACCCACACTTTTGGAAGGCTCTTCCTTGATTGAATCATCTTGGAACATAAAGAAGAGACCCTTCCAATTACTAGGAAGGGCTTCATAAGGGCCAACACTGTTATTTAGAAGGAGCAGACCATCTTCTTCTTTCCTGAGTTCATTCTTATGGATTTGAGAAACTACGGGGTCTTCATTTTTATTATCATATGCAATTCTCCAATCAACAACCCAAAAATCAGTCAATAGATTCTTCATTCATTTGATGATCAATGATTTCCCTCAGAATGATCCCGTTCTTCATCATATATTTGATGTTGGCTAAGATGCAATTCATTTTCTTCTTTGTTAGGTAGGGAGGACTTTTTCTCCTCCATTCTTTCTCGAAGAATGCTTTCTAAGGTCTTTACTATATGATTTTGATAGTATGCTTCAAGAAGGTCATCGGTAGGAATCTTTTTATATTCACACTTAATGTTACAGAGCCTTTTCGATTGCTCACAATAGTGGGAGAAAATCTCTTTGGAGTTATATGTAGCCATCAGTCACTTGCAAGACTCTTCATATTCCATCATCAGTTCTTGCAATACCTGAAGACTCTCGGGGTCAAGATCCTCTTCATTATCCTTAGAGGACATGCTTTCCAATTCATGAGTCTCTCTTTCGGTGTAATCCTCAATCACTTGATCTTGATGATTTGGAGAAGGATCAAGACACTCTTCTTCAAGCATAAAACCATATTCAATAACTTCCTCCTCTCGAAGGGCCACATCCAACATTTGTTATATGTCTTCATGAGAATGGAAACCCGACCCTTAATGCAACAAGAAGTGCGTAGTCAACATTGGAAGAGAAGGAATGCTTTTAGGTTTACATGACTCAAGCCAATCGGTAATTGGGGCAATGGATAGGACAAACAATTCCATTTGGTCACAAGGTTGAGTTATATTTTTCCTTGAAAGATACCTCACGAACCTTACTATGTGGTTGGCTACGGAATTCGGATCCCCATCGAACATTGACATATTCTTCATGGATTTTGATGAGGGATACCTCAGGATCCCTGTCATATCTATGGTGGGAATATATGTGGTCAACATGTTGGTGGGTCCTTAATGACATGGGAGTTGCTAGGGTGAATAAAATTGCCTTAACAAATGCTTGCTTCACCCTACAAGTATTGACCTTGAACCTCAATGAAGAACTAGGGCTTCGTTCTTCCAATGGAGTTGCCAATAATGATGTGTCAATGTGTCGTATGGGGAACAAAACACACGTTTCGTGTCCCCGACAATGATGCCAGAAATGTTACCACTCAAACTAGTAGGGGCTCTAAAAGGGGGTCCTTGGAGGGCTACTACTAAATCAAGGGCAACAAATGGAGCAATAGCCCATTGTCACCTCGGCTAAGGCTCCCTACCCTTTACGAACTTTCACCGATGGGAGGAGACTCGGTATGATAAGGACCACAAAATAAGTAGATAATGAGAGGGTGAAGGGTGATCCTTGTTGAGAATTTGGTAGGTCATAGTTTAATTCAATTCTCTGTTTGATAATTACTTGTGAGCTTACTTCTCTTACTTAGGTCTTCTTCCTTATTAGCTTATTAGATCTTTTATCAAATCAATTACCAAAAACACAAGAGACACAAATTTAGAATATTCCAGCGAGGGTCAAAACCTCTCACCCTTGGAGAGGAAAACCCGCAAGTAATTCTTCTTATAGACTTCAATTCACAAGTAACATTACCATGACTTAGACCCTTGACACCAGTATGATTCCAAAGCCCTTGCCACTGTTCTTCTTGCTGATCCTTCCTTCTACACTGCTCTGCACCAGTACTAGGAAACTAGGCTCCTATCTCTAAACAATGAACACCTTCTTTGCCTTTCCTTTGATCTGACTTCTGTCTCTACAAATTGCTTCTAGGACTCCTTCCATCATCCTTCAAATTACAAAAACAAACCTTACGTGTAACCCTTCTACTGCTGTGGTTACCTTTGGCCTTCCTGAAATATTCGAACTATGTTTACCTCAGCATCTTGTAGTCCTGCCACCTTCTACGCTTCTCTTCTCCTTGTTGTGGCAGACCTTGGCTTCTTTGGAGTGTAAGTGACAGGCCAAGACCGAATAGGAGATGCAAACCTTAAGACAACAACAACATACTTATTTCTTGAGCCAATCACAGTTACTATTCTCGCTGAAGTTCCTTGTATTCACATAGAATTGCAGACCCTGTTCTTCGTACTTAATCACAAAACTTGTTCTCCTTTTAACGCACCAATTGTACCTTTTGTTCGACCTTTTATTTCAGAACTTATCCGAGATGTTATCCAAACTGATGGTGTAGAAGTGAGGCCGCAAACCTCTTATATATAGAGGTGATGTTCATGATCTAAGGCCGACATGACCAACTGTTACTAGGCCGACTAGATCAAGGAATATTTCCAACATTATTAAGCCGACTTGTTGAGCTAGCATGACAAGGGTTTTGGATCATACATTTTTATCAACACATTGTCCTTTACACGTGTAACTCTACTTCATGTACGTGACTCTAAATCATATATTTATGACAAGATGACAAACCCCAAAAAGACATCAAGAAGAAGTATTTGACCTATAATAAAATTCCTTGCTCATGAAATCCATGAAGCAAGCTTAACAAAAATACATTTTATTATCTTTGTCTTCTTTATTACATAAATATATAATTACATTGTCAATATGAAGACCTAACTTAGTTACACTTTCCAGCACTCCCTCTTAACTAGGGAGGTATTCATAATGGTGCATGGTCACTTTCAATCTGAAGAATCTCATAAGAAGAATTTGATTGGTAATCCATTTGTTATAGCATCATATTATCCAGCATTGTCACAGTGCAAGGCCTTGACTAACAACTCCATCTCTCAAGAGCTACACTGCTGGTGAGACCAATGATTATAGACACCTTTATCATTGTCTCCAAGGTACATACTCCACCTAGGTGTTCACTGAGTATGACCTTAAAGGAATATTCTTATCGGGCTAGCTAATCTTCAAAGAATATCCATCCTTTCACGACTACTCTTATTAGAACGTCTTATCACATTCTCAAAAAGTATCGAATGCCAAATGATTACTCAATCCCGCATTCTGTCTTCCAGGTGAAGACCAGAATGATGTGTCTATTTCTCCCACTTAACTAGGGAGGACATATTCCACAGAGGAATATACAGAATGCACCTAAGATTTCTTCTATGCTTCGGAATCATAGAGTTTCTTCCAAGTAAGAAACTTATTATCAGGCTCCCTCTTAGTCAGGGACTTGCAGCAGCAATGATGAAAACATCCAGCTGCTCATGAAGGACTCCTTCCGTTGATGTCATGAATTGAGGAGCCTTCAACTTTTGGATCTCTTCTTAGGGCACAGATCATCCATCACTTTCATCCAAGAGCCATGTCTTCTATTAGAGAGTGATCCATCAGTATTCTCATCTGGTCTAGCTTCATGTTATGCTGCTTTCTTTCGAACCATATATCTTCCAAGGATCTTTCATCTTGCCATATGGTTATCAACTTGTGGAAGACATCTACTTCCGTTTGGCAGCCTTGCATAAGCTCATAAGATGTTATTCAATTATAAATATGAATACTAAAATCAAAAGTTACCTTAGTGATGATCTTTCACCATGACGTCCTTCGTATATCTTGACACATCCCCAAAAGATATGTATTCCCAAGGGTCTTCATCTTTTCGGACTTCTTATCAGAGTCTACATATCTTCCCAGGAGATTTTCTACTCAAGTCTTCTTGGCTTCCTTGGATGTTGATTGCTTATTTTCATGATTGCACTTTTTCGCGATCTCTTTCTTTTTCTCTCTTTCTCCACACAATTTTATTTCATTCCTAGGAACTTCCATTGTTCAGTTCCTTGTATAATCACCTGATATTCCATATGAGGACATATTATGTTGATTTCATCTAGTGTAGATCATGCCTTTTGGCAACCTGTGCATCATAAGAGTTTCTGCTTTCTATTTTGATCATACTTCTAAAGATAGAAGTGTACTACCTGCAACCACATGACATGACTTCATAGCATCCAGTGTCAATATATATATATACATGTACCTCATTCTTTTCCTTTTGAGTTATCCTGTAGTAGGGTTCTTTCGAATAAAGAGTTCATTCTCTTGTATTGCTTCATCAATATGTCATCATATTCTAATCCTAGAATTATGTAAGTTATAATCTAAGTCAGCTGACACGGGGACACGGGACATGATGGACACGCGGATTCGAGTGTCGGATTCAGACATGATGACCCCCTGGAATAGGACACGTTATATATTATTTCTTACACAAATTCATACAAATTCATTGATTCAAACATAGATCTTCATCTAGATGTAAGTTTTACAAAGATTTAAGATACATGATACATTGATACATTGATACATCATACAATCATACATATTACAAAGTAATAGACATATTCATCAATGATGCAATAGGAGAAAGACAAGATACAATAGTTTTCTCATTAAGTCATCAAAATCAAAATGTGTTACATAAGTACTAGCCTCTAGGCTCTAGGTAGTACACTGCCAATGGCGAATAGAAGTAGAAAATACAAAACAACTACAAGTCTACAAGACTACAAGCCTCAATGAGTCATCAATCCTCATCATCATAATCAACATCACTGTCCTCATCCTGATCATCATGGTTACCACTACTCTCCTCTGCTGCATCCTCCTCCTCTGTCATGTCTGCATCTGCTGGTGTGGAGGATGACGCCTCTATTGTATTGCCATCATCAAATGTGACAGGCTCTAGCACTGGCTCATTGAGATCCAAGTTGGCCAATGCCAACTCAACACTGCTGTCTAGACCCATATCATTAGGAAAGACATCCCACATCTTTGTCTTTCCCTTCAACCAATCCTCCCTCTGCTTGTAGATGAGACGAAGGTTGGTGTGCACATACACCATTGTCTCTGCCCTGGACTGCTCAATCCTGCTCTTCTTCACACTATACAAATTCCCATATGTGCTCCAATTCCTCTTGCAACAAGAGGATGAAGTCACTTGAGAGTGGAGCCTCATGCTAATTGCCCCATGAGTTGCCCACCAAGAATAGGGCTTCTTAGCTCCCTGTCTTGAATCACATCATAGCCTGCAAATCGCCCAGTGCCAGTGAAAAACTCTGCAAAGGCATCCTCCACCTCATTAAGGGATGCCCTATCCTGAAAAATCCTCCTAAATTTATCTTTCCTCCCTTGTGAGATTTCACCATCCATGTGAGGAGGGAATTTGCAGGAAGGTCCACCATTCAACCACTCATGGTTGTAGTATTTTGGGTTCAAGGAGTGAGCCAAACAATGTGAAGGTGTGCAATTCTTGTCCCATCTGCTGACAAGAATATCCTGTATGCTTGTGAAGAAGGCCTCTGGTGATGTCTCATACTCTGGGCACTGATTCTGTAAAACAATGGTCCTCACAGACTCAATCATGGAATCCCATCCCTCATTAACCTCTCTTAGGATGGGTTGGTCTGTGTCTGCAAATCGAAGCAAGGAAATGATAGGGTCCATGATCTGAATAAGTAGATCTACCTTCTCCCACCAGACGTCATCCAACACTGTGTCCTTCACTTTCTTTGAGGCTGTTTGATCTATCTTTCTCCAAAAAGACCAAAACTCTGAAATAACCATGGCCCCAAAAGCGGTCTTGACCTCCCTCAACCTCTTCATCATGATGAATGAAGAGGCAAACCGTGTATCCGCAATCTTCAACAATGATAGATTGGTGTACTCCTTGTAGATAGTGAGGGTATTTGTATGGTTTTGTACAAAGTTGCGGATATGCTGTGCATCGTTAATAATGCCTCCAATCCAAAGCACATCAGAGGCAATAGATTTCAGTGCTAAGTTCAATGAATGGACAATGCAAGGTGTGCAAAATATTTGTGGATATTTTGCTTCCACAATCATGCCCGCAGCCTTGCAAACAGGTGCATTATCTGTAATGATTTTCACACAAGAATCGACACCTTCATCTTCAATAATTTTAATAAATAACTCACCCATATACTGTGCATCCTTGTACTGTCCAAGTGCATCCACTGATTTCAAGAAAACTGGACCATTCAAGGATGACACCATGAAGTTGATGAGTGGGTGCCGTGCTAGATCTGTCCATCTATAAAAAACAATGCTAACCCCAGATGTTGGCCATGCTGATTTAATAGGCTCAAGCATTTTGTCCACCTCTTTCTTCGCCTTTGTCAACAATGTGGTTGTAAGCTTCTCTGACCCAAGAAGCACATACCTTGATGGAGTCTCGACTTAGAGCTCAACACATCTCAATAAATAGAGGTGACCGTGCAAAATCAAAGGATATGAAGTTTTGATAGAAAAAAAATGCAATGGTGAGATCAAGCTCTTCCCTCTTCTCTTTTTGGAAAATCTTGTCCATTGGACCAAGTGCAATTGCCTTTCTTTTTGTTGATTGTGCCCCACTAAAACTCTTAAAAGGGAACTTGTTGCTACTTTTCCTCAAGAATGGAAGGGGGTCATCATTCTTGTTTTGTTTTGATTTTGATGCCACATTAACCACACCAATTAATGCCTCGTTCTCCAATTTCCTCCTCTTTGCCGATGGAATTGCTGTACAAGCTGAAATGCCACAACTTGGCAAAGCCAACAAATGAGCTTTCACACGGTAATATGTGCCTCATGAAATGGTTGTGGCAAAAACTGCATTTCCATGCAACATTGCCTCCTCCCTTCGCCTTGCTGCTTGGCCCTGCCTCTCTTGTCACATATTTCCACAATGGGTATTTGCGGTCTTGAGTTTGTTTTCCCTGAACATTTGAAGCTGCTGTTGCAGCCCCACTTCCAATAGATGGAATACTTGCAGACTCTGATGAAATAGGGACAAGAGGGGCATCTCCAATGTGGACATTCTTCCCCTTTATTTGCCCTTGCCTTGCTGCCCTTGATTGAGCCATGAATACTGTAAAAAATAAACAAAAATGACCAAATATGTAAGACATATGCACATGCAAACACTAACGGCAAACTAAATGCAAAAACATAGAGAGACAATGCACTTACCGGATGCCAGACTTTCGAATATTCGGAGGTGTCCTACTTTCAATTTCTTTCCTGTGAAAACTCCTTCATGCGTTTTCTTCACCAATGCTCTGTGAGGAGTTCTATTATGGATATACACAATGGTGTTACATGCCTCTGCCCATAAGAATCTAGGCAGGTCTTGATCATATTGTGAAATTTTCAATTTGAAAAGTCTACAGTTGCAGTGATAGATTTATTCCTCCTACTTATTATTTCAATAAGTTATTTACAGAAATCTATCGATAAATTTCGAAATAAATACTACTGCAACATTCACAATTATATATGCAGAGAAGTAAACAGTAAAGGACATAAGCACAAGAATCAATCACATGTACATAGTTGTTTTTGGACAATTGTCCCTGGAAAAACCCAATGCGGGAAAACCGATGCAGCAGATGAGGGTTTTATTAAATTCTTCAACAAATGATTCTTTTCAAGGAATATACTGGCAGATAAAATTTGAAAACACCTGAGACAAAATTCTCGGCTCCTCCCGACAAATTCCTGACACCTTGATCAACCTCTGCTTCTCTCTGTGCTTGCATGCGTGTTTCTCTGCGCAGTCCCTGTGCTGGACTACGTAAGTCTGCATAAGCTCTACGTGGGTTCACTGCACTGCAGCCCTGTGCTGCCTCCTGTGACCCACTGTGTCGCTCTGTCTCTGACCTTAGTCATTGCTGACTCCCTCCTGCTTCCGCAACTCTCCACCATGCAACTTACCCACTGAGATCGAATTCTATTACTTCAGAATTGATCTTCTTTGGGTACTGAGTGTATGCCCGACTTGTTTTCCAAATGACCCTCAAGCCCTCTTTTATAATCTTCTCGTTGATGAATTAACGACCCAGATTAGAAGTCTAATCAATGGCTAAGATTAAAACTTGACTTGATCTTTGTTTTCTAGAAGATTCACACTCTGACTTATTATTACCTTTTAATTATTTAATTTCCCTAAGTTTAGACTAAGAGTCTCCATTAAAATAATTAATTATTTTAATAAGTCATGAACCGAGTGGAATTTCCACGAACGGTTTCTGAGTTCTTTGGAATACTGATGGCCAACCCTCCTTACAAAGTTTGAGACTTGGAACACCTTGTGATGCTACAAAAATCAACACTCCCTCTTAGCGAGGAAGGTGTTCCAACAATATGCTTGCTGCATGTTGCTATGCTTTTGAAGCACCATTTGCGCTGTTGATCTTTGGACGTTGCCCCTCATCTGTTGCGCTGCTGCCTTTTGTACTGTTGCCCATGACACTACCACTGTCACAGCTGCATTTGTACTGCAGCTCCCTCTGAATTCTGATCCTATCCACTCTTGCTACTGGAATGGATTCTTGATCATCCTCATCTTCTCTCTGAAGTAGACAAACTTAGTCTCCCCAGAGCTTTCGTGAGAATTTCTGCCACCTGTTCTCTTGTTGGAGTGTACTGAAACTAAATAGCTCCACGTTGTACACAGTCCCTAATGAAGTGACACTTGATGTCAATGTGTTTTGACTGATCATGAAACACAGGGTTTTCAGAGAGCTTGATGCACCTCTGATTATCGCATAAGATACTGGTCACTTCCATTTTCTCCTTTAGTAGGTTCACAAGCAGTTTTCGAAGCCATATGGCCTCACACGAAGCTGTGCTAGTTGCCATATATTCAGTCTCTGCTGAGCTCAGTGCCATGGATTTCTGTTTCCTGCTGCACCAGGAAGTCATTCCTGATCCTAGACTAAAACAATAGCCACTGGCACTCTTCCGATCTACTAGACTCTCAGCCCAATCTGCATCGGTGAACCCACTCAACCTGACATCACTGCTACGGGTGCACTTCAATCCAACTTCGAGTCGTCATGGGTCTACAATCTTCCATCTGAAATCTCTTCAGAATCTCTGTAGTATATCTTCCTTGACCAAGAAAGATCTCCCCCTTCTGCTGCCAAACTTCCAACTCTAGAAAATAGTGCATAAACCCTAGATCCTTCATGTCAAATTCCGCAGCCAAATTCTTCTTGTATCCTATGATGAGCCTCGATGATCCTGACAAAAATAGATCATCTACATATAAAACCAGTATCAGGGGGTCGCTCCCTACCCTCAGATAGTAGAGATTGGGATCTGTGTCACTCTTGATGAATCCCATTTTTTGCAAGTAGTTGTCAATTTGACCATACCAGGCTCTAGGTGCTTGCTTTAGTCCATACAAGGTTTTCTTTAGCCTGCACACATGGGTCTTCTGATCATGCGTCTCGAAGCCTTCTGGTTGTTATATATACACCTCTTCCTCTGTCACCCTATTCAGGAATGCCGTATTGACGTCCATCTGGTGAATCTCCCATCCCATCTGCACAACAAGGGATATCACGGATCTAATAGAGGTGTATTGGCTACTAGGGCAAAGATTTCTTCATAGTCGATCCCTTCCTTCTGAGCATACCCCGTAGCCACAAACATGGCTTTAAATTTATCGATGCTACCATCTGCAACATACTTGACCTTGTAGATCCACCTTGATCCGACAACATATCTCTCCTGAGGTCCGGGGACCACTTCCCAGACATCATTCGTCATGATGGAACTATACTCTTCCACCATTGCATCTACCCACACCTGGTGCTGAGCTGCTTCCCGAAAACTGGAAGGTTCTCCGACTTGAGCAAACAAGGCTTGATATCTCTGAGGTTGCTTATGCTGTCTCTTCTCATTTCAGGGGACTCCGACAAAGTCTTCTGCATCTTTCGAAATTTGTCGTAGCTCCCTGCTTGTTTTCCCACTGGTGGTGGGCGGATTTACCTGCTCTCCCTCTTGCAAGTCCTCGGGAGACACGTCCCTTGGATCCCCATGCCTTGGAGAGGCAGCTGAATTCTCTGCCGCTGGTTGTTGAGGTTGAACCGGCGGATCCTCCTCAGACTGCGTGGCAGAAGGCAACTCGTGGGATCTTCTGAAGGCCTTCTCCTCCATGAATTTCACATCCCTCCGCACTACGACTTTCCTGCTCTCAGGAATGTAGATGCGATATGCCTTTGCATTCTCATTGTATCCTACCAGATACCTCTTTTCCACAGTCATTTCCAACTTCTTCCTCTTCTCACTGGGCACATGGCAGTAAGCTGTATTGTCGAAGATCCTAAGTGACTCACTTCGGGATTGCTGCCAGTGAAGACACTTTTCGGTGTGATCTTTCCCAATGCAGCGTGAGGAGTCCTGTTCTGAACATAGGCAGCTGTATTACAAGCTTCAGCGCACAGAAATTTGGGCATGTCTTGATCATACAACATCGCCCTTGTCGCTTCGACAATAGCCTTGTTTTTCCTTTCTGCCACACCATTCTGCTCCGGATTGTATGGAGCTGTCCACTCTCTTCTGATACCTTCCCTTGCGCAGAACCCACTGAATTCCTTGTCTATGTATTCACCACCATTATCTAAACGCAACACCTTGATCCGCTAATGGACATTGGTCCACAGATATTCGAGTGTATCAAGTCCAATACACCCTTGGCCCTATTGTTGCTTCTCTGATACGCTGCCTTGGCATATTTTCCTAATACACACCCTTTTCAGACATCGTCCCATTTAGTGCTCAGTTTTGGAACTCCTGTGACAGTCTTCTTGAGAATTTTTAATGCCCCATGATGCAAATGTTCCATTCTTCTGTGCCATAGCTCATTCAGGTTCGTTTCATCAGTGCTGCCAACTAGTGCCATTGGGGATTCAAGTTGCAACTTGTAAAGTTTGTTGCTCCTTACTCTGATCTGTGCTTTCTTCTTCCAACTGGGGTGTTTGACGTAGACCCTGTTGCCAATAAAGTAAACGTCATAACCTCAGTTTTGAAGTTGAGACACTGAGAGCAAGTTCATCCCCAACCCAGGCACATGCAGTACATTAGTGGCCCAGATCTTGTTTCCAGCCTCGGTCTGAAATACTACGATACCTATTCCAATAGGGGTACATTTTTCTTTATTACCCATGGTTAT
Organism: Pinus albicaulis; assembly: GCA_034641835.2. Taxonomy (NCBI): domain Eukaryota; kingdom Viridiplantae; phylum Streptophyta; class Pinopsida; order Pinales; family Pinaceae; genus Pinus; species Pinus albicaulis. The sequence goes on along the minus strand of CM076575.1, from coordinate 44,161,238 downwards.
TTTAAAACTCATCTGCTCCTCTTAGTAGTCGGAAAAACATTCCTGTACTCTCGTCATGTGAGCAGAAGCTCCACTGTCAATGCACCAGACATCAGAAGAAGCAGTGCTTGACACGCAAGCAAATTCTTCTTCAAGTCTGGATGCCAGAACAGAAACATCATGATCCATTTGTTCTATCATGCTTCTTCCCCTCCTTGGAGAACTACGTGAACCCTTTTGAGCTGCTGCTGCAATGTCAGAGTTCTGTCCACTTGTCGATTCTTCGTTCCTGTTACTTATCTCTGGCTCCGATACCATGTGAAATTTTCAATTTGAAAAGTCTACAGTTGCAGTGATAGATTTATTCCTCTTGCTTATTATTTCAATAAGTTATTTACAGAAATATATTGGTAAATTTCGAAATAAATACTACTGCAACATTCACAATTATATATGCAGAGAAGTAAACAGTAAAGGGCATAAGCACAAGACTCAATCACATGTACACAGTTCTTTTTGGACAATTGCCCCCAGAAAAGCCCAATGCGGGAAAATTGGTGCAACAGATGAGGGTTTTATTACATTTTTCAACAAATGATTCTTTACAAGGAATATACTAGCAGATAAAATCTGAAAACACCTGAGACAAAATTCTCGCTCCTCCCGACAAATTCCCGACACCCTGATCAGCCTCTGCTTCTCTTAGTGCCTGTCTGCGTGTTTCTCTCTGCAATCCCTGCGCTGGACTGCGTAAGTCTGCTTAGGCTCTGCGTGGGTTCACTGCACTGCAACCATGTGCTGCCTCCTGTGACCCACTGCATCCTTCTTTCCCTGACCTCAGTCGCTGCTGACTCCCTCCTTCTGCTTCTGCAACTCTCCACCTTGCAACTCACCCATTGAGATCGAATTCTATTACTTCAGAATTGATCTCCTTCGGGTACCGAGTGTATGCCTGACTTGTTTTCCAAAAGACCCTCAAGTCCTCTTTTATAATCTTCTCGTTGATGAATCAACGACCCAGATTAGAAGTCTAATCAATGGCTAAGATTAAAACTTGACTTGATCTTTGTTTTCTAGAAGATTCATACTCTACTTATTAATACCCTTTAATTATTTAATTTCCCTAAGTTTAATTATTAATTAATTAATAATTAATTAAGACTTAGGGTCTCCATTAAAATAATTAATTATTTTAATAAGTCATGAACCGAGTGGAATTTCCACAAATGGTTTCTGGGTTCTTTGGAATACTGATGTCCAAGCCTCCTTACAAATTTTGAGACTTGGAACACTTTTCGATGCTACAAAAATCAACACATATAACATTGCTTTTGCTGCCCCAACAATAGTTTTGTTCTTTCGCTCCACTACACCATTCTGCTGTGGATTGTATGGAGTTGTCCACTCTCTCTTGATTGCCTCCTTTGCACAGAAATCTGTGAAGTCTCTATCTGTATATTCTCCATCGTTATTTGAACACAACACCTTTATTTTCTTCCCTGTCATGTTCTCTACGAGAGAATTAAACCCTTTGAACCGATCAAAGACCTCATCCTTGGTCTTTAGGAAGTAAATCAAGGTCTTCCTGGAGTAATCATCAATGAAGGTGACAAAGTATTTGCCACCACTGAGAGCTCTAGTGGACATTGGGCCGCAAATGTCTGAGTGTATCAATCCTAATGCGCCTTTTTCTCGGTTATCACTTCTGGGAAAAACTTCCTTAGTGTACTTCCCTAATACGCATCCTCTGCATACGTCATCATGCTCCGTATTGAGGATTTGTACTCCAATAACAGTGTCTTTGAGCATCCTCAGTGCTCCATGGTGTAGATGTCCCATTCTCCTATGCCATAGTTCATTTAGGTTTCTCTCGCCATCAAGATTGCTGCCTATCAGTGCCATTGGAGATTCGAGTTGCAATCTGTATAATCTATTGTTTCGAGTTCCAATTTGCCTCTTCTTCTTCCAGTTTGGATGCTTGATGTATGCCTTCCTTCAAATGAAGTATACATCGTATTCCTTGTCCTATAACTGGGACACTGAAATCAAATTCATCCCTAGCCGTGGCACATGCAACACATTTGCGGCACTGATGCTGGTTCATGCTTCTGTCTGAAATACTATGGTGCCTCTCCCTGCGGGAGTGCATTTTGTTCTGTTCCCCATCATGATCTGGAAGTTCATCTGCTCTTCCTGATAACTCGAGAAATATTCTCATGCTCTAGTCATATGAGCTGAAGCCCCGCTATCAATATACCAAATACCTGCAGATGCTGAACTGGACAAACATGCATAATCTTCTTCTAATCTAGAAGATAAAACATCTAAACTTCCCATACTTATCTATGCTATTTTTCCTTAGATTTCTAGCAAAAACTGCATCCCTCCTGAAGCTCTACACTGAACCTACCGCGCAACTCCCTCTGTCACTAGAAAATTTCGATCCAAAAATCTCTCTCTGTCGACTCACTCAAAGAAGGATTTTACTCTAAAATGTTTCCTCCGTACTGGATTGTGTAATCCTGAATCTGGATAACTGCCTACGCAATGATTTCCCTTTTCTACTCAGCGCTGCCTCTTCTGGATTTGTTTTCTTTGCTTCGATACCATGTGAAAATTCCGCTATCCGAAATCCTACTGCAGCAACTGATTAAATTTCTTCTATTTGTCTAATTAAACAAATTATTTAACATATGCTATGGTAAATATCGAAATAAAATACACTGCAGTTGTTCACATTAAACTAATGCAAGGAAAAATACTAGCACAAGTATACACACTTGGATACCGTTATATTTTGTAAAATCGTCCTTGGAAAAACCCAATGCAGGAAAACCGGTGCATCAGCTGAGGGTTTTAATATTATGCAGTAACTTTTTTGAGTACAAAATTATGATTGTCGAATCTAGCAATTCATATAGAGAAATCTGGAAAACAAAGGCTCGTGAGACAAATCTCACTCTGCCACGGGAATTCGGTACTTACCTGCACTTGACGCAAGTTGCTCTGTGTTGCCTCTGCATAGGGACTGGGTCACCCACGCAGTCTCTACGTCACAATTGAAGTTGCTTTCTGCCCCTGCCTAGGATCTCACTGCTAGGTGGAAACTAGAATCTTCTGCCCTCCGAAAAACACCCTCCGGGAACTTGCACTGACCCTCTGCTATCTCCTCAATAGGAAATGAAACTCCCTCAGCAGCTCTCGCAGTCCTAACGTAACTTCTGCATCAATGGATCTATACAGCTGTCTATGGCTTCTGCTGCTTCCTCTCTATGCACTCTCCAGATCTGGAATTCTTCCTTCAGGAAATTATATCTGCCCCTCTTTGTGAGAATCCTCTCGATTGATCTTCTCCCTGAGCACTGCTCACTAAAGAATTTCGATCTTTGGATTCTTTTTCTGTCTCGATGTGTCTTCCAAATGAACCTTCGAGTCCTCCTTATAATCTTCTCGTTGGATCTCACTGCTAGCTGGAAACTGGAATCTTCTGCCCTCCGAAAAACACCCTCCGGGAACTGGCACTGACCCTTTGCTGTCTCCTCAATAGGAAATGAAACTACCTCTACAGCTCTGCGCAGTCCTAGCATAACTTCTGCGTCACTGGCTCTGTGCAGTTGTCTGTGGCTTCTGCTGCCTCTTCTCTATTCTCTCTCCAGATCTAGAATTCTTCCTTCTGGAAATTATATCCGCCACTCTCTGTGAGAATCCTCTCGATTGATCTTCTCCGTGAGCACTGCTCACTAAAGAATTTCGATCTCTGGATTCTTTGTCCATCTCGATGTGTCTTCCAAATGAACCTTCGAGTCCTTCTTATAATCTTCTCGTTGGATCTCACTGCTAGCTGGAAACTGGAATCTTCTGCCCTCCGAAAAACACCCTTCGGGCACTGGCACTGACCCTCTGCTGTCTCCTCAATAGGAAATGAAACTCCCTCTATAGCTCTGCGTAGTCCCAGTGTAACTTCTGCGCCATTGGCTATGTGCAGCTGTCTATGGCTTCTGTTGCCTCGTCTCTATGCCCTCTCTAGATCTAGAATTCTTCCTTCTGGAAATTATATCTGCCACTCTCTATGAGGATCCTCTCGATTGATCTTCTCCCTAAGCACTGCTCACTAAAGAATTTCGATCTCTAGATTCTTTGTCCGTCTCGATGTGTCTTCCAAATGAACCTTCAATTCCTTCTTATAATCTTCTTGTTGAAACTTCAACGACCGAGATTAAAACTCTAATCAACGGCTAAGATTAACTTTTGACTTGATCTTGCTTTTTCTAGAACATTCACACACTGTTTCATCAATACCCATTAATTATCTTATTTTTCTAAGTTTATACTTAGGGTCTTGTTGTCGCACAGATTGTCTAGGCACCGCGACAACGGCTCAGATCGGGGGCTGTCACCTTGATCCCCAATCTCTCTATCTAAGCCGTCTCCTTGCAGGCTAAGGGAGGTAGACCCTGACTAAAATGGAGGAGGAGAATTGGCTGAAGATCAACCAATTCAGGAGACACAACTAGATAACCAAATACTTTTTAAGATTTACGAGATTTTATAGATCCAATTAGATTCAAAAGTTTAAAACCAGTGCCTTATGGAGTCAAAATATTTCGTTATGAAATTAAAGTCAAGTATCTGATATGTAACTGCTGCTATGAAAAAACAAATTCACCACAATAATATTCGATGAAACACCCTCAGAATTATGCATTAACGATGTTCAATAAAGATATGCGATTTATCATTACTTGAAATATTTCCAAAGTGAACTTTAAACAATTATATACCAATTTCAAGCAACTTAAAACCACAATTAAAGATAACTCAAAAATCATCAACCACAACTAAGCTAAACTTTGAACCAACGATTTAAATTCGAGATAAAAATATTATCATGAGGGTACCATCGAAATTAAATGTCAGATATTATCAATATTTCCGAATTTATAATGTTTCAAATAATCCCAATTCAGAAATTTAGAAAATTTCATATAGTCAAACTTTAGATAAAAAATTTAAAAGCTCACTTTGATTATGGGAAATTTTTTTGAGAGTTTTCCGAAGTTGAAATTTTCTTTTAAAGTTTTGAGGGCCCTTTTTTAATTTTTAATTTTTATCTCAAACTAAAATAAAGTTAAAGCCTAAAAAAAAACAAAGGTAAAATTTTTTATTTGCTTTTATATATATATTTTTAATTTTTATTTCCCTTTTTTATTTTTTATCTCTAAAACTAAAATTTAAAATTAAAGCTAAAAAAATTAGACTAAAATTTAAAACTAAAAGTAAGATAAAAATTCTAAACTAAACTAATTCTAAAATCTAAAAAATTTAAAATCTAAAACCAAATCAAAATTAAACTTAAAAAAAAAAAATCTAAAAAATTTAAATTCTAAAACTTTTAAAATCTGAAAAAAATTAAAATCTAAAATTTTTAAAACCTATGATTAAAAATTAAAACTAAAATCTAATAAAAAAAATTAAAACTTACACTAATGCAAAAAATGCACGTTTTTTTTTGTTTCTGAACAAATTTTATGCAGGTTCTCAAAGAAGACTGCTGTATGGATCCGTACGGACGGCAGGAGAGAGCAGCTTGATGCAGAAAACGAAATCGTACGGATGCATAGAGGATTCGGTTGTGATGAAGGGCAGAGAGGCAGATAAAATCGTTCGGATCGATGCTGGACGGAATTGAAATGTGATTGCAGGTAGCAGCAGGGAAATGGTAGCATTCGATTTTATGAAACTGCAGGCTGAGGGAAAAATCGTACCGACCAGGTGAGAGAGGCAGAGCTGTTCGGATCGTACGACAGTGAAATATAGATCGGAATAATGAATTGCTTTGGTCAGGTGAATGAAAGAGACAAAGGTGAATGATAGCCAAATTTCTTGAATTTCTCCTCACCCAGCAGCAAATTTCACTAGTAAAATTCAGATTTTTCTGATTTATTAGCTCACATACACATGGCATTCATTCTTTGCAGGGAAATAACATTCAGATCTGCCAACAGAAATGGGCTTGAAGCCAAATCCTAAAATTTTTCTGAAAATCGCTGAAAAGTCTGCACCAAATCAGATCAGATCCAAACTATGCAGAAAAAAAAATAAATTCTTAAATCCTAAAAATAAATACAAATTTACAATGCTAATTTACAGATTGGAGGCCCTCATGGCAAGATTTAAATCCATTTCAACACAATTTTAAAAGATAATTTTTTTTAAAAGAGGCACAAGTCTTAGAAGATCCTGCAAAAAACAACAATTTCGTAAGATAGCTTTGGGAATTAGGAAACAATGGGCTTTTTCAGATTATTAATTCTGAGAGTCGGCTGGTCTAACTGAAGACTTTCCCAAACGCTCAAACCTTAAAAATGATCCCTGCACACTTAGATCTGAATTTTAGATTGATAGAGATTTAAGAAAATAACATGAGATCTTTCAGAAAAATAGATAACTAGTTCATGTAGCTCTCGTTGATCCATGTCAAAATAATCTCGACCGTCGAAAAGATTTGATCATTTTTTAATCTGGACCATCGAAATTATAAATTTGAGGAAAAACGAATTTATCATTAAATTCCTTTTTAATTAACTCAAAAATACTATTTTTGAGTTAATTACCTTAAAATTTTGACTTTGACTTAACCACCTAGGCCCAAGGGTCCAAAATCTCTTGAAATTCTCAATATTCCCTTGGCCTGGGACCTTTAAAAATTTATTTTTTAAGGACCAACGAATTTTGCCTTTGAAGAATTTTAACTCACCTAGGACCTAAAATTAATTAACTTTCTGGCTTAGGATTTTTAATTCATTTGGCCAGAAAATTTAATTAATTGACTGAGAGGGGATTTAATTATTTTTTCCAACTCTCTTTACATAAAATAAATACATTTAGATACATGAAGGGGGAATACCCATTCATATAGACTCTCAAATAGGTACCTAATTCTGCGACTGAAAACATGATCTAGTAGACCAAGTAGCTTATAATAAAACAATCTAGCCAACTAGCTAGGATTATTCCCAAACTACTTTTACAAAGACTCGATAGAAAACACTAGGACTCACTTAGCATCTCGATGACAACATCCACCCTAGCTTTGGGGTGAGGTTGGAGGGGAAAACTCTGCCGATCACTTGTGTCGAAAAACACAAGTAAATCAGTGAGACAAAAAACCTCCTAAGATAGAAGTCGTCACCAATATACTACGCTTACCTAGGTTGTTACATACATGGTGGTCTTACTTAAATCATTTACATCATAAACATGTAGAATGAGTTTACATCATTCATAAAACTGTCGACTAATGATGGAATCTGAATGGCGCGAACATGTCGAACATGATGAATCCCATTTGAAAAAATGGGGGTGTACTGCTATGGGGTCGTTGACAAAGTGTGGTCAACATCTGGCTCTACTTGGGGACACGTTGCTTCATCGGAGGAATGTGAGAATCCAGAATCTGTATCCAAGCAACACACAAAATTACATAAGTAGCGTCCATCCAAATATCATCATATAACATTAAGCACATGAAAAATAGAAGCTCTTCTATCATTGATTATTCTACTTAACATAAAAAATAAATCTACTTTAATTGCAAAATGAACTGCTCAAATAACAAGGTGTAGGGGTAGAGATACAATACAAAGGATGCCCTTGTGGCATTAGATGTGCTCAATATAGTGCATGCTGAGCATTTGCCTGCTTTTAGTCAAGTCTGTAGGCTGCTTTTCAGATGTGCCATGTCCAATCTTGCTAATTGTAGGACTTTGTCTTATCAGAATGTCAAGCTTCTCTTGGCCATCAGATGAATCAAACCGCTTACTTCTTTTCTGCTTTTTTCTCTTCTTCTTAGTGGGCTGCGATGTCAGTAATGAGACCACTGTAGATTTCTTGTCCTTATCTTGAAAATGCTTGTACAAAACATCTGATGAACCTGGAGTGTGACCAATCTTATTCTGAATATACTTTGTTAAAGGTGACACATAAGCTTGGTCTTTCTTAATGTCCTTTGTAACCATAGTTAATTTTTCATTAATGGGAAAAGTGACCTCCATGTGATGAGACGGAAATTGCTTCAGCAAACTGGGAGGCCTATGAACTGTTGACAAATCTAACTTTGGTTGGAAATTCTGCATGTGTGATCTTTTCATTTTTTCCAACTTATTCAGAATAACAGTCATTTGATTAGAATGCTTAATATTTATAGTACTGATCTCCTTTGCATGACTCTCTTCAATAGTTAACAATTTGTGTTGAAGAGACATCTGACCAATTTCCATGTTTTTTAGTGCTTTATCATTATCCGCTTTCATAGCCATGAAATTTTTTTGCATACAGTTCATCTCCTTCTCATGATTTGCTTCCATGATTGTCATATTTTCCTCTAAGGCCAATAACTTGCTTTGCATAGAACCAATTTCCCTGGTGTGATCCGCTATTATTTTTTCTTGATTAAGTTCCATATTCTTAATGATTTGAGCCTGTTTTAGCTGTATATCCTTAACCATTTGAATCAATTTGTTAAGAAGATGGTTATCGTTGTCAACACTGATTTGACAACTTGTTTCTGCGTCACCCCTATCATGGATTTGTGCTGTCATGGTACAAATGGATTCATCCTGAGAACTGTTTGGAAAACTCCTGCTGATAGTTGAGTTCTCTACAAGTTCAATTTCATTATTTTGCATAATATTGGGAGCACAAGGCGAGTCATCTTGTTTTATATATTTATCTTTAAAAGCATTGATGATGTCTTGTAAACAATACTCCTCAGGACAATTTCGAAACCAATTGATAGCATCACGTTTTAAGGAATAGCCAAAGATACGTATCTTGACATCTTCATGATTATATTGTGAAGGACGACAATATTTATTTATAAAAAAAGTGACCATCTTTAGATGCACTAGAGCAATGCCTGGATTACCACTTGAGAAAAAAGGCAATTTGGAAATGGCCTCTTCTGGCATGTCATGAAAGGTGTCATCCATGATGACCTGCTTAAAAGTTAAGAAACAGACCCGTGTTCAAGAATAGTCAAAAGGTCCTCAAGAAGCAAACTTCTTAACAGGAACTCTTGTAAGAAATGAAAGAATTGGAGTCGCCACTTGAACATGAAACTAATTCTGAAACAGAAGAAATAGTCGAGAGTAGTAGATGGATATCAGGGGGGATTCTTGTCTGGGAGTAAATAGATGAATAAGTGGAGTCGCCACCCAAACAACCTGCCAACCGAAATGTCCAGGTGCTAAAGATACGATGATGAAATGATTAGTGAGATGATGAAAGATGAAATGATGCCAGAAAATGTGATTCCTTGTGATAGGCTAATGAATGGCGAGGAAAGATTAGAAGATTAGAAAATGTCCTTAAGACCAAGGACAAAAAAACTCTATCCCCGGCAACAGCGCCAAAAAATGTTGTCGCACATATTGTCTAGGCACTGCGACAACGGCTTAGATCGGGGGCTGTCACCTTGATGCCCAATCTCTCTATCTAAGCCGTCTCCTTGCAGGCTAAGGGAGGTAGACCCTGACTAAAATGAAGGAGGAGAATTGGCTGAAGATCAACCAATTCAGGAGACACAGCTAGATAACCAAATACTTTTTAAGATTTACGAGATTTTATAGATCCAATTAGATTCAGAAGTTTAAAACTAGTGCCTTATGGAGTCAAAATATCCCAAATTAAAGTCAAGTATCTGATATGTAACTGCTGCTATGAAAAAACATATTCACCACAATAATATTCGATGAAACACCCTCAAAATTATGCATTAACGATGTTCGATAAAGATATGCGATTTATTATTACTTGAAATATTTCCGAAGTGAACTTTAAACAATTATATACCAATTTTAAGCAACTTAAAACCACAATTAAAGATAACTCAAAAATTATCAACCACAGCTAAGCATTAAACTTTGAACCAACGATTTAAATTCGAGATAAAAATATTATCACGAGGGTACCATCGAAATTAAATGTTAGATATTATCAATATTTCCGAATTTATAATGTTTCAAATAATCCCAATTCAGAAATTTAGAAAATTTCATATAGTCAAACTTTAGATAAAAAATTCAAAAGCTCACTTTGACTATGGGAAATTTTTTTGAGAGTTTTTCAAAGTTGAATTTTTTTTTTTTAAAGTTTTAAGGGCCCTTTTTTAATTTTTTGTTTTTATCTAAAACTAAAATAAAGTTAAAGCCTAAAAAAAAAAAAAGGGTAAAATTTTTTATTTGCTTTTATATATTTTTTATTTTTTATTTCCCTTTTTTATTTTTTATCTCTAAAACTAAAAATTAAAATTAAAGCTAAAAAAATTAGACTAAAATTTAAAACTAAAAGTAAGATAAAAATTTTAAACTAAACTAATTCTAAAATGTAAAAAATTTAAAATCTAAAACCAAATTAAAATTAAACTTAAAAAAAAAAAAAATCTAAATAAGTTAAATTCTAAAACTTTTAAAATCTAAAAAAAATTAAAATCTAAAAATTTTAAAACCTACGATTAAAAAATGCACGTTTTGTTTGTTTCTGAACAAATTTTATGCAGGTTCTCAAAGAAGATTGCCGTACGGATCCGTACGGCCTTATGGACGGTAGGAGAGAGCAGCTTGATGCTGAAAATGAAATCGTACGGACGCAGAGAGGATTCGGTGGTGATGAAGGGCAAAGAGGCTGATAAAATCGTTCGGATCGATGCTGGACGGAATTGAAATGTGGTTGCAGGTAGCAGGAGGGAAACGACAACATTCGATTTTATGAAACTGCAGGCTAAGGGAAAAATCGTACGGACCAGGTGAGAGAGGCAGAGCTGTTCGGATCGTACGACAGTGAAATATAGATCAGAAAAATGAATTACTTTGGTCAGGTGAATGAAAGAGACAGAGGTGAATGATAGCCAAATTTCTTGAATTTCTCCTCACCCAGCAACAAATTTCACTAATAAAATTCAGATTTTTCTGATTTATTAGCTCACATACACATGGCATTCATTCCTTGCAGGGAAATAACATTCAGATTTGCCAACAGAAATGAGCCTGAAGCCAGATCTTAAAATTTTTCTGAAAATCCCTGAAAAGTCTGCACCAAATCAGATTAGATCCAAACTATGCAGAAAAAAAATAAACTCTTAAATCTTAAAAATAAATACAAATTTACAATGCTAATTTACAGATTGGAGGCCCTCATGGCAAGATTTAAACCCATTTCAGCACAATTTTAAAAGATAAATTTTTTTAAAAGAGGCACAAGCCTTAGAAGATCCTGCAAAAAACAACAATTTCATAAGATAGCTTTGGAAATTAGGAAACAATGAACTTTTTCAGATTATTAATTCTGAGAGTCGGCTGGTCTAACTGAAGACTTCCCCAAATGCTCAAACCTTAAAAATGATCCCTGCACACTTAGATCTGAACTTTAGATTGATAGAGATTTAAGAAAATAACATGAGATCTTTCAGAAAAATAGATAACTAGTCTTTTCGTTAAATAAAAAATGCCATTTTAGAAACCTAGAAAATTGCACAAGATACCTGTATGCAGATTAATCCATAAAGACCATCAATCATAAAAATGCCAAATAAAGTAGCAGAGTCTAGAGACAAATCACCACATAGATCCGGAAAAGGAACACCAAACTTTTTAACCCCAAAGTCTTTATGCTTTATTTATCAAAAGAAATCACAAGAGTTTCCAAGAACAAGTGCACGATCCGAAGATCGGATGATTGAAAGGCTAACAAAGACCTCTAATTTATAAGATAAAATCTCCAACAGCTAGTTCGGTTGATCCATGTTAAAATAATCTCGACTGTCGAAAAGATTTGATCATCTTTTAATCTGGACCGTTGAAATTATAAATTTGAGGAAAAACGAATTTATCATTAAATTCCATTTTAATTAACTCAAAAATAATATTTTGAGTTGATTACCTCAAAATTTTGACTTTGACTTAACCACCAAGGCCCAAGGGTCCAAAACTTCTTGAAATTCTCAATATTCCCTTGGCCTGGGACCTTTAAAAATTCATTTTTTAAGGACCAACGAATTTTGCCTATGAAGAATTTTAACTCACCTAGGACTTAAAATTAATTATATTTCTGCCTTAGGATTTTTAATTAATTTGGCCAAAAAATTTAATTAATTGATTGAGAGGGGATTTAATTATTTTTTTCCAACCTTCTTTACATAAGATAAGTAGATTTAGACACATGGAGGGGGAATACCCATTCGTATAGACCCTCAAAAAGCTACCCAATTCTGCGACTCAAAACATGATCTAGTAGACCAAGTGGTTTGTAATAAAATAATCTAGCCAATTAACTTTACAAAGACTCGATAGAAAACATTAGGACTCACTTAGCATCTTGATGACAAAATGCACCCTAGCTTTGGGGTGAGGCTGGAGGGGAAAACTCTACCGATCACTTGTGTCGAAAAACACAAGCAAATCAATGAGACAAAAAACCTCCTAGGATAGAAATCGTCACCAAAATACTAGGCTTACATAGGTTGTTACATACATGGTGGTCTTACTTAGATCATTTACATCATAAACATGCAGAATGGGTTTACATCATTCATAAACTATCGATCGATGATGGAATTTGAATGGCGCGAACAGGTCGAACATGATGAATCCCATTTGAAAAAATGGTAGTGTACTGCTATGGGGTCGTTGACAAAGTGTGGTCAACGGGTTCTTTCCATCAGTTCAGTATTTTAATAAAACTCATTACGAGTGGAATTTTCATAAATGATTTGGGTTCTGTTTTGGAGTACATGTGTCTAGCCTCACAGAATTCAAAAACTTAGAGCACACATCGATGGTGCAAATCAACACCGGAGCCCGACCCAAAGGTGTGAAGCGGGGAAGGGGAGACTAACCCTATGTAGACCCAGTGGAGAAATGTGGACCTACGTGGGAAATATGATGAATGGGGTTATAATTAATGAAATGGAAGTGATGTATGTGGATGGGGAAGTAGGATCACCCAAAAAAAATTGGGGTTTCCCATGTAATACCATCACTAATCAGAAATTTATAGTTTCCCACCTCGGTTTTCAGTTTTCACCTTATTACTCCAAAATAGTTAAATGCCCTTTCCCATATCCATACATTTAACAAACTGGAAAACAAATTTTGCTGAAAACACAAATTCTGGAAATTTTTCAGAATGCTGGAAAATGCAGAATTAAAAATCAGCAAGCATAAAAACAGTCATTCACACATTTGACACAGATATTTTTGGTCAACATGACCCTGGAAAAACCCCCTACAGCTCTTGGGGAAAACCAGTTCGAAAGCTCCTCCTTATTTCTGGAAAATGCTTTTTACAGTGAGAGAAATATTCAGCAAAATAAAAATCAGCAAACAGACTTTTACAACTTATCATTTTGGGATACCCAACCACGCCTCGGAAAATGTGCATTGATGAAAATCAAAACGGCAATAAATGCATGCGGCCTCCTCGATTTTTTGTGCCAATTTGACCTTAAAAACATTTGTACGACTGCACGAAATGCATGCAAGTGCCACAAAATCTGTTCGTTTTACCTTTCGAAATGCGTGAAAAAGGTACAACCACTTTGGCTGTGCGGCCTCCCTCAATTTACATCTCAAATCACAGTACCGTCTATTTTATGCAATGAAGCCTATTTGTCTAAACCTTCCTTCCCTCAAAAGGGTGTGCCAAAAATCTGCCTTGCTGTGTGCTAAAGCTGCTGAACTGTCTTGCTGAAAATGTCTTGCTGAAATGCTGCCTTGGAATGTGTGCCAAGCTGCTGCCTCCTTCTCCTCACTGCCCAGAAATCTCCCTTGCTCTCTTGCTCTCTTTCTCCCAATCTGCTCATGAAAGAATGAATGACCTTTTCCTCCTTTTCCTCCTTTAACCTAACCCTAAGTGACTTTTGGGGAATCCCTAAATCCAATGGCTGAGATAGATTGAGATCTAGGGCTGAGATTAAATGCTCATTTAAATCTCACTTTCTATTTTTAATTCACCCCACTTTAATAAAGACCCACTTAGTCTTTTATTTCCAAAGTCACTTTTTCCTTTCTAATTTTATATTGACTTTATTAAAGTCACTTTAAAAATTAGACTTTAGTAACTTTATCACTTAAAGTCACTTTTAAATTAGATTTGACTTTATAACTTTATAAAGTCACTTTAGTAACTTTATCACTTAAAGTCACTTTTAAATGAGATTTGACTTTATAACTTTATAAAGTCACTTTAGGAGAAAAATTAAATTCTTTTGGACACTTTTCCCTAGGCCAAAGATCAAAGCCTTAGGGAACCACCTGTCCTCCGGTACCAAATTTCAACACCTAAAGCCTAAAGGTCAGTAAAAGAGATCCCACGGGACTAGGACCTAATGGTAACATCCAAAAGAGGTCTAGGGACCAAAAGCACAGACCTAGCCCACTCTTTCCGCCGAATCCCCCCATTAATCCATGCCCAGAAGTGTCCATGATAAGCAAACTACAATACTCAATTACCAAATGACAAGTCATACCTTTAGGTTCGGGAGGCAAAACTTCAAACATACGATCATGATTGATGGGTGAGGGACCACATGGCTGGCTCAGGGGATAGAGCTTATTGGTGGCTACAAGGGGCTTCTGGGTGAGGACCATCTTGGAGAAAATTTTCTCCTAGGGATATCACCCACAAAATGGTGGGTAACAGTCCCAAAATCTAGTTGGGGCATTACAAAGTGGTTTGTATGGGTCTCCAATTGCTCAAAGTGTTCATCTCTTCTCCAACGTTGAAGGCTTTCCACGTGCTAATAACCCTGCCAATGTTGATTTTGTAGCTTTAGAAAGTGTTCGAAGTCTCATATTTTGGGAGGAGGCTTAGACATCAGTATTCCAGAGAACTCATAAACCGTTTGTGGAAATTCCACTCGGATCATGCTTTATTAAAATAATTAATTATTTTAAAGTGATCCGTAAGTCTAAACTTAGGGAAATTACATAATTAAAGGGTATTAATAAAGCAGAGTGTGAATCTTTTAGAAAACGAAGATCAAGTCATCTTTTAATCTCAGCCATTGATTAGAGATCTAATCTAAGCCATAGATTCTTCAACGAGAAGACTATAAGAGAAGGCTTGAGGGTCATTTGGAAAGCAAGCTGAGCACACACTCAATACCCGAAGGAAATTGATTATGAAGGGATAGAATTCGATTTCAGAGGGAGAGGTTGTAGAGGCGGAGTTGCAGAGACAGAAGGAAGAAGGGGAAGTCAACATTATATTTAGTATAATCTTTCATATCTAATTTCAATGCAAAATATTTATATTCTTGCCAACATTATGGATATTCTGTGTGTGTGTTGAGTTGAATCACGAGTCCTTGCTGAGTCATGAGTCGAGTTTGACCCGTCAACCAAAATGCGCCTTTTGCAGAGATGAGATTGGTGTCTCTGCTTAATACTCCATTGACCCCATCACTGGATAAAGGTGGTCTTTGTTGGGTGTAGTATATGGTATACTAATGGACCAACATTTAATGTCAATTTGTGGTCCGTCGACTTCGAGACGCAAAACTGGAAATGCCAGAGAAAGACTCTAGCAACTTGCAAAACAAAGCCCTAACTTGTCCTGCAAACAACAATCATTATCCACTCCAATCCTACAATCAAAAGTATTCATTAAAAGTGAAACACTAATCTTGCAAAATCATTAACAACCTTCTAAGTTATAGAAAACAATGCATAAATTCTCAATTCAATTCCTACACTAGATTTGACAATTTCATTAAAAGAAAAAGAACTTGATTGATTTGAGCACTAGCTACTTCACTCATTAATTTATCAAGCAAACTGAGATTTCAAACTAGATAAATAATCAAAAGCACCAAAAGAACACGTCTGAATCCAATCAATCCCACAAGAGTGCTTAGAGGAGTCACACAAGACATCAAAACATTCTTGCACAATCTTAATTCTCATTCTCTAGTTATTCCAATTCCTGCACTCAGTTCCTATACTAGGAAAGACAAAACAATTCTTGCACTTTGTTCCTGTAATAGGAAAGACAAAACAATTCCTGTACTCTATTCTTGTATTGGGAAAAATAAAACAACTCTGTTCCTGTACCAAAAAGAATATTGCGCAACAAGCCCGAACTCAACTAATGTGGAAAGAAACCTTGCTTGAGTTAAGATAAAACCCCCAAACTTATCACACTTTCTTTGACTACTCAATGCATAAATCTCAAGATAAGATGAAGACTTTATCGAATAACAAAGGAAATATTAAAGTCCTGTGCACAAATAAAAAGATCACCTCGTAAATGTATTTTTATTCATAACTTGTTCTGGTTTGATTAATAATGCGTTTGAGATAAACTTCTGCGTTTATTAGAGACGCAACAAATATGACTTCGCAAAGAAGATCTTCAGATTAATTAATGACAACAATATTCGGTTCCTGTACTTGAAATACCCAAGTAGCCAGATGAAAATCTGAATTCAATAGGACCAAAAAAATATGATGTAATATTTAAATCATGAATTTCTCAGGAAAAAACATGTTCACTCGCTTGTTGCATATAAACAATCTAAAAGATAAATTTATCAGTCACCAAGCAAGATGTAATAAATAATCCCCCTGCAAATCTTCACTCAAAAGAACTGTGCGCACCACAGAGTAGATCTAAACTGAAGAGATGACTTTGAAAACGAAAAGAAACCTTCCAGATCCAAATCCTTACTACAACTTCCAATAAATGTAAATATTTCTTCAATATGAAACTTTTAAAAAGCAAACCCAAACAGAAACGCAGGAGTTCAGATCTGAACCTCTATTACTTGTTTCAAAAGAAATCGCACAAGGGTTATCCGATCATACATACGTCTTACAAGTAACCTTCACACAAATAATATTCACACCATTTACTTATCACATGATACAATAAATAGAGGGATAACGAGCTAGGTTGGCTGGGCCCTAGCCAACTAACTCGTTTCCCTTTTTAAGGAAAGAGATTAATCTACGAGAACAAATGTATCATCACAGGAAATAGATAAAACAAATGCATGAACCTGGCATTGATGCTTTATTAATGAAACCTCAGTCTTTAATACATCACAAGCTTCAGTAGTCCAACTCAAGTTGATTAGAGGAAGAGGGTAGAACCCCCAACACTCAGCTCGACAGCATAAGAATACAAAGAATGGTGATTTTCTGCTGTCACAACTCATCTTCTATAGATTTTACAATACAATTTTAGCTTTAGACAAGCTAATCCATTGCAAACAAGATAGGAAATTGAATCCCAACAATGTGCCATGAATGAGAGATCTAGTTCAACCATGATCCAATTGAGGAAACACAAAACTAATACGAATTTTGCAGATCTGGGCATATTTTGGAATTCTGGAAAAAAACCTTATTTTTTATAAAACTGCCTCAAAGATCCTTGTGTATCTCTTAGACCAATGCGAATTTTGGAAATCTGTTTGGAGGCAACCTAATTTTTCATGTTGTCAACAAAAACCTCTTTTTGATTCAGCTCCATTGCCTCCGAAATCGTTCCCGAAGTTGACTCTTTGGCTACTTTTGCAAATTTGGGTTTAACCTGATTTTTCTACAAATCTGCCCCAAAGACCCCTTCGGATCTCCCAAATGGTGGCGAATTTTGGAAAACTTCCCACCTATGAGGCAATTTCATGTACTGGGAACAAAACCCGTGTTCCAAAATTTCGAGATTCACTTTCATCTGCATGGAAATCAAGGCGAAAGTTGACAGTTTGAAAACTGCTGCGAATTTGGGGCTGTGACATTAATTAATTTTGAAAAATCCATTTGTACGACGTCGGTGGATTTTTACTGATGTGGAAGTGTTCAAACAACATTTTGAACAAAAACCTTTCTCGGATTTTCTCAAAAATATGCCGATGTATGAAAGCCCCAAATTAGTTGCTCTTTAGTGCAAGAACATGTCAATGAAAGATAAGTGCACCTCTGACTGTAAAAAATGATCCAAGATAGTTCCAAATGCGTGTTTGTACTACCAACTAGCATTTTCCTTCGTGGCAAGCTTGAATGATGAAGTGGTTCACATATGCTTGGTGCAGGATCCCTATGCGATGTAAGAGCAAGACAATCTACATTAACAACATGTAATGAACATTAATCCTAGAAATGCATATAACGAAGGTATTCTTATATAAAATACAACCCAAGCGCGAATCTTCGCTATTGTATTAAAAGAATGTAGAAAGAGTTCATAAACTGGTAAAGCAAGGGAATAAGTAGGGTATCATATGGATAAAAAGGCGCATCAAGTACAACAATTTTGGGGTCTGACAGTCTTGTTAGTCATTGAGAATTTATACTTCTAAATGATAATATTGTAGTAATATGAAGCCAATGGAGGCTATAGACACATTTATTGCCTTTGTGTAGTTAATGTTATATTTCAGTTTGTACTTTATAGAGGCACATTGAGGAATGATGACTATTACATAAACATATTTCTATTGTATTTTTGCTTAATGTTTCTAAATCAATATTTCCCCTGTAGCATTGCAACTATTTGTTCAAATATTATTCATGTGTTTTTTGACATTTGGAATTTCAACAGTTGTGAATAAATATCCAATTTGTTTAGCCAATTAAATGGTTCAAGTAGAGACTGAGGAAATGGATTGAGGGAAACTTGAAGTTTTATATAAAATAAACTCTTTATGAATATGTTTGGACTCTTATATTGTAGTTAAGTATGCTGAAACTTTATTGTGCCAACTTTAGAATGTTGAATGTGCATTGAGTTGATCACCTTTACAAGCAAGTGGTTTACCCAACATTTAAAATTTAAAACTTTCTTGGTGGTCATATTGTTTTTGTTCAATTTTAATTACAAAGTATGTTGATCTATTAAGGCCTTTACATCTTTATGCAGCTCTTGGATTCGCTGCTTGGGAAAGGACATATGGTTCTTTTACGTAGAGCAGAGTTAAAGACACTTGTCGATATGCATGGAAATGAGGTATGTTTATGTGTAAGCATAATCTCAATTGAATCCTTTTTAATATGTGCTTAGTTTGTTGCGATAATGTGTAATATTTTCCTAAAGTTGTATGTGTGTGTGTATTTATCGTTGTGTCTTGTTAAGTATGATTTTGATTGTTTTAGATCTAGATGTAAACTGAAATAAAGTTGTAGCAGTTCAAACCAAATAGACATATATTGGACACGGAAATCCAATAGTAATTAGGAGGATGAATAAAGACGTTAGTAATATCTCAAATAAGAGAAGAAAATTTTATTTGTTGTCCTTGTTACTACTCATGTAACCACACAGAGCAAGGGACAATTGTTACCACAGTCCAGGTAGAACTGTTCTAGCTCAACTACTTCCAAAATGACTATGCGAGGCTTCCCTTGGATCTCAACCAACTAACACAAGACCAGTGCCTTGTATGGGGTCAAATGGCTGAAGTGGAGGAGTTATATGCTGCCACCCAAAAGTATGTTAAACCAGCAGCAAAAGATACCCAATTCTAACAAGATATATTATGTGAGTAGTCAAAATGAGTGTAAAAAGAATATGTTAACAAAATCTTAACTTATTTCTATGATTAGTACCTTGCTTAGAGGGGTTGCTATCCTGTCCTAGTAGTTTGCAAAATCTGTAGAAACCTGTAGAAAACAACAAAGAAATCCCCTTTGAAAACCACCTAAAAGTGCCCAAACACTTCTAGATGCAAGTTCTGGGGGTGGGAAGGCTGTAAGATGTAGAAATTTACAAGGTAAGTTCGTTAGATCAAACACCAAAGATCACTGCTCACAAACAGATCACAGACTAGTACACCAATATTTGACGCGGTTAAAACCCTCGAAGAGGGAAATAGTGCACAACCTCAGCCAACACGACCACTTTAGGCAATTTATTAATATAAAGAAAGAAAATTTACATAAACTTTTCTCATAAACAGTTACCAGACAAATGACCCTCCATGCTCTTTAAATAGAGATCATGGACCAATCCGGTGTTAAGTGTAAAGGGTATTGATTTTTGTGTGAAAAATCAACTTGCTGTAATTTTTCTTGCTGTCCCAAACTGCACTTTTCAGCAAACTAACTCTGATACCATGTAGAAATTTGATAACCCAACCTCGGTTTTTAGTTTCTCCTTATTTCTCCCATAAAGTTAAATGCCCATTCCCATAGCCATACATTCAACAAGCTGGAAAAATAAATATTTTCTGAAAACACAAATTCTGGAAATTTCAGTGAAAAAATACAGAAATAAAAACTTAGAAAAATAAATCAGCCACACATAGAATTTTGACACGCTGATTTTTGGTCAACATGACCCTGGAAAAACCCCCTACAACCCTTGGGGAAAACCAGTTCGAAAGCTTCTCTTTATTTCTGAATATGCTTTTACAGTGACAGCAAAAATTCCAGCAACTTAATAAATGTACTTATCTCGATTTCCGTGCTTATACCCCGCCTTGGAAAACGTGCTAAACAGTAAACAATCAAAACATAAATTTTTACAGCATTTATTACAGCATTAAATGTTGAATGTCTTTCTCGATATTTGTGCCTAGCTATACGGCTGTACGGACTGTACAATATGCACATCAAACCCTCATCGATTTCCATGCCTCTTGCCTTGAAAATAGTGCTGAAGCTGCTGTACGAGTTTCCTCAAAATTTGTGCCACCAAACAACAATCTCTCTCCTCGATTTTCGTGCCCAGAATCTTCCCAAAAAACTGTGCTGAAGTTGCTGTACGGATTCCTTGAAAACTGTGCCTCCTTCCTCAAAAAATGTGCCTCCTTCCTCGAAAAATGTGCCACACTCCTGTACGAATTTCTGCCTTGGGAACCGTGCCTCTTTGCTGTTGTACGGATTTGCTGAAGTCTCTAGCTGCTGCCCTCCTCCTCACTGCTCAGAAATTTCTCCTTTGCTTTCTCTCATTCTCTCTCAATCTGCTCATGAAAGAATGAATGACCTTTTCTCTCCTTTTTCTCCTTTAACCTAACCCTAAGTGACTTTTGGGGAATCCCTAAATTCAATCGCTGAGATAGCTTGAGATCTAGGGTTGAGATTAAATGCTCATTTAAATATCACTTTCTATTTTTTAATTCACTCTACTTTAATAAAGACCCACTTAGTCATTTATTTCCAAAGTCACTTTTCACTTTCTAATTTCACATTGACTTTAGTAAAGTCACTTTAAAATTAGACTTAGTAACTTTATCATTTAAAGTCACTTTTAAATTAGATTTGACTTTATAACTTTATAAAGTCATTTTAGGAGAAAAATTAAATTCTTTTGGACACTTTTCCATAGGCCAAAGATCAAAGCCTTAGGGAACCACCTGTCTTCCAGTAACCAAATTTCAACAAAAATGCTTGCCCAAAACTGGTTGTACGGAACTGTATGGACACGTACAATAGTCCACCTCTCAATATTCGTGCCCTGAAAACAACCTCGAAAATCGTGCGTTTGACTGCTGATTATCCTCCTCGATGTCAATGCTGTACCTTGCCTTGAAATGCGTGCAAACACTACTGTATGGATCTTGCCTCGGTATACATGCCAAGTAAATGTTGTTTTTCAGAAATGTTGTCTTGGGAAATGTTCCAAGCTGCTGTACGGATTTGCTGAGTGTCGTTGCTGCTCTCCCTCTGCTCAGAAATTTCTCCTTGCTCTCCTTTTCTCTCTGTCTCAATCTGCTCATGAAAGAATGAATTGATCTTTTTCCTCTTCTCCTCTCCTTTTACCCTAAATGACCTTTTGGGTAACCCTAAATCTAATGGCTGAGATTCATTTAGATCCAGGAATGAGAATAAATGTGCATTTAATTCTCACTTTCTATTTTTTAACTCACCCACTTAAATAAAGACCCACTTAGCCTTTTATTTCCATAGTCACTTTTTCACTTTTTAATTTTTCATTGACTTTAATAAAGTCACTTTAAAATTAGAATGTAACTTTATCACTTATAGTCACTTTAAAATAAGATTGACTTTACCACTTATAAAGTCACTTTAGAAGAAAAGCACAAATACATTTGGACACTTTTCCCTAGGCCAAAGATCAAAGCCTTAGGGAACCACTTGTCCTCTAGTACCCAAATTTTAACATGTTTGAACATTTTGCTAGCTTTATTCACTAGAGGGACACTTGGAGACCCATGCTTATATAATCATGAGGCACTCACCTTCTGGTTCATTCGTAGACTTGTGGCTATTTCCTATATATAGTGTGACCATTGATGGTATAAAAGATATTTTTTGATAAGAACTGTTCCTTGATGTTATAGATTGATCTTTTTGAAATTCAAAGGATCGTCACTATATTGGTATTATATATGCATCTTAGTGATGTGCCATGAGGTGCTGATTGTAGGTGTGTTATTCAATGTTTGTATGCAACTTCTCGTGATTTTGATGTGCATATTAACCTATTTATTATGTAAACCATCTCGTTTGCACAATCTGGATGACTCGTAGTCGTCCTTTTGTTCAACTAGATCTAGAATTCTCAAGCTCAATGGGTATTAATTTAGACAACTAGGCTAAGTCAAAATATTTTCTGTGTTGATTACTATTTTCAAGTTCTATGGCATATGAGATGCCTATTGCTATAGTATATTTAGAATAAGCTTTCTATGATAATCAAATATATTGTGCTTCTGGGATTTTATTGTGATGACATGTGAACAAACGATGCATTTACTTATGTCCTCTGTTTACTTGATACTTACAGGCTGGGAAAGGAGGAGAGTTAACACATGATGAGACTACCATCATAGCAGGGGCTTTGGAAATGACTCAAAAAACTGCCAGAGATGCTATGACACCAATCTCCAGTACCTTCTCTGTTGATGTGAATGCAAAACTTGACATGTAGGATATATGATTGTAATGTCATTTTACGTTTCAATGGACGGAATTTCTTGTGCACTTGTGCAATTACATGATTGTACATTTTTCTTTCTAAAACTGAAGCATTGTCCTCAGGCACACTATGAATTTAATAATGATGAAAGGGCACAGCCGAGTTCCTGTTTATTCTGGAAATCCAACTAACATTATTGGCCTTATTTTGGTAAATTTCTTAGCTTTCCTATGGGACCTCAGTATGTTTCCGATGGTTTTATATAGGGGTTTATATAATTATTGCATATCAAGTCAGGCATTCATGTCACATTAGATCTTTGCATTTGTTGCTTTGGCGATGTTATTTTAATACTGTTCATACACTCATGAGATGAAACCTTCTTTGACCAGACTGAACAATTCGGTATATTGCTGTGATTGTTCCAATGTGTTGTCAACTTGCAAATATTGTGTAGTTTTTAATCTTTTGGCACAGCATTATCTGCCTACCAAAGAAAATTACTGACTTTAAAGAATAAGTGCTACTGTTTTTTCTTGTTTTTTCAGAGGCTACGTCAATTACAAACGTTTATGAAATGGGAAATAAATGGCATCATAATACCCTGCAAGGAAAACATAATTTTAATACAAGTTTACGGAAATATGCAGATTGAAAAGTATCTGAAAATTTGGTTGAGAGATCAGAAATAAAAGGAAAGATTAGAAAATGAATGGTATGTGGACTGATTTGGAACTTACTGAATAATAAAGAGTCAAAGACTGAGGTTTAAGTGAAAGAACTCTTAAGAAGACCACCTTCAGAAAGAAAAATAAATTATATTAATGTCCAGAAGTGAACAAGATTGGTCAATGGGACTAGAAAGTACAAATCATATTAGCGAGTTTGGAGTGACAAAACTGACACATATTATATGAAAACTCGAGACAATGCTCAATGAAATGTCATGAAAGTTATATGCAGAGCAGTTAATAGCCAGAATATTTATGATTAAATCCAAATGAGTATATAAGCTTGCATTTATTTTATGTTCATTATGCATTGCAATAGCAAGATGACAGCTTAAGTTTGTATATATTGCTAATATGACCAGCAAGACTGCAACAGCTTCTTTCTTGGTACCTGAATGGTAATCAACTTAACCCCCTTAGTGTCATCCTGAGCTTTTCCAGACTCAACATCTTAACACGGAAAATATAAAGGTTTCTTCAAGCTTCTTTTCACTTGGGCTAGTAGATTTTTGCCATTCTTGGAGGTCCAACTAATAAGATGCCTTTCAGAACTCGTCCTTGCCTTCTTGGAAACTTCCAACATCTTTAAATCCTAAGTTAGGAATTTTGTTCTCTTTGGTTATCAATTCTTTTGAAATAAATAATGTTCTCTTTGGTTATCATTTCTTTTGAAACAAATAAAGATAAAACAACTAGAATTAGTGTTGTGAAAACTATGAGTAGGTAAAAGTAGAAGGTTAACCATCCATGATAAATATTTTGTTGATAACAAGATTATTGCACTAAATACAAAGAGAAGATGATCAAGAAAGACTATTCAAGGTGGAAACCTTAAACAGTGATGATTTTTGAGCACCTATTACCGATTGATACAGCACTTGAGTTCCAAAGTCCAGGACCAATGCTAGACAAGGGACAACTCAAGAGGAATGCCTACTTCACCTCCTTGTGTAATCCTTCTTGTGTGATTGGTGTAATTTTTGTTGGACACGACCTGACTTTTTCCTTTCAGTTTATTTTACTGGAAGTGTTTGCTCCAAGAACTGTTGCAAATCTAAGCACACAGATGGTCGATTTCTAGGGTGTATCCTTTGAAAAACTGGGAAGTTAAATCAGAAATCTTAATGCATGATTTACAAAACAACATTCTCACAATTGAGGGTTCTAGAATGATACAGTGATCCTTCATAGCAGCAACAGCAAGGATCCTCTACCGAATTTTATATAATGCAATAAAACGTGGTATGCTTTCGTGATTGTTTGTTGTTTTGGAGGGTATGCCTTTTGGATCATTTCTTGCTCCTTCATACATAAAACCACCATAAGCACATGTAGAAACCATGGATATCATCTCCTTTATTGTTCTTGTTAAACCACAAAAGTGCGTGACCCCTAGGAGAAATTTTTGTCCCATTCATCTGCAGTGTGGAAAAAGTCGGCAAAAAGTCCCAACTTTTTGAAAAAATCCCGAATTTTTCCCCAAGCCGACTTTATTGGCCAACTTTTTGCCGACTTTTTCATCCCTGAAAAGGTCGCGATTTTATCATCGAAGTCCCAACTTTTTGTCGACTTTTTCCAAAAAATTGTGAGTGACGCAGTTTTTTTAATAATTTTGTATTTTTTTTTTGAAAAAATCAAGATTTTTTCCAAAAATGAATATTTTTGTATTTTTTTAGTTTTGCCGACTTTTTCAAAAAACTCCCGACTTTATCGAGTTTTTCAACTTTTGGACCCTTGCCGATTTAATCCCGACTTCGACTTTTTCCACATTGTTCATCTGTTCTAGTGGGAAGCCAGCAGCCCCTGAGAGCCACCTTGTAGCGGATGTAATGTGCCATTCATATCTCCACCACTTCCATCAGTCATATGCCTCCTCGCCTATTTTCTAAGAGCACATGTTGGAAGGTGGGCTTATGATCAAAAGGTACTTTATTCATTTTGCAATCAGGTACTTACGCTTGTTTGTATTTGGGCATTTTCGCTTGGATTATGGGGTAACTTGGAAAAAAGAAGGGTCTTGGCCGCGATTTTGTTTCTTCACTTGGGTTAATTTTAGATCCTAGTCCAATGGGATCCCCCCTAATGGCCCAATGGGTATAGGAGGGGCACTACTTGGGAAACCTTGATTGAGATAGCATAGCCCCATCTCTTCCTATTCCATACTTACCACTTTCCATATTACATTATGAGCTCCTATTCCACCTCCCTTCTTTGGGTTCAACTGACAATTAGTTCCCTGGGATTTGGCACCCACACATCCTCATACCTAAGTAGGGCTTGGAAATGCACCCTGGGAGGTTGATGTAGCTAAAAGAAACAGAAAGAGCATATGACGGCCACAAGAAAAACAAAAACAAAAATCAAAATGCAAAAGATCGCTGGGACTTACAAATTAGTACATGGGAAAAAGCCAAGCATTAGCTCCACCTCCTTCATATGGCCATCACTCAGTTCCTGGGCCAATGTTGCCCTATCATAGAAGACATGGGACCCTTGCATGTCCCAAAACCTGATAGGTGATGCACTGCCTCATCCTAAAGGGGGTAATAACTACTATACATCATACAAAGCGAACTCTCATTCCTTGAGCTAGAAGCAATAATATAAAGAAGAATAAAGAAAAAACAAAAGGCATTTAGAGGGGTGGACGAACAAAGGCCGAGGTAACTCATGCATCCATGATTGCTCCCTCTTCATATCTATACACTCAGGATGAGGTACTCCATCATAGCCGGTCCCTTTAACCATGGCACATGGACATGAAGTCTTTTCCCCTCCATTCCATCATTATTCACACGGCACCTATCAATTTAAGGGTGGACCAAGGACATGTCACTTTCCCTTAAGGGTTGAAGACACCTAATAGGATTGTCTATTAACCACTTCTATCTAGGGAGGTAACACCATGCGTGACTAAGGCCCCAATTTTGGAAGATATGCCTTATATGAAGTGTTAATTTGCCCATTTCTTTCAAGCTTGGTTCACTTAGACGCAATAATGATTAATGTACCTAATGGCGAAAGTTGTAGCACTGGATATTGTGTGTGATTGGTAGGTGGTTCCAGCTATAGGTTTAGGCAACTTAACTGGAGTCCAGGTCCCCTAGAGGGACATATTGACATCCATATGTGATGTGTTGAGATCCATGGGACTTTGGACAATTGTAAAGCATCATTTGTATCCATGGGCACCTTCAACAACCACAAAGTTCCTACACTTTGCCCTATATTATTTATGGGATGATGCACCTGGACCAGCATGCCCCCAACCGACTTATCAATAATTTAGGGTCAGGCAGTTGATCCAGGGCCTAGATGAGGTTTGTCTCATGCCTTGAGACATGGGAGGGCTAGCACCATCTTCAATGCCTTCAACGTTGGAGTAGAACTAGGCATTCATACCACTAGGAGACCCATTAGACACATTTCTGAAGCCACGTGTCGGGCGGGGACGCATATCGCATTCCAAAAGGTAAAACCAGTTTCCCACCCTTCCTTAGCGCGAAACCCGTGGTTTTCTTTGTCGAAACCACTCTTCCCCATTTACACTGCGATCTATCGTGTTCCTCCTTCACCGTTGATCTCTGCAGATCAACGGCTCGTGTTTAATTTCTCATTACACTATCACCCTCCACCTTCACCAAAGGATTTCAACAAGCAATCTCCGCCGTTGATCTCGTGGGCCGATCTCATCCGATGGCCCACGATCATCCCGAACCCCCAACTTTACTTTTAACCATTTTTCCTCTGAACAAAGGCTTTAACCTTATTTCTTCGCATTTTCTTCTGAAAAACCAAATAATGTCACTCCTTCACATTATTAGTCCACCGCTGATCTCGACAGTTGATCTCTTCATTCAATCATGGATCAACGGTTCTGACTTAAAAGCTCCCTCTGCTCTTATTTTTGACCTCCGCTAGCAGATCTCCACTGTTGGATGTTGCCTCCTAAGCAGTCTCACCAAAATAACGCAGGATTTCTTAATGTTTTCGTGTGTTTTGCAGGTTTCATGGATTTCCATTAGTTTAAAGAAAAGTTGAGGACCAGGGATGACGATCCCTCGGCCCTTTGTTCATGCAATGATGTCCATATGGGGGTTTTCCACTCCACATTTCATCAACGCGTCATGGGCGCTAATGCTATAAGAGCCCCTGTCGCACCTGCACATCAACAAGACACACAGAATGGAAATTAACAAAGAGTATCAGTGTTGAAGACTTAAACACAGCAGAAACAGAGGATTGAAGACCGTTTTCACAGTTTTGGAGGATTACGGCTAAGATCGAAAATCAAAAGCCTAATCCTCCAAATTAAAACACAATTAAAGACAAATCATAAACATTTATTCGCCAGAAAGGTCTCCACCACCACAACAGAGGCCAATTGATTCCTCTCAGCTACCCTAGCGCTGCCCCCGGTAGCCTCGAAGCATTCAAACAGAGGCCGAGTAATGACCAACAGGGGATATTTTCCTCAACATAGCTGAATAGTTATTTCGAATCTAAAAAGCTAATATAAACTATCATTAGAGTTATTGCAAAAGATGACACAGAACCTTAAAGTCAACAAAAGCTCCCACCGAGCTTAAATCTTAAATGTAAAACAATTAATACAGACACATATATGTAAGCTGTTCCCTCGAGTCCCTCAAAGGCCCAGAAGCATTGATCTGTATTAATTGAACCTGGGAGATCTTTTATCCCATCCCACCTCCTCATATCTTCTATAAATACTTATGTAGAAGATGAAAGAATGTTGTTTGCAGAACTTTGAAATATACTTGAGCTTGAAACTCCTACTTGTAAATAGTGTTCACGGGCTCTTGAAGCTCTGCTTGTGATTAAATAAGTTAGGCTGAGAAGTGAAGATGATTGCTAAACTGAAACATTGGACTTAAAGCTGTAACTAGTTTGAAGCATCAATATAAGCTGATTTTTGGGATCCTGGTCTATGTCAACGGTGATGTTATTTCTTATTGTAAATCGTTATTTTATTTCTGTTCTCACTTTGTCCATCTTCTCTGATAAAGAACAACAAGCATAGAGTTAGGATTCACTGTATATCAGTACCCTTCTCTGACTGATAAGCTTTATCTATATGTTTTCTTCCAAATTGTGTTGTTCGGGAATGATTTAATTCAGTTTAGCAGTGAGGAATGTTGGCGTTCCCTCGTCCTACTGTCTTAGCGAAATATTGTTCTTGAAAGTTCTTTTTAGCTTATGTTAAGTAGAGATGAACTAAGGAAGTTATGGTGAGCCCTGTCCTAGTTTTATCCCAAAAAGCTATCTGAAAGTTTCCCTAAGAATGTGTTGAAAGCTGGCTAGTTTCAAAGTACTTACCAGATCTTAGACTATTCTTTGTTATCTTATGTGTTTGCCTTGAAAGTATACAAAGTAAAGCAGAGCTAGGAAAGTCTATGGTGAGCCCTGTCTTCTAGTTTCTTCTCCAAAAGTTGCTTTTAAAGTTTCCCTTTGTGTTTAAATGTTTTTCTATTGAAAGTGCATCAAAAGCTGGCTAGTTTCGAAGTACTTACCAGATCTTCGATTACTTTAATGTCCCTCTTAAGTGTATGCCAAAAGTTGGCTAGTTTCAAAGTACTTACCAGATCTTAGGCTGGTCTTTGTTCTTCATTTGTTTATTTCCCCTTCTTGTTGTACCATTTCATTCCATAAAATCAACTTTGAAGAGATCCTTAGACATAGATGACTTGCCCCATGGACCACTCTTGAACCTTGTTGTTTCAATTAAACCCTATTGTGACTCCATAGCCCAATGGACTAAAACCAGTGTTATATCTATCTTTTTAGCTAAAACTTGTTCCGATTGCTTGCAACTTCACACCTTTGAAACTCTTTCCATTTAGAACTTTCCACCCAAATAATAATCATGCTCAACCATCCAAAACAAACAAAAACTCCCGGTCTTCATAACTAGCCGAATATCGTTACCCGTAAGCTTTAAAGATAAATCAATCTTTGCACTTTATTAGAGAGATCCCTCTCCGGATTCAGGAGGGCTAGATCCTAGAATCCCAAAGTGGTTGAAATAGTGTTCTCCCTGCAGTTGGACTTTGCCAATCTTGCTAATTACAGGGAGCTAACATCTTCTGGCGACTCTGCTAGGGACTGAGTCAAATTTTCATCTTAGGTTCCCTTAAAAACTTCATAAAACCTCGTGAGTACAAGTAGCCCTCTTCAAGCACTACCAAACTTACGGTAATCATGGTAAAACTTGTTTGAATTAGTGACAAACTAGGTAAACCCTAGGATTCTCATAAGAGTTTATCTAACCTTGAAGGATCAGCTAGCTTAACCATAAGAGTAGATTATCTTTGTCTCATAACCGTAGCTAAGTTTTGAAACAGATTCAGCACACTCTTAACAACCAATAGGACTGAAAAATAACTCAGAAAACCCAAAAATATTCCAGATTGGTATTTAATAAACATGGTGGTGGACCATAAAACCTTTTACCTCCAAAAGAGCTAAAAACTTCCACTTGGCGACTCCACAATTCTATACAGACCTTAAGACTCCACTCGGAAGAACCATTATCATTGTAACATCATTCAAACTCAGTTAGAGGATTGTAGGATTAAAATTTGTGTAAAAAAGATTAGTTAACCTCTTAAAGACTGTCATATTTGGTTGAATTTTTCTTGTTTAGTTGGGTTCGAGAAATAAAGCACAGTGGCTCCTAGAAAGATTCATACTAGAGCCTTTCCTGACTCGAATCCATCTGAGATAGTTGACAACCCTGAAAGTATCCTTAGGAAGTCTCCTAAGATTGAATTTTCAACTGTTTTCAGATCACCCTTGAGAGCTAATTCAGTTCCTGAAAATCTTTCAGCTCTACAACAAGCACAAATTGACTTAGTAAATCCATTTAGAACTAGGTCACTTGATGATATAATTCAGATAGACTCTGAGTCTTCACTGTCATCACCAGAAACAAGTGAACATCCTGGTAGTAGAGAAACAACACCACCTGATTTACATTTCCTTCACAATTTAGGTGTCTCTCACCCAAGATCAGCTTAGCAATCTATCCCTGGTCAATCCACATCTGTTCATCCTACATTCACTGTCCAAACCACTCCACTTCAGCACACTTTTCTTTTTGTTAAACCACCTCTTGTAAGTCCACCTCCACCTCATATCAAGGCAGCATGGTATGCTCCCTTAGTCCTTCCTGTACCATTAGTCAATCTTCCACAGGACTATCAGTCCAAAATACCATTATATGATGCTAGTAATGCTACTACTGCATCACAACATGTGGATAAGATGAATGACTACTTTGACAAAAATGAAATTGATGATGAATCTGTCAAGCTTAGACTATTTGCTCAAAGTCTGGGTGGAGAAGTAAGAAAATGGTTTAAAGGCTTAGCCCCCCATAGTGTCAATGATCTCCAAGCCTTCTAGCAAACATTCCTAAACAAATGGGAAGTGAAGAAGAATCCTCTCCAAATACTTTTTGATTACAAGAACCTCCACAGAAACACTGGAGAAAGTGTACAAGCTTACTGCATTAGATTTAACACTGTATAATGCACTTCCCCCGGATCTAAAACCTCCACAAGGCTCAGCGCTAAACAAGTTTCCTGAAGGGTTTGACCCTGAGATGGCCTATTAGCTGAGAGAGAGAGACCCTTTAACTCTTGAAGATATGCAAAAAGGGGCTCTTGCTGTGGAAGTTAACTTGATGGAGAAAAGAGAAAGAATGAAGAATGAGAAGAGAGTGTCCTTCAGAGAGGAAACCACTCCTTCTACTTCCAGCTCAAAGATGGAAAGAATGATGGAGGAGATGATGAAGAAAATGAGCATCCTTGAGAGAGCACAAGCAAGCCAAAACCAAACTGCTCCTCAAAACAGGAATCAAAACCAGAATCAGAATTTCAGAAGAAACCAACCTCCAAACAAATCTAGGGAAGATGATCAAAAGATCACTCCTCCCTTTCATCAAAACTATGTAAGTCAGGTTGAAGAAACAAATGAGCAAACAAAGGAAGATGATATCAACATGCTGGGAGTAGATAATGATGACTTTGAAGTTCTTTATGATAGAAAACAAGGTCTTTACACACCTTATGATGACAAAAGAGATAATGATGGAAGTTATTATCAAGACATGGAGAATGTCATCATAGAATCTCAAAGGGAATATGACCTTAGAAGTAAAACCAATCAACAAACTCCCAACAACAAAACCTCTGACAAATCTTCACAAAACAGCATTGTAAACAAACACAAAATTGTCAAACAGAAGGACAAAACAGTGGCTGGAAATTCTGATAAAGGGAAAGAGAAAGGCACTCAAAACAGTGAAAAACAGAGTGCAGACCTTAGCAGTACTAACACTTCAGCTAGTACTCCTGTTAAAACCATTTTGTCAAATGTAAATACAACAAATCAACAAACATATTTTGTTGATAGAGTGGCAGTTTATAAAGCTGAGACAAGCGCTTCAAAGAATCAAATTCCTTTCAGTTTGGAGCAGGAAATTTCAAAGATTAAAATCTCTGTTCTTCTTACTGAGTTAGCTGCCCAAAATGTATATAGGACCCAAATTTTGAAGGCTTCAAACATAGAGGAGAATAATGATACAACCAATTGTAATGATGACCAACCAGAGCTTATTTTTGGTCTTAAGATTGAAGGTAATTATCAAGAGGGACCTGTTCCTCCCTTTTATGTAAGTTTAAACGTTCATGACAAGATTTTGCATAACGCTATGCATGATTCCGGGGCCTCTCACAATTTAATGCCCAAAGCAGTAATGGAGAGCCTGGGTCTAGAAATCACCAGACCTTATAAAGACCTGTACTCCTTTGACTCAAGCAGAGTAAAATGTTTAGGATTAATCAAAGACCTCTGTGTTAACTTAGCACAGATTACAGCCAAATGCTTAGTAATGGATATTGTTGTGGCTGATGTGCCCCCAATGTATGGAATGCTGTTACCACGATCTTGGGGGGCTAAGTTACAAGGAACTATGCAGATGGACATGACCTATGCGACCATCCTTGTTTTCAATCAGATAAGAAAACTTTACAGGGAGTCCCATATGCAGTACATGGTGACTAGTCAGGACAGACCGCAAAAATCTCCTCTATATTCTGTAAATACAGGCCTCGATTCTTTTATCCTGTTTAACGATGAATCATTCACTGAACATGTGACTTTGACTGAATTAATGGCTAATAGAGAGGAGGAGATAAACACCACAGAAATATCTAAACAGTTTGCTGAACCCGTGAACAACAGCAAACAACACACAGGTCTTGAACTACAAATCTTTTTAACCTTGAGAGTCAAGAAATCATTCCTCAAATAAACGGAAAACTTGAGGAATTAAAACAAATTCAACTAAGTGCTGATATTCCACAACAATCTGAAAGCATTTTAGTTGAAGAGGACAGTAAGCTAGATGAACCTGAAACTAGGCCTCTGTGGAGTATGAATTTTGACGGGCCGTGCACTAGAACCAATGTTGGTGCAGGTGTCTGGATATGCAACACTGAGAATAACCACACAGAGAGCCTTTCCTGTAGGCTAAACTTCCAGCGTTCCAATAACATAGCGGAATATGAATCCTTGCTCTTAGGCTTGCATCTGTTGAAAAAGTTAGGAGCCAAAAGAATCAAAGTCTATGGGGATTCAGAACTAATCATTAGGCAAGTCAACGGGGAATACAACGCAAATCACCCCAGACTTAGGGCCTATCGAAATGATGTCGTGGACCTTTTAAGAACTTTTGAGGAGTCCCAGTTAATTTTTGTCCCAAGAAAAAGAAATATCGTGGCCCACAGCTTAGCTTTTGCAGCTAGAACATGCTTAACGCCATATGAAACCAAAGAGTGCACAACTCAGATTAAATTCAGATCGGCCGTTCCTGATAACGAAAAATATTGGCAAGTGTTTGACGGAGACAAACAAATAGAAGACTTCATGCAATTCAGAAATGAATTTGAACTACACAGTTCGGATTCAGATTATGAAACAGATTGCAATAGTGAAGAAAATTTTCTTGGTGAAGAAGAACCGTCTCCTGAGCTTGCTGATGTAAACCTGTTATCTAGCAAACTTGAAAACGAAACGGAAATGATTGCAGAGTTGGAAACAGAGGAGTTAGAAACCCTGCAGTCTAAAGATCACAGTTTGCCAAAGGGTCTGGCCCCTTTAGAAGAGTTGTTTGATTTTAACGATGTGGCCAAGAAGCCAAAACTGGAACCTGTAGACACTGAAGTGGGAGAGTACAATATAGGCAGTAAATTAAAACCAATGATAATCAAATTGTCTAAGACTTTACCAGCTCATATTAAACTTAAATACATAGAGCTGTTCAAAGAATTTTCTGATGTTTTTGTGTGGAGTTACGGAGATCTTAAATCCTATGACACTGAAATAATAAAACACAAAATCCTTGTCAAGCAAAACCAAAAACCATTCAAACAGGAAATGCGCAGAATAAATCTTGTACAGCTCCCATTGGTTGA
This sequence comes from Pinus albicaulis, assembly GCA_034641835.2. Classification (NCBI taxonomy): domain Eukaryota; kingdom Viridiplantae; phylum Streptophyta; class Pinopsida; order Pinales; family Pinaceae; genus Pinus; species Pinus albicaulis. The sequence goes on along the minus strand of CM076575.1, from coordinate 44,127,148 downwards.
GAAGGAAATCAAGAAAATGTATGAAGCTGGTATTATTGTCCCTATTAGATATTCTGAGTGGGTATCTAATCTGGTGTCAATTAGGAAGAAAACATGAGAGATTAGGCTTTGTATAGACTTTAGAGACTTAAACAAAGCTTCACTCAAGAACAACTACCCTTTACCCAAGATGGACCATATTTTACAAAGGGTAGTTGGTTCAAAAAGAATCTCTTTGCTTGATGACTATTCAGGGTACAATCAGATTTTAGTCCACCCTTATGATCAATTAAAGACAACTTTTACTACACCATGGGACACTTTCATGTACGTGAAAATGCCTTTCGGTCTAATGAACGCTGGTGCAACTTTCCAAAGAGCCATGGACATAGCATTCTCGGAAGAATTGGGCTACTTCATCATTATATACCTCGATGATGTTACTGCTTTTTCAAAGACAGATGAAGAGCACTTAGCACATTTAAGAACAGTTTTCGAGAAATGCAGAAAGTTTGGGAAATCTTTGAACCTTAAGAAAACACTTTTCGGTCTCCAGGAAGGTAAACTTCTTGGGCACATTATTTCAGAAGAGGGTATTAAGATAGATCCAAAGAGGATTGAGGCCATATTGCAGATCTCTCATCCTCGAAACATCAAGGAACTTCAATCTTTCATTGCAAAGATTTATTTCTTGAGAAGGTTCATACCCAACTTGGCTGAGCTCCTTAGAAACATTACAAACATGCTGAAGAAGGAGCAAGGGGTAAAATGGACCTTGGAATCAAAGAAGTCCTTTGAGCTGGTGAAACAAGCGTTAACCAAAACACCAGTTCTAATAAGTCCTGATTTTTCAAAAGATTTTTATATTTTTTCATTTGCATTAGAACATACAATAGCTGCTGTCCTTTTACAGAAAAATCCAGAAGGACAAGAGCAGCCTATTGCATTCTTTAGCAAGGCATTGAGGGATGCTCCTTTGAAGTATAACATTATGGAAAAGCAAGCCTTTGCTTTGGTTAAGGCTTTAAAAGACTTCAAAGTATACATCTTACACTCACACTTCATTGCTTTTGTCCCAAATTCAGTTGTGAAAGACATTCTAACACAGGACCCAGATGGTAAGAGAGGTAAGTGGATAACTGTTATTCTTGAATATGATTTAGAGATAAAGCCCACTAAATTCATCAAAGGCCAAGGTCTAGCTAGATTGATGGCCGAATCAAATTTTGAAGTCCTTGATATTAATATGATTAATGCTTTAGATGACCAAGAAGAATTCTCAACCCCCATTGTTGAAGATCATTTTATGAATTCCTCTTGGTATGCTGATATTTTATTTGTTCTGCTTAATTTGAATACACTTCCCGGTTTGTCAAAAACAAAGGCAAGGTTTTTGAAGTTAAAAGCTATAAACTATTGCATTATAGATAAATGTCTTTATTGGAAAAATGCAAGTGGTATATTGCTTAAATGTTTGCCTGAGTATGATGCAGAGAAGGTTAAGCACGAGTTCCATGAAGGAGAGTGTGGAGGCCATTTATACTGGAAGACAACAGCTAACAAAATCTTAAGGGCTAGTTACTATTGGCCTACTCTTTTTCGTGACGTACATAAGATGATAATTGCCTGTCATAAATGCCAACTTTTTGAAGGCAAAAGAAAGCTGTTACTCTTACCTCTGCATCCAATCACTGTTGAGGCTCCATTTCAACAGTGGGGACTTGACTTCATATGAGAAATCCATCCACCATCCTCTGCCCAGCATAGATGGATTCTCACTGCCACAAACTACTTCACCAAATGGATAGAAGCCATCCCTTGTAGGCAAGCCAATGATTCTGTCATTATAAAATTCATGGAGACTAATATTCTCTCTAGATTTGGCTGTCCTACCAAGATCATCACTGATAATGTAGCTGCATTTGGATCTAAGAATATGGTTGAATTCTGTCACCAATATCAGATAACATTGGGTCATTCCACGGCTTATTACCTTCAAGGTAATGGACTAGCATAATCCTCAAACAAAAGTTTGGTGAACATAATCAAGATGCTGTTGGAGGACAACAAGAAGTCTTGGCACACAAAGCTTGTTCATGCACTTTGGGTTGACAGATTGACATTGAAGAAGTCTATTGGTATGTCACCCTACTAGCGTGTGTATGGTACAGATCTCTGTTTTAAAAATCGGCCGTTTCAACTCCGACCAGGCCTGGTCGACCGAGCCATTAGGCTGGCCGGTCCGACCAGGTACAAAAACAGCCAGGTTGGCCGGTTTGTTACCGAGCAGGCCGGTTTTTGTACCGGCTCGGCCGGCTTGGTAACAAACCGGCCGACCAGGCCTGGCCCGAGTTAACTCGGTCGAGCCAAATTTGCCGGCCGGTGGGCCCAAAAAATCGGATTTTGTGGACTTGAAACCAGATTTTATTCCGCTGTTAGGTTTGTTTGAGGTTTTCTGAAGAGTTGTGGAGTTGGTTTTTGGAGCAGCTTCATGGTAATGTTAAATTCTTAAAGTAAAAGTGACATTCTCCTTAATCTTCATTTTCATTTTCATCCTTTTACTTAAATTTTTAACATTACCATGAAATGACTCAGGATGTTTGAGAGTGGTTCCAACCTCATTGGATTTCATATGGAGAAAGTAGAATTTTAGATCTCATTCAAAATCCAGCAGACTTATCAGTTTTTCAGGATTTCAGGATTGGGTTATTGCAATGTTTCCATCGAATTTTGTCATGTATTAGGGTATGGAACTCGTATTTAATCAAGAGCACCAATCCCTCTATGTACCTTGATGACATGATGTTAGTGACAATGACCAAGAACAATATGTGATCATAAAAGCATGAGATACAATATAGGGTTTTAATACACTAATGGAGGATAGAATTCAAAACATCATCCTCATCTAAATACCCTAGAATCCACAAACCCTAAAAATTAGGGTTTCATATGTGAGCTAGGGTTTTCCATGAGCCATCTAGGGTTCTTATTCAAATTAAACCCTCCATCAAAAGAGCCTTAAAAGAAATAAAAATAAATAAATGCATTACACATACTATGAGAGAGACCATACCTCTAATTTTACGTTCATACAAGTTGCTACAGGGAATTGTTTCAAAGTGCCTTGCACTTCTTCTGTTTGTCAGACTTTCAAGGGCACTATCATCTTTATCCAAAGGTGCCAACATAGAGGAGCTACATACTTTTCTTAGATGAACTTCCTTTGCTTCAGCTGCTAGAAAAAAATAGAATCACATGAAGGGTTGCCACTAAACCTTCTTAAAATCACATCAACTGCTAGATAATGAGCAGCTTAGTCAACAATATGACATCATGGAGGGCTTTTACTATTCTTCAAAAAACATTTTCAAATTGATGTCTAAAGAGACCATCCCTTCTCATAACTGCATTTTGTATTTTCATTGACTTCAAGGCACCTTTTATGAATGCTTCAAAGACATGAATATATATTAATTATTGATTTACAAGTCGACTTCGATGGAACTAGCTTATAATACTTGTGTGTGTGTGTGAGAGAGATTGTAATAGTGATAAGGACTCAGCCTCTTCTTCTATACACAAAATAGGGTTCCTTGATTTTACTGATATAGATCACAAAGGATGCCCGCTAATTGTCTTTTTAAGGCTACAATTCATACCTTGCAAACGTATGTATACAAGATTTTGGCTTCCTTAAACTATGGAGGGCCTTAGAACTGTCCTTTATAATGATGTGCCTCTAATTCTAGGACAAGTCCTCCTCACGATCATTGATAGGATACCACCCCTCTAGTTGTAAATGAAGTCACCTTTTAAGTCCTCATAGTCCAGTGACCACAATGTCAAATGCCGAATTTTTCTTTAGATTAGGGGATTTAACTTTCTTCGGAACAATGAGAATAACAAATTCATAACAAGGATGCACGGTCAAGAGAAACAGAAGAAAAATACCTTTCAATTCTACTTGAGCAAAGAAGTCCTCCATAATTGCTTCAAACGAGGGGCAGAAATACCTTGTTTATACTTAGAATCAAGCCTTCAAAGTAATGTACAAAGATGCCGTGAATTGATCCACATTAAATTCTCAACGTAGATAGGGAACTTAATAACTCGGTCTGAAGGCTATTGTGGCTCAATTGCAAATGCTTTCTTATTTGAAGAAAAACACAATGAAACCCTCTTCAATTAGGGCACAGAACTTAACACTGTAGGTTTAATCCACGGTTCTTTATATGCTTTGAATTACCACAGGCCTTCTAGAGGGTTGATATCTTGTCGAAAGGAGTCACCTGTGACATTGGTTATGTTTTTTCTTTTGATCTCTATATCATCATCCTGTATTGGACAGTGCACTAGGTGCAATTTTGATATAATGGATATATTCATGAGCCTACTTTGATCATATGTTGTATTTTGTGACTTATCTATATTGTAATGCTTTGTGTTTGGAAACATGAATAAAAATATTTAAATTTATGTTTTTGTACAAAAAAATTAATATTTAATGTATTTTTTACAAAAACCGAGTCATTGAAACCGAGTCGACCGAGTCATTACCGAGTCATTACCTCGGCCTGGTAGCTGACCGATTCCGTTTTTTAAAACATTGGTACAGATGCAATTTTTCCTACTAGCCTTGGTGTACCAGTTATGAAGTTAATCCAAGAGGTTTAGTCTGAAGACAACGATATGATCAGAAGGATAAATCAGACCATTCATCTTCAGCAAACTAGAGAGGAGGTTTATAACAAAGCATTGCAGAAGCAGGATATCATTAAAAAACTTTTTGACAGAAGAACAAAGGCCAACAATTTTACTGTTGGGGACAAAGTTCTAAAGTGGGATTCAAGGAGAGAAGACAAGGGCAGGCATGGAAAATCTGACAACTTATGGCTTGGCCCTTACTTCATTCATTCAGCTGCTGGTAATAATGCCTTTTTCTTACAAGAGTTGAATGGAGCAGAATTGTTTGGGGGTCCTGTCAATGGCAGGATGCTTAAACATTACTTTTCTTGATCCATGCCATGTTTTAAAGCCTTTTTATCTTTTTTCCATTATAAATATTTCATCCACCATTGCATTCAAAGTTAGAAAAAACAAAAATACAAAAACAATAGAAGAAAGAAAAGAGGGCAGTTTGTAAAAACAATAAAGGTACAACCCCATATCAAAAAGAGAAACAAAGTCTGAAAGTGTGCAAGCTTAAATGCCACTCCTAAAAGGCACACTTCTAATTAGTCATACAGCCTAATCATGACTAATTCGTTTTAAATTGTCTGCTGATAGGTTAGTGAATGTGATTTGCCAAACAGTTTAATCTTGGCTTATCAGTAGATAGATTATGATAGAAATTAAAGGTTCAAACATGCTCAAAATCTGAACCTAAGTTTCCAAAAAAGAATGACTCAAATCTATTTAAATTTCCGAGTGAAAATAGATGTAAAACTGGTTCCAATCAGCTCAAAATCTGAACCAGTCAACAAAGGAAAAACAACTCAAATAAAGGTCAAAACAGAGCTGAAAAAAGATGAAGGAAGTGCTTTGAACTTTCAGATCTTAAGCCTTCCATTTTGATTTCTATGTGCAGTTTGTTTTTTATGCCATAGATCAGCATCAAGTCAGACTATTCAATCCTTACTTGTATGCTTTTAAATTTTTGTTTTAGAAATTAGAGAATAAAAATCTGTTAGACTGTTTAATCCTAATAGATTGGTAGACTAGGTAGAGAAGCATATGGACTCAATCGTTTAATTTGAGTTCATGGAGAGATAAGGAGTAGAAATAGATTAAATTTTTTGCTTTCAAAAGAATAAAATGTTGTAAAAAGAGTTTGCCAATCCAAGTGCACTCTAAAGAAGAAAAAATGTTAGATCAGTAGGATTGGGTAGGTAGAAAGCTTGTGTTGATGAAGATCCATTGTTTTTCATGGCTGTTAACATTTTTTAGAACAAAGAAGATCATCCAAGAAAAGAAAGGCAGCGCAATGGATAAGGCACTGATCAGCCTCCTAGAGAATGCAAGTCTGAAGTTCTTGATGCCTTCAAGAAGACACTATCCCCAAGTGGAGCCACTGTTAGCCACCTATAAAATTTGTTATATCAAAAGGTGGCTAAAACGTTTTGGAGCCTTCAAGAAACAGGTTTTATTGCAAAAAACTGTTATCTCTTGAAGACTCATGAAGACATCATGCCCTTTGTTCAAATCTTCACTGCTGTTTCCATTTTAAACTCTAAAATTCTGCTGATTTCATAGAGCAAAGACTGCTGCAAAACATCATTTTTTCCTTCTTTTCACTTCAAACTAACCTTCATTTTTACCCCTTTCATTCCCATGAAATTCCTCTATCTTCCATTTTTCTCCATTTCCCTTCATAGGATCCTCTTTACGAAGTTTAAAACTCATTTTTAAACTTTGCCGAAATCCCCAAATCCATCAAAAAACCTTGAAATTTTTTATAAAAAATAAGTTTGTTGACTATGGGCTTAAGCCCCCTTGGGCTAAGTCCTAACCACTTCCCACATCTGCTCCGGCGCTAGAACCAAGCGCTAAAATCCTTAGGCGCTTATCGCATCAGAGAAATTGGAGTGCGCAAGTCTATTTGCCATGTTAAAACCTCCGATGCGATTAAGCCCTTTGTTTATAAACCCCTGATCTTATTATTATTTCATATAAACCAATGGCCCCACAGACGGGCGCCAATTCATATATATAACCCGCCCGACACCATAAAAACCTTTTCTTTTCATTAATTTTTGGTTTTCATGTATTATTAAGGGTTTCCACTGGTTCATTATTTGAAGGAATCTCCGCCGTTGATCTAAAGCTGATCAACGATTAGCGCAACATCGCATCGCAGATTTTATCGGGCGCATTTGTTCCCCCTTCTGATTGGTTGCCCCTCCGATTCTTTCTCCGCCGTCTATCTGATCTGCAGATCGACGACCAACGCTAAATCGCATCAGCGCCATTCAGTTTCTTCCCCCCGCCGATTGCATGCCTCCGATTGTATCTGGACCTTCCACGTGTCCGGGTCGGATGGCCCAGGTTGCGTCTCCCAACTTTGGTTTAAATCATGCGGCCCTTCTCTATAATGTTTTCCGACCAACCTCAGCCATTGATCTCTGTAAGATCAACGACCCATATTAACCCCGACAGGTCTGCCTCCTGTGGGTCTTGCCTCCCTCTAGATTTGATCTCTGTCGTCGATCTCTCGATCGGACGGTTCGTAATAAAACCACCCCGCCTACTATAACCCGCACATCATATCCATATCGCGCTAGCTCCCCCACCGTTGGATCTGAGGCCCCAAATCTAACGATCGACGTTCTATATCACGTAACTTTTAACGCGAAGGTTAATTTCCCAAGGGCTGCGCGATATAAGTTGTTTTCTGAAACCACATGTCGGGCGGGGACGCATATCGCGTTCCAAAAGGTAAAACCAGTTTCCCACCCTTCCTCAGCGCGAAACCCGTGGTTTTCTTTGCCGAAACCATTCTTCCCCATTTACACTGCGATCTATCGCGTTCCTCCTCTGCCGTTGATCTCTGCAGATCAACGGCTCGTGTTTAATTTCTCATTACACTATCGCCCTCCACCTTCACCAAAGGATTTCAACAAGTAATCTCCGCCGTTGATCTCATGGGCCGATCTCATTCGACGGCCCACGATCATCCCGAACCCCCAACTTTACTTTTAACCATTTTTCCTCCGAACAAAGGCTTTATCCTTATTTCTTCGCATTTTCTTCTAAAAAACCAAATAATGTGACTCCTTCACATTATTAGTCCACCGCTAATTTCGACCGTGAATCTCCTTGATCAGTCATGGATCAACGATTCTGACTTAAAAGCTCCCTCTGCTCTTCTTCTTGACCTCCGCTAGCAGATCTCCACTGTTGGATGTTGCCTCCTAAGCAGTCTCACCAAAATAACGCAAGATTTCTTAACGTTTTTGTGTGTTTTGCAAGTTTCATGGATTTCCATTATTTTAAAGAAAAGTTGAGGACCAGGGATGACGATCCCTCGGCCCTTTGTTCATGCAATGGTGTCCATATGGGGGTTTTCCACTCCACGTTTCACCAACGCGTCATGGGCGTTGATGCTATAAGAGCCCCTGTCGCACCTGCACATCAACAAGACACACAGAATGGAAATTAACAAAGAGTATCAGTGTTGAAGACTTCAACACAGCAGAAACAGAGGATTGAAGACCGTTTTCACAGTTTTGGAGGATTACGGCTAAGATCGAAAATCAAAAGCCTAATCCTCCAAATTAAAACACAATTAAAGACAAATCATAAACATTTATTCGCCAGAAAGGTCTCCACCACCACAACAGAGGCCAATTGATTCCTCTCAGCTACCCTAGCGCTGCCCCCGGTAGCCTCGAAGCATTCAAACAGAGGCCGAGTAATGACCAACAGGGGATATTTTCCTCAACATAGCTGAATAGTTATTTCGAATCTAAAAAGCTAATATAAACTATCATTAGAGTTATTGCAAAAGATGACACAGAACCTTAAAGTCAACAAAAGCTCCCACCGAGCTTAAATCTTAAATGTAAAACAATTAATACAGACACATATCTGTAAACTGTTCCCTCGAGCCCCTCAAAGGCCCAAAAGCATTCATCTGTATTAATTGAACCTCGGAGATCTTTTATCCCATCCCACCTCCTTATATCTTATATAAATACTTCTGTAGAAGATGAAACAATGTTGGTTGCAGAACTTTGAAATATACTTGAGCTTGAAACTCCTACTTGTAAATAGTGTTCACGGGCTCTTGAAGCTCTGCTTGTGATTAAATAAGTTAGGCTGAGAAGTGAAGATGATTGCTAAACTGAAACATTGGACTTAAAGCTGTAACTAGTTTGAAGCATCAATATAAGCTGATTTTTGGGATCCTGGTCTATGTCAACGGTGATGTTATTTCTTATTGTAAATCGTTATTTTATTTCTGTTCTCACTTTGTCCATCTTCTCTGATAAAGAACAACAAGCATAGAGTTAGGATTCACTGTATATCAGTACCCTTCTCTGACTGATAAGCTTTATCTATATGTTTTCTTCCAAATTGTGTTGTTCGGGAATGATTTAATTCAGTTTAGCAGTGAGGAATGTTGGCGTTCCCTCGTCCTACTGTCTTAGCGAAATATTGTTCTTGAAAGTTCTTTTTAGCTTATGTTAAGTAGAGATGAACTAAGGAAGTTATGGTGAGCCCTGTCCTAGTTTTATCCCAAAAAGCTATCTGAAAGTTTCCCTAAGAATGTGTTGAAAGCTGGCTAGTTTCAAAGTACTTACCAGATCTTAGACTATTCTTTGTTATCTTATGTGTTTGCCTTGAAAGTATACAAAGTAAAGCAGAGCTAGGAAAGTCTATGGTGAGCCCTGTCTTCTAGTTTCTTCTCCAAAAGTTGCTTTTAAAGTTTCCCTTTGTGTTTAAATGTTTTTCTATTGAAAGTGCATCAAAAGCTGGCTAGTTTCGAAGTACTTACCAGATCTTCGATTACTTTAATGTCCCTCTTAAGTGTATGCCAAAAGTTGGCTAGTTTCAAAGTACTTACCAGATCTTAGGCTGGTCTTTGTTCTTCATTTGTTTATTTCCCCTTCTTGTTGTACCATTTCATTCCATAAAATCAACTTTGAAGAGATCCTTAGACATAGATGACTTGCCCCATGGACCACTCTTGAACCTTGTTGTTTCAATTAAACCCTATTGTGACTCCATAGCCCAATGGACTAAAACCAGTGTTATATCTATCTTTTTAGCTAAAACTTGTTCCGATTGCTTGCAACTGCACACCTTTGAAACTCTTTCCATTTAGAACTTTCCACCCAAAAATAATCATGCTCAACCATCCAAAACAAACAAAAACTCCCGGTCTTCATAACTAGCCTAATATCATTACCCGAAAGCTTTAAAGATAAATCAATCTTTGCACTTTATTGGAGAGATCCCTCTCCGGTTTCAGGAGGGCTAGATCCTAGAATCCCAAAGTGGTTGAAATAGTGTTCTCCCTACAGTTGGACTTTGCCAATCTTGCTAATTACAGGGAGCTAACACAATGATTGATGTGCCACCCCTGCAGAGGATCATCTCATCCCCTAACCTGTGGCTGTCAACTAGCGCACCGACCTAGTGCCACTGCTGAGAAGTCTCCCCCCTAGTGTGCTGAGTGTCATCCAAATATCTTGGGTAAGCCTCGCGTACCTCGCTGCTCATGCCTAGAGTACCAAAGGACAATAACAGAATCGACTGTGCCCGTGAGTGATGTAGAAGAGGATCAAGCACGTGAGTCCCCACAGAGCCCATCAAGTATCACTCATCTGTCTCCTCATCGATCTTGGGTGAACTACCCCCAAAGGTATGCCCGGTGTCCCTGTCCATGAGTCTCCCTGAAGGCAATACTCTAAGATCCTGCTGTGCAGCACCGTACACCCTCGCATACCATCGATCATCCATGTACTCCTTGACATGCCACTGCACACTAAGGCATACCCCTGTACATTGCTGGATACCCCTTGCTACTGCTGTACCACCATGTACCGTCTCATGCTTTGTCTGTGTCAAGGCACCGGTCACTCCTCGCGTGTTCTCAATGTGATGTATGATACTCCTACTCCACAATGTAGTCCCACACCCTACGGTACACCACCATGCAACTCCATGTCCACTGGTAGTCCACTGCTCAATGCTAGATGCTCCCACACATCCTTGGATGTGATGGCCTAGAGTTGTGTCTCTACATGTCGGACCACCCCTAATTGGTATCATCACCTCCACCGTCGCATCGCTATACTTGCCGATGAATGGATCATCACTCCAAACCCTCCCCGAGGGGTCTGAGAAGTGAATTTCCCTATGTGTCAGTAGTGATAACACCACTGCTCGGCTCCGCTGCGACCTCTGTGCCCCACACAAAGGTGAAGAATCCTTGGTTCCATACAAGGCACCATCTGGTGGCCTATCAATGCCACCTCCTCCGACAAGCTCTTGCCAAGGTATGTTGATCACCCTGTGAGCCCGCGTACAAGTGTCATACCAAGACAACTGAGGGAGTCTGCCCATAAACTGGTTGGCCACTGGAGCTGACCGAAACTCCCCTAGTGAATGTGCACACTCAACTGCTAGGCCAACTGTACCCTCCAAGACATAGTCAACCGACTTGCCTCGGAAACGACAGGTAGTCCCGCCTAGACCCCAATGCCAGTCTGGGGTTCTTGTATTCCCAGCACCTAGAAACTCCTGCTGAACTACACCCGGGTCCACCACTATCTCCATAACCCACTCCCCCGAGTACCAACTCAAAATCTCTCGTCATCCAACCTCAACATGTGGATGTTGCACCCTGTGCAACTCATATCGTCTCATCCCGCTATCCAAGTCAACATATGAGATCTGACTAGATGGCTCCGCCTCTCTCTCTCCAATGGAAAGAGGTGACCCAAAAACGCTGCTAGCCCCGTCTATGCATCCCTGAAGGGGGCTGCTCTGACACTCCAATGTGCCCTCTAGCTGTACCTTCAGGGAATCCAGCCGTTCCCCAATGTGGGCCAACTTGGCAGCTGACTTGGCACAAACCACTCTCATGCCCTGTAGCTCCTCGTTCTGCAACAAAATAACCTCTCATACTGATGTGGCCTTCCCTTTCAAAAGTTGAAGGTCGGCTCGAAGTTGATGACACCATTGTGTGCGACCGTCGTCCAATACCTCTATCTCTCATAGCGCCTCATCAAAGGTGGATACATCTCCTGGCACCTCACCCATTTGCCGCGCACTGCTACCACCCGAAGACTCGGACACTACCCCAGTCATCACCTCAATGGATGGCACTACTGGGTACGCTCTACTCTCTCTACTAAGATGTCAACCGATATGGTCAAAGAAGTCTCCAACACAGGTGATCCCTGCGTCATACTGGGTGTATCCACATGCTCCCCATGATCCTCTGTGCCCTCATCCTCCAAGTGCGAGGTAGCCATTTTGATGGCTTCCCCCTCCGTTATTCGGTCAAGCTAGAAAGAGGTATCCAACTTTCTCACCCGATTCAGAGCCGTGCAATCAGTGGATCCATCATACCTGGGAAAAGGTGTCCTCCCAATGGTACGCTGCAACTCTGAACTTTGGGTGCTAGACCCCCCACTGTTCCTTCCTTCTTCATCTTGCCTAAGGTGGCAGTAATCTTTGAAGGACAAAGTCGCTCTGAAGTTTTCCCCAATGGACTGCCATTCGCGGAAATAATCTCCCATTGGTATATGATCATGCCGCCTACCTTTCTCACTCGGTACTGGAGGTAAGAATGTAGGCATCGTGATCCTGGTTGGCCTACTGAAGGCTGGTGGGTGAGTGGCTAGTAAAGGGTGGTCACACTGTTGTGAAACACTCGAAGTCTCCCCAACTAGGGATTCCTAATGGATGCTCTCATTCTTATTCTGTTGTTTGAGTCTTTCCAACATTCCCTTCTGTCCTTTGGCTAAATCATTTAGGGCCTTAAAAATGTTACCAAATGTTGCTTCCCCTTTTCTCTTTGACTCCCCCATATTTTCCACCTCTACTGCCTTGGTGGATAAGATTCTACCTACCCCCTTTGTTCATAGAAAAAGATCCCCACGGCTGAGCCAAGAATGAAGCTCTGATACCACTGTAATATTCCGGATAGAAATAAACAACACTATAAAGCACATAAACAAGAAACTACAACAACTAGAGAGACATCACATGAACAAAACATAATATGGAGAACGCTGATGTAATGTTCCAATTTTTTCTTCAATAAATTGGAACATTAATTTTTGTCTAAATTCATTTAGGAGATGAATAATCAGGTAAGGAGTACCAATTGATAATAAAATCCCTCTAGTATGAAAAGGGATCAACCGTGGAACCAGATTTCACACCCTCATGTGTGAAAGGAGATATTTGCAAAGAGGTTTGACCAAGTCAACCAGCGCAGGGTATGAGGTGGAAAGCACTACATGACAACGTAGGAGGGAAGCTTCTAGAGGAAGGGAAACCCTAATTCGAAGTAGGGCCCATGGAGTCTTCATTTGCTATATATGGAGAGGAGGAGAGCTATTGCCATTCATGCATATGTTTATGATATTGAGCTGGTCATTTCGACTTCTTGAGCACGCTGGCTGTTTAGCCTGTCTGCAGCACTGTTTAGTGCGTTGAGTGTCTCCGTTCGGAGATCTCACCCTCAGCCCCGGGGGACTTCGAGTGCCTGCTCGGGTGAGGTTGTTCCATCAGTATTTTGCACGAGAATTGGTGTTTGGATTTCATAGTGGAGCAGCGTATTCATAAATTCCTCCACAGCGTTATTGCTACAGCAGCGTAATACTGTGTTGTAGGGTGTTGAAGTGGAGACTCCACAACACCTCTTCGATTGCGTGTTTTTCAGAGGGAGAGTCTTTCTTGCCTTTGGAGGATCAGTTTGGAAGCTTTGGAGCTTATTTGCAAATCTTGGCATCAGGCCAACTCATATTCTTTCCCCTACTGCGCAGTTTGCTCTAGTAACTGCGTTATTTTCATCGTGCAATTGCTGCGGGGTTTTGCAGATTGATTGGAGGGTGAGATCTCAAGTGTAGGGATCAACCTTCTACTTTGGACACCCGTTGGAGAGGGTTTACTTCAGATCTTTCATCTTATTCAACCTTCTCTGTTGAGTTCCAGATTTGAGTTGCAGCAGCTGCCTAGCAACTCCGGCATTTTTGCCATTTTGTATATTTCAGCCAATCCTCTAGAGGATTGATGTATTTGTGCTTCTAAGGGTTAGAGCTTTGCTCCCCTAGTGTATTTGAGCCATATAATGTCATACCTTTTAGTTAATATGTGATATGGAGCAGTACCTCTTATAAACTGCGTCCTCATAGCTTGGGTTTATGCAGAAATAGCACTGTCCCTTCGTATTCATGTACATGTATTATCGAGGCTTGCATTGCCCTTCTTGAGAGGTTGTTTCCTCAAGACTAGTACACTCTTTTGCTGCTATACATTATTCTTGGCTATATGTTCATCTTCTTGTCTCACAGCTCATTGTATAATGCCGTCTCTTCATGGTATGCTCATTGCTGTAGCTCACGTTTGAGTGGGATTCTTAAAGCAACTCTATAGACAAAGTTTGAAAAGGGCCAGATAGCCTCCGGATCTCACACTTCCTTGAGAAGGTGACACATTCGGTAAATGCCCTCTCAGTCAATCTCTGGAATAGATTGCTGATTGCTGACATTCCCGAAATAGGAATATTACAAATGAGCCATTTTAGTAAATACTGAAAGATAAAATGAGTACAAAGGTAATCAAAATGATGGCATCTTGGCTTGCACTAGGCAAGCGTAGAAATACTCTCAGAATATATCATGGAATGGCTGCTCCCTCAATCACTGCGTAATCTCCAAGCTGCTGTGTAATATCCCGTTTCGGGGATATCTCTAAAACACAAGCAAACTCCAACCAGAGATGGACTGGAAGGGCATTTACTAGATATTTCACCTCTGAGGAGAGGGTGAGATCTGGAGGCTACCTGGTCCTTTCCAGACTCTGTCTAAGAGTATGAGAAAAACACACCAAGTGGTATAGAACTAGAATGCCCGAAAATATATAAAATAACAGTAAAGCAGACATATAATAGCATAGATAGAATGTACGACAAATGCTCCAGAAATATAGAGAGAGAATGCTAAGCCATTTTATTATACTGAGAAATATAATGAAGTACAATAGGTGATCAGAGTGATGGCACCTAGACTTGCTCAAGGCAAGTGAAGAAATACTCTCAGAATATCCAGGAAATGGTTGCTCTCTGAACTGCGTCCCAGCTGCTGGAAAACTGTCGTGTAGCTGCTACTGCTGAAATGAACTAATGACTTAGGGCTGATCCCCTCGCTGGAATGAGCTGATAATCTCGAATCCACCTCTACTCATCAACCACAGCGAAACGCAGAAATCATATCTGAAATGGCTGACCCCCAAAAATCACCCCCTTGGGGAATTACGCTATCCTCCAAGGCTCTGCGTAGAGGCTGAATAGAAACCACTGAAATTCAACCTCAAACTCCACCAAAATCCTCCAAAAGGAAAAGGCTGATCCTTTGCTCAATCTCCAAGCTCAAAACACCTGCAAGAAACTCAATCCGGAGCTCCCCTAGAATGGATTGCGTCCTCCCTCTAAGACTGTGCAGTCTCTGAAAGCCCAGCTCCGCAAGAAAACCCAAACATCAATCCTCCCACCAAACGATGATGAAACTACCTTGCCTGAGAAGGCATTCAAAGTCCCCCGAGGCTAAGGGTGAGATCTTCGCATGGAGACACTCGATGCACTAAACAGTGCTGCAGACAGGCTAAATAGCTAGCGTGCTCAAGAAGTCGAAGTGACTAGCTCAAATGCATAAACTCGAATGACCAAAATGAGGAGGCTCTCCTCTCTCTTATAGCGTTGGCCTCTCTCAAACCCTAAGGCCCACCTCCTTCAACGTAGCCTCCCTTTGCCACGTGCTGCTCAACCCAACCAGCGCAGTCCCTCCATGTGTCTACGTGGGTCCCCTCTCTACGTGGTCTCTTGGCCCCCCTTGGCTTACTTAAGTTACAACGTTGTGTCTACTAGGGAGTGCACTTTATTTTTAGAGTGAGTTATGTCCCCCTCTGCTCACTTTTATTTATAATTTAATTATACAAGGCAAAATTGAACAAAATTAATATTTCCAATTAGCTGCTGCTAATTGGGAATATTACAGTCCTCCCCGCCAAAAATTGCTTGTCCTCAAGCAATGCTTGAACAAGCCTCCTCTCTAGCTGATGCTCCCCACTGACACTGCAAAATGTGCCTGGGTCCTAGATGTGCCACTGAATCCTCCCTGTCCTCTGCATCACCCTGATATGAAGGGATTTCTCAATGCCAAGATCCCAAACTGATCTCTCACAGTACTAGCCAACCAACAATCCTCCCGGATCCCATCGCCACCATGGCCAATAATCGCCCAAGTCCCACGGCTCGGACTGCGCACTGCCTTTGGCTATGACTGATGCTCTAAGAGGCGAAGACCATGACCCCTTCTGCGCTGTATCTGTGACTGTGTAAGCTGTCCCATCAACTGTGTACCAACTCATCACCCCTCTCCAATCCAAGCCCTGGCTCAATCCCACGTTGATCCTGCTCTGCTGAAATCAGGATGGAGTGATGAAGAAACGACGACTTGTGCCCCCCTGCCAGCTGGAATCTGTAACATTTGCTATGTCCAAGGGCCCCTGCTCCATTGTGCTCCCTACGAAGAATACCGTACCATCAAGAGGGTACCAACTCATGATCTCCCGCCAGTCCATCCTGGAGGAAGAATCCGATGTAGCAATAGCAACTGCATATGGAACACGCTTGAAGTGTTGCCACCAGCCCGTAATCAACTCCCATTGATCTGCCTTGTCTGCCAATGAAAGCTGCTTGTAGAAGGGAGCCCCTCTCTCTATAATGGGCCAAAGTGGGAAAGATATGCTGCAAGCTCCATCGATGTACTCTTGGAGAGTGTTGCCCACTAAAAACATTGCAGCTCTGCTGACTGCATGTACATCTATCTGCGCCTCATCCCTGTGTCGACCCATAGATGGATGCTCCACCATATCCAACAGCTCCTCCCACTCCTGATCAAGAATGTCATGCTCCCGCTGTCTACTGGCCCCCTGTAGAACAATCCCATCAACCTCCAACACCTCCGGAGGATATGGACCCTGCAACTGCTGTCACCGTACTCGATGTCAGTGCATCTGATTGCCCCACCTCAATGGCTGATCCCAATGTTAGCCGCATATCCCTCATCGGCTCAATGTGGGCGCCCATCTGGCTCTCCCCCAAAGGAATATCGTGCTTGATGTGAATAGTGTCCTCTGTCAACTCAGGCTCCATCACGTGCTGCTCTAGCTGAATCGTCACAAGTGACTCTTCACCCAGAGTATCTCCCGCAGAGTCCCGTGACTGCTCACCCTCCTCAGAAGCGTCCTCAATTGATCCTATGGACTCATCTGAAGAAGAGTCCTAACTCTGGCATACAGAAGGAATGCCCTCCTGTCCTGCCTCCGCCACATCTCCACTGGGTCTGCCATCCACCCTCTCGATAATGTGTCGATACAGTGTCTGGAGTCCAGACGCATGCTGGGATGCTACCTCTACTGAACCCAGTATCCTCTGCTCATGCATGATCTCGGCGTGCTATGAGAAAAGAGTGGCACATGTCTCCCTCATGACCTGCTCCCTGGGTGTAGGCTCAACGATGACCGTTGTGCCACCCCTGTAGATGATCATCTTATCCCTTAACCTGTGGCCGTCAACTAGTGTACTGACCCAGTGCCACTGCCGAGAAGTCTCTCCCCTAGGGTGCTGGGTGTCATCCAAATATCTTGGGTGAGCTTCACGTACCCCGTTGCTCATGCCCAATGTGCCAAAGGACAACAATAAAATCGACTATGCCCGTGAGTGATGTCGAAGCAGGTCAGGTGTGTGAGTCCCCACAGATACCGCCAAGTATCACTCATTTGTCTCCCCATCGATCTTGGGTGAACTACCCCCAAAGGTAAGCCCGGTGTCCTTGTCCGTGAGTCTCCCTGGAGGCAATACTCTAAGACCCTGCTGTGCAGCTCCGTACGCCCTCGCTTACCACCAATCTTCCATGTACCCCTCGACGTGCCATTGCACACTAGGCATACCCCTGTACACTGCTGGGTACCCCCTACTACTGCTGTACCACCCTGTACCGTCTCGTGCCTTGTCTGTGTCAAGGCATAGGTCACTCCTCGTGTGTCCCCAATGCGATGTAGGACACTCATACTCCACAATGCAGTCCTACACACTACGGTACACCACCACGCAACTCCATGTCCACCGGTAGCCCACTGCTCAATGCTCGATGCTCCCACACATCCTTGGATGTGATGGCCTAGAGTTGTGTGTCTACATGTCGGACCACCCCCAATCGGTATCATCACCTCCCCTGTCGCATTGCTATATCCACCGAAGAATGGATCATCACTCCAAACCCTCCCCGATGGGTCTGAGAAGTGAATCTCCCTGTGTGTCAGTAGTGATACCACCACTGCTCGGCTCCGCTGTGACCTCTGTGCCCCACACAAAGGTGAAGAATCCTTGGCTCCCTACAAGGCACCATTAGGTGCCCTGCCAATGCCACCTCCTTTGACAAGCTACTGCTGAAGTATGTTGACCACCCTGTGACCCCGCATGCAAGTGTCGTACCAAGACAACCCAAGTAGTCTGCCCATAAACTGTTTGGACACTGAAGCTGACTGGCACTCCCTCAGCGAATGTGTATGTTCAACTGCTAGGCCAACTGTACCCTCCGAGACATAGTCAACCCTCCTTCCTGGGAAACGATAGGTAGTCCCGCCTGGATCCCAATGCCAGTCTGGGGTTCCTGTATTCCCCATACCTGGAAACTCCTGCTGAACTACACTCGAATCCACTACTATCTCCATAACCCACTCCACTGAGTACCAACTCAAAATCTCTCGCCATCCAACCTCGACAAGTGGACGCTCCACACTGTGCAACTCCGATCGTCTCATCCTGCTAACCAAGTCAAGTATGAGGTCTGACTAGGTGACTCCATCTCTCTCTCTCCAATGGGAAGAGGTGACCCAACAACGCTGCTAGTCTCGTCCATGCATCCCTGAAGGGGAATGATTTGACGCTCCAACGTGCCCTCTGGTTGTACCATCAGGGAATCCAGTCGTTCCCCAATGTGGGCCAACTTGGCCACCGACTCGGCACAAGCCACTCTCATGCCCTCCAGCTCCTTGTCCTGCAACAAAATGGCCTCCCGTACTGATGTGGCCTTCCCTTTCAAAACTAGAAGGTCTGCCCGAAGCCGATGATACCGCTATCTGCGACCATCATCCAATACCTCTGTATCTCCTAGTGCCTCATCGAAGGTGGATACATCTCCTGACACCTCACCAAACTGTCGTGTGCTGTTACCACCCGAAGACTTGGACACGACTCCGGTCATCACCTCAATGGATGGCTCTACTGGGGTAGGCTCTACCTTCTCCACTATGATATCAACCGACACGGTCAAGGAGGTCTCCAATGAGGGTGAGTCTTGTGTCACACTAGGTGTATCCTCGAACTCCCTGCAATCCTGTGTGCCCTCATCCTCCAAGTGCGAGGTAACCATTTTGATGGTTTCCCCCTCCGATACTCGGTCAAGCTGGAAAGAGGTATCCAACTTCTCCATTCAAGCTTTTCCCGAACGCTTGGATGACCCGTCAAATGTCGGTAAATGGAATCTGCCCACTATGTGCTGGAAGCCCCCGTCATGTGAGTGCCTGTTCCCTCTGTGAAAGTTGCGGGGTCTGCTATTCCGCTGGAGCTGAACAAAATCTCTGAATGGAAGGGCATCCCTGAACTCCTGCCCATATGCCTGATACTCGGAGAAATAATCACCCATGTGGCCAGGCTCTGGCTCTTGTTGTGCTCCTGCCCCTGTGTCTGCACCCAGAAAAGTGGGCATAGTGGAACATGTGGGTGTATGTGATGCCATATGCTGAGTGGCATCATGCTCCGACAAATGGTGGGATGTGCCTGATCCCTCGCCAATCTGGAAACCCCTTGGGGTTTCACGCCGTCTAGCCTCCACAATGGTGAATCTCTGCCCCATCACCTCAATCTGCCTCGACAGATCCTGTACTGATTTGAGGAGCATCTCCCCAAATCTCTTTGCTTCATCATCACTTGCCATCGGCTCCTCCTGCTCTGTGTCTATAGGCTCCTCCTGTTCTGCGTCTATCACAGGCTCCTCATGTTCTGTGTCTACCACAGGCTCCTCCTCTCCGTAGGTGTTCTCCAACCTATGCTCAATATCTCTGTACTTCCTACCTCTGTAGTAGATGTAGGGCTTCTCCCCCGATGTCATAGACTACTAGCTCCACAGGCTGAGCCAGATCTATGCTCTGATACCACTGTAATATCCCGTTTCGGGGATATCTCTAAAACACAAGCAAACTCCAACCAGAGATGGACTGGAAGGGCGTTTACCAGATATTTCACCTTTGAGGAGAGAGTGAGATTTGGAGGCTACCTGGCCCTTTCCAGACTCTATCTAAGAGTATGAGAAAAACACACCAAGTGGTATAGAACTAGAATGCCCGGAAATATATAAAATAACAGTAAAGCAGACATATAATAGCATAGATAGAATGTACGACAAATGCTCCAGAAATATAGAGAGAGAATGCTAAGCAATTTTATTATACTGAGAAATATAATGAAGTACAATAGGTGATCAGAGTGATGGCCCCTAGACTTGCTCAAGGCAAGTGAAGAAATACTCTAGGAATATCCAGGAAATGGCTGCTCTCTGAACTGCGTCCCAGTTGCTGAAAAACTTCCATGTAGCTGCTACTGCTGAAATGAACTGATGACTTGGGGCTGATCCCCTCGCCGGAATGAGCTGATAATCTGGAATCCATGTCTACTCATCAACCACAGTATAACCCCGAAATCATATTTGAAATGGCTGACCCCCGAAAATCACCCCCTTGGGGAATTACACTGTCCTCCAAGGCTCTGCGCAGAGGCTGAATAGAAACCACTGAAATGCAGCCTCAAACTCCACCAAAATCCTCCAAAAGGAAAAGGCTGATCCTTTGCTCAATCTCCAAGCTCAAAACCCCTGCAAGAAACTCAATCCGGAGCTCCCCTAGAATGGATTGCGTCCTCCCTCTAAGACTGCGCAGTCTCTGAAAGCCCAGCTCCGCAAGAAAACCCAAACATCAATCCTCCCACCAAACGATGATGAAACTACCTTGCCCGAGTAGGCACTCGAAGTCCCCTGGGGCTAAGGGTGAGATCTCCGCACGGAGACACTCGATGCACTAAACAGTGCTGCAGACAGGCTAAACAACCAGCGTGCTCAAGAAGTCGAAGTGACTAGCTCAAATGCATAAACTCGAATGACCAAAATGAGGAGGCTCTCCTCTCTTTTATAGCGTTGGCCTCTCTCAAACCCTAAGGCCCACCTCTTCCAACGTAGCCTCCCTTTGCCACGTGCTCAACCCAACCAGCGTAGTCCCTCCATGTGTCTACGTGGGTCCCCTCTCTACGTGGTCTCTTGGCCCCCCTTGGCTCACTTAAGTTACAACGTTGTGTCTACTAGGGAGTGCACTTTATTTTTAGAGTGAGTGATGTCCCCCTCTACTCACTTTTATTTATAATTTAATTATATAAGGCAAAATTGATCAAAATTAATATTTCCAATTAGCTGCTGCTAATTGAGAATATTACATGCTGGTGCTGCTGCTACTGTTGGAATAAACTGAATCTTTGGGCTGCTCCCCACCTCAGAAAATTATGAAAACTTGGGAATGGCCTCTCCACCCAATACCCAGAAAAGCCCAGAGAGCTTTTCGAAAATGGCCGACCTCCGAAAATGAACTCCCTTGAGGTACCACACTGTCCCAATGATAAACGCTGGCCCTGAATAATCTGCTGCAAAAGCTGGCCTCCAACTCTACCAAAATGATGGAATAGGGAAGGGTTGACCCCTTTCCAACTCTCCTTGGCTGAATCCCCTGATAAACCCTTAATCCGAAATCTCCTCCTCCAAAGACTGCATCCTCCCTCTCACTGACTGCACTGTCTCTGCAAGTGAACAATCCCAACTGTGGCTGCTCCAACTCTCTCCGGCAAAACAGGGATAGAACTCCTCACCTGAGCAAGCACTCGAACTCCCCCGGGGCTGAGGTTGGGATCTCCGCACGGAGACACCCGGTGTGCTGAACAACACTTGCAGACTTTGCTCAATAGCAAAAGCGTGCTCAATGTCAAAAGACAAATATCATAGATGCATAATCAGAATGAGAGAATGAGGAGCCTCTTCCCCTTTTTATGCTTTGAGAGCCTTGCTCTCATCTGGGCCCCACCATACTGCGTTGTCCCTCTTGGCCCACGATGTCCCTCTCTCACTGTGCTGTCATGGGCCCACACTGCCACTTCCCTCACGCTGCCACTTCATCCTCTTGGGCCCCACGCTGCCAAATAATTATATGCTCAAGCGACTTTAGGGACTGTTTATTTCCTAAGTGTAGGTTGTGTGTCTCATCACCCACTTTATTAACTGAATTAACTTTAGGAAAGAAAAACTGGCCAAAATTAATGTTACCAATTAGCTGCTACTAATTGGGAATATTAGAAAGGTCGACTTGTGACCTTGCTTGTAGTTTGCCCATTATTTTATTGATTGATGGGCTTGTAGGCTAAAATAGGTCTTAGTAGGGCATATATAAATTAGAAATCATGTCATTGTTATCTCTCATCATCACATGTTGGAATTTTGACCTCCTTAGAGGAAGTCACAGTTGCTTTCTTATGGATTTTTATAGATCTTTGGATGCATTTTGATATTTGAAGCTGATATTGGAAATTCTTTGGAACCATTCTTTGGTCTAATGGATGGAAATCTTGCACGTTATCTTGTAAGTGAACTTTATTGTTGAATATCTATTTCTTGAATGTCTAATGTATGGAATTATTGATTCTAGGTTATGCTAAATTGTGCACTAATTTGTTGAAGATCAATTTTGAATGCTATCTAAATGAATGCTGCATGCATTACTCATACTTAACATGTGATGAATTGTCCTAGTGGTGAACTCCTAGTAGCTCTCCCACAAAATTCCTTTTTCCCATGGAGTGGGTAAATGCTTGAAATTTGATTGCTAGGGTATCAAATTGGCCTCCTTAGGAACAATTTTAGCTAATCTTTGTCATCCTAGATTCCATATTCGCAAGGGACAAGGCACTAGTACAATCAATAGGTGATCATTCTCAAATTTTATCCATATTTTCTCTCTTTTAGTTTGGCCCTTTCAAGGCTAAGTTAAGAAATTGGGGCTTTGTGTGAGTCCCTATGCAAGAGGAATATTGGTGGTTGGAGAGTCTAAACATCAAAATGATAGTATTTGCCACAAAATCTGTTCTTTTGGTGGGCATCCACTTCAATTTCATCCATAAATTTCACGCCCTAGTTGTTGTCCCAAGAGGGAAATCCTAGTTCTCCTTCCTTCGACTTAAGGGTTTCCTTGAAGGTTTCATTAGCCTTAGCATAACTGGTATACATTGCAAGAAATCTTTTCTCCTAGCCTTGACCATTGGTTTCTCTAGCACTTGTCAAATATACCAAACCCTAGGTCTTATGCCCTTATTTTAAGGTCTCTTCATAGAAAGTCAATTGCTTCTTTGTGAAGCCTTGAACCTAAATTGTGTCTTTCTTGAAAAAGTCCTAGTGAGATCATACATTAACCCTAGAATATTTGTTATAAGTGATCTCCCTCCTACTGAGACTGCTCCCATCGTTGAAATTTTGTAAAGAGCAAGGGGTTTTGGCTGTGGTGATAGTGTTACACGGGGTCTCGCCCCCCCACCTAGGGGTCTAGATTCCTCGCCCCCTCGCGCTCCGGGGTCTTGGGGACTTTTAGGGGGCGTTTCCCCATGCCCCCAAAAATCAGGAAACTAAGGGGGGCGTGAGCGGGGACGTTTCCTCAAATTTAGGGGTCGAGGGGGCGTGAGGGGGGTGTGAGGGGGCATGAGGGGCCCGAAATTGAAACAAACTATTTTTTAAATGAAGAAAATAAAAAAAATAAACGACTTTTTTTTTAGGTTAAAAATTGATTTGTGTTAAAAGTTTGTTTCATTGCTTTAGTTTATGGTTTCGTGTTAAAAGTTGGTGTGCCACTTAGCATGTTTGAGAATCCAAGTGATTCTGATTCAGATGGTGACATGGTTGATCCTGATATATTCGTGCAGCAGCTAGATGCAGAGACTAGTGGGGCATTACCTTGAGCATTTATGCTCATTTATCATTATGATGATATCATTTGATATTCATATGTTATGTTTTATGTTTTATGTTTCAGACGTAACTTATTTGTTTTTAAGTTTTATGTTTCAAACTTGAGTTGTAAACTTCAGTTTAAACTTTATTTTGAATCTTGATATAGTATGTCATATGATATCTTAAACTTTATTTTCATTGTACATTGTTAGTAGTTACATTAATGATTACACAGTTACAAACTTACAAACTTACATGTATGATTGTATGTTGTATGTTTTAAGTTTTAAGTTTTAAATTTGTTTCAATTATATGATTCATCATTCAACGATTTATAGTTTTATCATTTATGATTTATCTTTCATGATGTAAGTGTATGATGACTGTATATATATTCCTTGCAGAAATACAGTTACATTATAAATATTAAATTTTCAATGATATATCATATATTTTTATATTTTATAATTTTTATGACCTCGACGTCCCCCCACGTTTCTTGAAAATTGGTAGGGAGCTTTTGCATAGGCCGCTCCCGTGCTCCCTTGCCCCATCGCTCCCACCTCCAGGGGACTTGGTGGAACATTGTGTGGCGACAATGGGCCACTACCTGATTGTTGCTTCTTGGTTTATGCCTTGTAGGGTTTCCCTCTCCAAGGCCTGCTAAACTTTGCAGCAACATTTTGGGCATCGTTGCTGGGCTAGAAGTGAGTCTATCTTTCCCTACATTAAAGCATCCAATGCTTTTTCCCATTTGAAGGTAATTTCTCTAACGAATGTTGGCATTATGGTGTGCATTGTTCCAACTAGCTAGTGTTGGCATTGGTTCATGATGGCAACTAGCTCATGTTGGCATTGATGTCAACCTTATGTAGCCTAGCTTATGTTTGGGTGCTTCCTTGTAGTATACTTGCATCTGGTGGTGTTGACATTGAGATGGTTATGTTGGCATTGATGTCAACCCTTGATGTCAACCTTTGATGATGTAGCTTGATGGTAGCATGATGGTCATGGAGGAGTTGTCATGTGTTGGCATGTGCATTGATGGACATGTCATGATGGTTTGTTGATGCTACTATAGATAGATGTATGTCGTTGCTACAAGTAGAGGTTGTTGCTACAGGTATTGGAGATGGTTTCTAAGGTGATCTATGATGTTGTGTTGGATTTTAGGTCCATTTGGTTGTGGTATTTGGGAGACATGTTTGAACCATTTGCAAAGGTGTCATAGAGCTTAGCAAAGGTTTGGAGGCATGTAAAAATGGCAGAGAAGGTGATCCAACAGGTGGCAGAGGTTTTGTTGTTTTTCCTTAAGCTTTGCCCCAATTGCTCCCATGCAGGCTTATGCATGTGACTTGTTACACTTGCCACAAGCCACACACACCTACCAGTTAGTGAGAAAAGACCTTAACCCCACAAGGTGTGGTTGGTGGCAAGAACTAAAATATGGGGCTGTCACCTATTCCCAACTCTCTCCGTTTAAGCTATCTCCTAGGTTAGCTAAGGGGGGTGGTCCCTAATGAAAAGTTATATGATATGAGTCTCTAGGAGAAAGGTTAATTTGGATTACTAGTCAAAAAATAACTTGTTTCCAAGAATTAAGCAAGCATATGAATAAATGAGCAAATTTCAATGATATATTCAAAGTATAGATCAATGCCTTCAAGTAAATAACAATAGTTTGCTCAGAAAATGAAAACAAGATACAATGATACACAATTCAAATGTTAGACTAGGATAAGCATATGAACATCAATTGCAACTATAAAGGAAATATTACTTTGGAAGAGAATGCCCCAAATAACAAGATACATCAATTACTCATGAGCATAATGATCATCAAAGCAAATAACATGAAATAGAATTGCACCAATGAACAATATTCCAAGTACAAGAAAATTTAATTGTTGCAAAGTAAAGGATTCATAATACTTGCATCATAAATGCTTTTTGAAATAAAAAAAATGATATTTGCAAATGAAACTCAAAACACATCAAGATAACAAAATGGGACATTGCGAGTAAAGTAAAATGGTGATGTAAATGTGTTCTTGGTTTATTTTATTAGTTAAACTCTAAAAGCGAGATTTCAATTAAGCTCCAATCCTCAGACCTCACCCTCGCCCGAAAATTTGGATCTCACTGTGAGGAGTCAATAGAGGTGGAGGTCCCTAGATGTCTATACAACCAGCTTAAGTTGGAGGTTAATTTTAAATATGCAAGATCTAAACTGAAATGCCTAAATGAAATATTTGTAAGTTTTTCCAAAAGAAGTGTTGATTGCAATGCTTCAAAACGAGAACAATGAGATAGTGCTCAACATAAATTGCAATAATGATTAAGTGGAAATTAGCTCCATAGTTAGAATAATAACTCAAGTTGCCATAAATTGAAAGTGCTATGCTTCTTTACTTGTAGTATATTTTGAAACTTAACCAAATGAGAAATAGATCACAAAACACAAGTAGGTGATGGCAAATGAGATTGCAAATTAGGAAATTAAAGGACTATGTGATCTAAGAAACTAATGAAATGAAAATATGAGTTATTGACATGCAACTAGATTTAGATGGAAAATTAGAATCACAATAGCAAGTGAATGTTAAATGCAAAAGAAGAAGAAAAATTAGCTAAACAATTAGATCTAAGCTAAACTAAAAAGTTAGTCACCACAAAAATGTTCTCCCTCTAAATAAGGAGGTGGGATACCATGGGAAAGTCCCAAACTCCCTCAAGAAATCAGATTTTTATTATTGAAAATGAGGCCCTCTTATAGAAATGAGGGGTTTGGGAAGAGCTTACAATATGCACTTTAAACTTACTCTTTTCCAAAGTTACAAGTGTAAGATTTTAAAGATTTACTTGTGAGATGTTACGAAGTAAAGGCCTAAAGCCTTGAGGTGAATAATGGTTACAATTCCTCAAAAGAATGATGCTTTAGAAGAAGAGGTGAAGTGATAAGAAGGAGGTACTTGGACTTGAGGTTCCAAATGGAAAAGGGTTCTTTGGCTTATGCTTTAGCTCCCTTTCTTCTGTTGATTTTTGTAGCATCTGGAAGTGTTCCAAGTCTCAAACATTGCAGGGAGGCTTGGACAACAACATTCCAAAGAACCCATAAACAGTTTGTGGAAATTCCACTTGCATCGGGAAGTGTTCCAAGTCTCAAACTTTGTAGGGAGGCTTGGACAACATTTCAAAGAACCCAGAATCAGTTTGTGGAAATTCCACTCCATTCATGACTTATTAAAATAATTAATTATTTTAATGAAGACCCTAAGTCTAAACTTAGGGAAATGAAATAATTAAAGGGTATTAATAAGTCAGAGTGTGAATCTTCTAGAAAACATGGATCAAGTCAAATTTTAATCTTAGCCATTGATTAATCTTCTAATCTGGGCCGTTGGTTCTGCAACGAGAAGATTGTAAAAGAAGGCTTGAGGGTCATTTGGAAAACAAGTCGGGCATACACTGAGTGCTCGAAGGAGATCGATTTTGAAGTAATAGAATTCGATTTCAGTGGGAGAGTTGTAGGGTGAAGGATTTGCAGAAGTAGAAGGCGGAGGGAGTCAATAGTGATCGATATCAGGGATAGAGGGTAGCAGCGGGCCACTGGAGGCAGCTTGAGGCTATAGCGCAGAGAGCCCATGCAATCCCTACGCAGACTTACGCAGTCCAACACTGGGATTGCGCAGTGAAACACGTAGACAGGCACAGGAGCCTGTAGAGGATGATCAAGGTGTTAGAGAATTGTCCGAGGGAGCCAGAAATTCAGTCTCAAGTGTTTCAGATTTTATCTGCCATTATATTTCCCTGTAAAGATTTCATTCGCTGAAGAATTAATAAAACCTTCATTTGCTGCACTGGTTTTCCCGCATTGGGTTTTTCCGGGGATAATTGTCCAAAAATAACTATGTACATGTGATTGATTCTTGTGTTTATGTCCTTTATTGTTTATTTCTCTACATATGTATTTGTGAATGTTGCAGTAGTATTTATTTCGATATTTGCTAGAAGATTTCTGAAAAATAACTTATTGAAATAATAAGTAGGAGGAATAAATCTATCACTGCAACTGTATAGTTTTCAGATTGAAAATTTCACATGGTATTAGAGCCAGAGATGACTAATAGGAAGGGAGAATGGAATAGTGAACAAAAGTCTACTGTTGTAGTAGCAACGCAGAAGGGTTCACGCAGTTCTCTAGGAAGGGAAAGAAGCATGATAGAACAAATGGATCATGACGTCTCTCTATTGGCATCCAGGCTTGAGGGAGATTTTGCTTGCATATTGAGCATTGCTTGTTATGACGTCTGGTATATTGACAGTGGAACCTCTGCTCACATGACTAGAGTTCGGGACTGTTTTTCTGAGTACCAAGAAGAGCAGATGAATTTCAAAATAACCATGGGTAATAAAGCAAAATGCATTCTTGTTGGGAGAGGTACTGTAGTTTTTTCAGATCGAGCCTAGAAATAGAATCCGGGCCACTAATGTTCTGCATGTGCCGGGTTTGGGGATGAACTTTCTCTCAGTGTCTCATCTTCAAAACCGAGATTATGACGTCTACTTTATTGGCAATAGAGTCTACGTCAAACACCCCAGTTGGAAGAAGAAGGCACAGATCGGGGTAAGAAGCAACAAACTGTACAAGTTGCAGCTTGAGTCTCTAATGGCACTGGTCGGCAATGTAGAAGAAACGAACCTGGATGAGCTATGGCACAAAAGAATGGGGCATTTGCATCATGGGGCGTTGAGAACTCTCCAGAAGGCTTTCACAGGTGTTCTAGAGCTGAGCACTAAATGAGATGATGTCTGCAAGGGGCGCGTATTGGGAAAATATGCCAAGGCAACATATTAGAGAAGCAACAATAGGGCCAAGGGTGTATTGGACCTGATACACTCATATATCCGTGAACTGATGTCCACTAGAGCTCTTAGTGGTGCTCAGTACTTTGTCACCTTCATTTATGACCATTCCAGGAAAACCTAGATCTACTTCTTGAAGACCAAGGATGAAGTCTTCAGTCGGTTCAAAGAGTTTAAGGCTCTGGTAGAAAATATGACAAGGAAACGGATCAAGGTGTTGCGATTAGATAATGGTGGTGAATACAGAGATAAAGAATTCATTGGATTTTGCGTAAGGGAAGGCATCAAAAGAGAGTGGACAACTCCATACGATCCGGAGCAGAATGGTGCGGCAGAAAGGAAAAACCGGACTATTGTTAAAACAACAAGAGCCATGCTGTATGACCATGACATGCCCAAATTCCTGTGGGTTGAAGCGTGTAATACAACTATCTACATTCAGAATAGGACTCCTCACACTGCACTAGGAAATATCACGCCAGAAAGTGTCTTCACTGGTAGTAAGCCTGAAGTGAGTCACTTTAGGATCTTCGGCAACACAACTTACTGTCATGTGCCCAGTGAGAAGAGGAAGAAGTTTGAGATGACTGCCGAAAAAGGGTATTTGGTAGGATACAACGAGAATGCAAAGGCATATCGCATCTACATTCCTGAGAGTAGGAAAGTCATGGTGCGAAGGGATGTGAAGTTCATGGAGGAAAAGGCCTTCAGAAGATCTTGCGAGTTGTCTTCTGCTACGCAATCTGAGGAAGAGCCTCTAGTACAGCCCCAACAACCAGTAGCAGAAAATTCAGTTGCCTCTACAAGGCATAGGGATCCAAGGGACGTGTCTCCCGAGGACTTGTAAGAGGGAGAGCCGGTAGATCCACCCACTACTAGTGGGAGAATGAGCAGGGAACTTCGATAGATTCTGAAGGATGCAGAGGGCTTTGTCAGGATCCCCCGAAGTGAGAAAAGACAACGTAAGCAGCTTGAGAGGTATCAAGCCTTGGTTGCTAAAGTTGGAGAACCTTCCAGTTTTCGGGAAGTAGCTCAACACCAGGTGTGGGTTGATGCAATGGTGGAAGAGTACAGTTCCATCATGACAAATGATGTCTAGGAAGTGGTCCCTAGACCTCAGGAGTGATCAATTGTAGGATCTAGGTGGATCTATAAGGTCAAGTATGCTGCAGACGACAACATCGAGAAGTTTAAAGCCAGGTTTGGGGGTAAAGGTTATGCTCAGAAGGAAGAAATTGACTTTGAAGAAACCTTCGCCCCAGTAGCCAGGTACACCTTTATCTGGTCTCTGATATCCCTCGCTGTGCAGATGGGATGGGAAATTCACCAGATGGACGTCAAGACGACATTCTTGAACGGGGTGATAGAGGAAGAGGTGTATATAGAACAACTAGAGGGCTTTGAAACACATGATCAAAAGACTCATGTGTGCAAATTGAAGGAAGCGTTATATGGACTGAAGCAAGCTCCTAGAGTCTCATATGGTCGAATTGACGCAGATCCCAACCTCTACTATCTAAGAGTAGGGAGTGAGCTGTTGATGCTGGTGTTGTATGTGGATGATCTATTCTTGACAGGATCATCAAGGCTCATCACAGACTGCAAGAAGAATTTGGCTGAAGAATTTGACATGAAGGATTAGGATGGATGCACTATTTTTTGGGCTTGGAGGTTTGGCAACAGAATGGGGAGATATTTCTTGGTCAAGGGAGATACGCTACAGAGATTTTGAAGAGATTGTAGACCCATGACAACTCTAATGATCACCAACGGGAAGAAAATTGACACGTCTGAGGATGGTGATGCTGATTCTACGTTATATAGGCAGGTTATCGGATCTTTGATGTATCTGGTAAATACAAGACCATACATCTGTTATCTGTAAATGCTAATGTTTTGAACATCGCGATTGGGATTAAATTGGCGAGAGGAAAAAATTGGAAAAAATCGTAAAAATCGATAAAAATTGGGAAAGAATCGGCACATACAAAAATATTCATTTTTTTTTCAATTTTTTAAATATCTAAACCATCCACAACATAAAATAAATGCATTGACACATAAATATGAAAAAAAAACTATTATATAAGATGTGTAATATGATATATTATGTCTAGTGCTACATCACACATAAAACTGAATCATGTCCTGAATACTAAGTCCTAAGTCTCAAGAGTCAACTCAGCCTCAAAATATCAACAAAAAATATAATAATGTATCTCATATCATGAGTCATAATGTCATATACAAAGGAATGCACCATATAACCTATGGTTCTATACTACTGATTTCCTTTGCCCCTCTTGCGAGAAAATGTAACAAATTTCCCTCTAGATGAAGAAGCTGGCGGGGTTGGCAATGAACTCTATTGTGCTCTAGAACCTGAAGCACCAGAACGGGAACTTGAAGCATCAGGAGCTAAAGGAGGCAGACCACGTCCTCTACCGGCAACAGGGGTAGGTGGTGTCACCTCCTCCTCCTGCTCCTCCTGCTACTGCTCGTCCTCCTCGTCCTCCTCCCCCTCCACTACCTCCTGCTCTATCCAATCAGGGGCCGACTCTATGATAGGCCTCTCAGCCTCAACCCTCCATTCAACAATGGTGTCAATCACATCTAAAGAGATGGCCTCCATATCAGTTGTCCTCTCAAGTTGTCTCACCCACAATCTAAGATTGTAGTAGACGTGAACCATGTCATTGAGGCGCTGGGACTCTAACCTGTACAAGGGTCATAAATTAATAAATTAAAAATATATATTATAAACAATAAATTAATAATTATAAAAAAAATTATTTAATGAATTCAAAAAATCAGTTGGAATATTTTAAGTTTTTAACCTGTTGTGCTTTTTGGTGTGTATTTTTTCAAATACACTTCAGTTGCGTTCGCATCCTAAAGAACTACATGTTTGGCTGAGTATTTTAATGGCAAGATTTTGGAGTCTTGGTAATCTGCCACTGTAGCTCCAACACCATGCATCTACAAGTTACAAGTTACAACAAATAAGATAAACTTATAAGTTATAAAGTTACAAGAAAAATTTTAAAATAATGAAAATTCGAAAATTGAAAGTTGAAGCAAAGTATGGAGTTATGATTCATGAACTTGAGGAGACAATGAATTTTGAAACAAACAAAATCTTACTTGGCATTTTAGTAGTCCTATCCTAGACAGCCATGTCAAAGCTCAATGTGCCACCTGCCATTCTGTATACTTCCATTTCTTTGGATATCTCTGCACGTTCTAATGGAGATGGCACCATTTTCTGAACACAAGTGAAAAAGCCATCCATGACCTCAACATCAAATACAAAACTACATGAGTAGCAAATTCGGGGTTCAGGAAGATCCCTGCAGTATGAATGGGACAATGGAGTGTGTTGTTTCATCGGTCATCAATCACTTCCCATACAAGAAGTTGTTTCTGAAACCCCTCATCACCCTTATCATCATAGTAGCTGCGAATGGCTTCTTTGGCCCTATCCATGGCCTCATATAAGTAGCTCATTGCAGGCTTCTCTCCATCAACCAATCTAAGAACCTTTACCAAAGGTTCAATAACGCTGCACACCTCTTGCACTCCCGCCCAGAAGCTTTCCTGATATGAAACCAACCTGCAGATGGCCTCTCCCTTTGGTTTGCGGCTGACAGTCAAAGCACACCAATCCTCTGAAAGAAACATTCTCTTCAAATCCCACATAGAAATCAAGAGGGATTGAAGAGATATGAAACTAGTGGCAAATCGTGTAATAGCAGGGTACACCAATTCCTTGTTGGTGAATGTTCTCATCAAATGAAGCACAGATGCATGATTATATATAAATTTTTTAATGCTCTTTGATGATTCTATAATATCTTTGACAAAATCAATCTTTCCTACGTCCTCCAACATCAAATCAATGCAATGTGCAGCACAAGGTGTCCAAAATATGCTCGGATGCCTCTCCATAAGCATCTTTTCAACAACAACATAGTTTGCAGCATTGTCCGTTATGATTTGGACAACATTTTGGGGACCCATCTGCAGAATGAACACATCCAATAAATCACATAATAATCTTGCATCTTTGACATGTGCAGATGCATCAACAGATTTCATAAACATTGTCCCCTTGGGACAACTAACCAAGAAGTTAATAAGGGTCTTGCCTTTTTGATCAGTCCAACCATCTGAGATCACAGTGCATCTTGTGACTTCCCATGATGCCCTTAACTCCTCCAATCTCTTGGTGTAATCGACTTTCTTATTTTGAAGAATGCGCCCTCTAAAGTCATCATATGAAGGGGCTTTGTATCTTGGGCCAACAACAGTGATAGCATGAATCGGGGATAAACCGGCTGGTTTTGTCCTTAACCAGTCAGTCAACACCGATTTGACTAGGAAAATCTGCGAAATGGGGTGGCTAACCAAGTTTTTGGACAGGTTTTGACCGACTAGGCTCCTGAATGGCTGGTTTGACCAGTTTCTGGTTCAACCCATCCGGTTTTTAATACTATGCATCAACGACCGTGATCTAATCTCTAATCGACGGCTCAGATTAAAGATTGCTTGATCCGCGTCACTTATAACATTTCATCACGTGTTTAATAAATTCACTTTAATCTTTCTAATTTCCTTAGTTAGACTTAGGGTCCTCATTAAAAAAATTAATTATTTGAATATCTCATACACTAGATGAAGTTTCTCCAAACGCTTTCTGGGATTTGGAGGTCTCGTGTGTCTTAGCCCTTCCACAAAATTTCAGGGCTAGAGCACACCCGATGCTACCTCAAAATCTCAACACCTTGGAGGTTGTAGGGTCGTTATTATTATTCTTTCGTGAATATTTCACCCCTTTGAATCTTCCATTGCTATCATCAACATTAAGAATAGGTTCCTCTTTCTCTTCTTTGGTTTTGACATCACTAATGGGAGAATGAGTGTATGAATCCCCAAGCGAAATTTTGAATACATCAGATTCTACGAGATTAACTTGCTCATTTGTTTCATCATCATCACTCTCGTCACTCTTACTTCGCTCATCTTCGGAAGATGAGTATTGCTCCACTGCATTGGTTGGAGCCAAAGTGTTTGGGACTTGAGACGAGCTTGGCTTATCTTCATTTTTCTTTTTAGGAAAAGGTTTCCCATTTGGAATGTAGCTAGACTTTTGGGCCTTCTCCAATGCGGTGAATTTGTTGATAACAATCCTGTCCCGTGAATGGACCTCTTCACTAAGCTTTTCCATCTTTTTGAGGATAGGCAGAAGGGTTTCTTCATGTTGATCCTTTGATTTCTCCTTCTTGGCCTCAGTTTTGGCTTTGGGAAGGTTATTGGCATCCATTCTTGAGATATGAAGGCTTTCGTTAGTCAAGCCTCTACTTGCTTCCCGTTGGCTTCCATCCCACAACCTACTCTAAGCACTGATTCGAAAACAACTAAGAGGAAGGTCACATTTATAATAGGCATATAACTTAAAATTAACTAAGATCTTTGCGTCACACCCAGGTCTTAGGATTTGCATAGCATATAGGTTAGTTGATCATTTCAAGCAACGGTTGTCCATCCGATTACTTGACTCTTAATTAATAATACGTAAGAAATTGACTCCACAAGGCACTGGTCTCAAATATAAATTTGATCTAATCTTTAAAATCGTGCTTGAATTAACCAAGTAGCTAGGCCACTTAATCATGTCTCCCGGACTCGTTGGTTGTCAACTTGTTCTTCATCATCTCATTTCCATAGGGACTACCCCCATAGCCTGCTGTTGAGAGACAACTAGAACGGAGTGGGTGGGGATTAGAGTGACAAGCCCCGCCCTGAGTCGTTGTTGCAGTGCCTGTACAATCTGAGCAACAATAGGAGGCATCAAAGAGACAATTGTAGACAAATAAGCATAACATAATATTTTGGAGGTGATGAATGATGAATAAGACAAAAGCATATAGCTGATAAGTGATATCGTTGAAAAATGCTGCATATTTTAAACATTATGCACATGGCATGAGAGGCAAACTGTTCAATTCAGTGGCAATATTGACTTATATATCATCTTGACAATATCCTATACAGGAATTGTGTGAAATTTTTGAGAACTGCACATAACTCTTATGCTCAAGCTTTAATTTTTCTTGGTGAAGTCGATTTGTGAACAATATGGAATATGCAATTTATAAGCCCACATGAAGGAAAATACACTTTTTATCTGCATCGACTCTAAAATGTCTATTTCTATTTGTGCTAATTGCTATTTGATTTTAATATGATGTTATGATATGTGATATGGGATCAATTAATGTTGTACTTAGGACAAACACTACAGCCATAGGATAGCACACAGTAAATATGTTGGCATACTAATGGGCTATGCCCAAAATAACCTGTTCCAGAGATGCGATCTCTTCTGGCAGTTCTTCTAGAGAAGCCTGTTCATGTTTGACTTAGGTAAAGTATGAGTAGTTGTTTTCTTTGATGGATCTTAATTCCCTTGCATCAAATTGGTTACAGGTGAAAAGCTTGCTTACAATTCGTCCAGAAGATGATACACACGTAAGGAATGTGACTATTCGCAAAATTCCCAGGTAAAGTAGTTTCTATGTTCTCAGATTCATCTTTAGCTTTACTTGGAAGTCAGCCAATTGCTTATTGATAAATTTTCCAGGTAAAGTAATTTCTATTTTCTGAGATTCGCTTCTCCCTTTACCGGAAGTCAGACAATTGCCCATTTATGCAGATCAATATTTTCCTTTGCCTTCATTCTGTGCAGTCTGCTGCATTGTTATCTTTATAGGAAAGATATGCTAGTAGAGTATTAGGATCATCTGGAATGGTTTTGTAATTTATATATTTGACTTGTACTTTCTTTTTGAGGAAAATAATTCTAATGTTAGTGGAGAAATTATGTATGGAGGGAAAAACTATGTACAAGAAAGCTATTCAAAATCTTGACTCTGGGGAGGTTACTATTTGACTTAGTATGTAAATCTCCATATCTAGTTTGTTTTTAACAATCTCCAGTCATCTTCAATTGGATTGTCTATATTGCAAAAATCAACTTCCATTGGATAGTATATATTGCAAAATTCAATATTTTACTTTACTGTAAATGATAGTTTTATATGCAAAAGAAGTGTAATTAAAGCTGTTCCATAAATGGGCCAAGGATAAATTTCTTATTATGTTGTAACAACGTTATGTCTCACAGTCTTGTTAATTATACGCTCATACTTTTAAGGTAGTTTGGAAAAAAATTGGCTTACTTTCAGGAGATTCAAGTCATTAGATTTGCAAATCGATCATGGCATGAATAATGAAAGGAGAAAATAATTAAGGTAGCATATGTCATAGGTGACTGGTCATAATAGCATTGAATATTTTCATGTTATCCACCATTTAGTTGCATATGAGGTTCTATTGATTCTATTAAGTTACTTTCAATGTATTTCTTCTGCATCTATGAACAAATTTTATTCTTTGGAACTGAAAGAGTGTAATATGGTGATGCTATCCATGCTTTCTTTTTCAGGGTCCCAGAGCACATGCCTCTCTATGATATTTTAAATGAATTTCAGAAAGGGCACAGCCACATGGCTGTTGTTGTCAAGTATAGCAAGGAAAAAATGGAGGCCGTAAACAAATTGAAGAGTCCATCGGATAGGAGACCACCTAATACCAGACGCAAACGACGACCTCATCCTAAGGCTGTGACAGGTAAACAAATTACAGTTGGCTTTTTCAATTCTAACTTTGGTGAGTTTAGAATGGAAAGAAACACATTTTCTACTTTCACACAACTTGCTTGTTTGCCGTGCTTTTATTCATAGGTGGTTCTGTTTTTTCAGAGAAATTGCATGCCTTAAAAAAAAAGACTGATTGCTTTTACATTCCAAGGTTGCTCAGTACCTGATAAATGCATGATAAACTATACAGCCTTTATTATCATGTCATTATTACCTGGCATATTCCATGTTTGATGTTTGTTGCTGTTAAATTTGGCAACTAGGAGCAAACTCCATGTTGCACTGCTCATATGATGGAGATGATATTTTTGTTGGATTTCTCTTTTGGAGAGGTGCAAGATTGATCTAAAGATCATCTTGTTTGGATGAGCATGGATTCCTCTTTTGGAGAGATGCAAGATTGATCTAAAGATCATCTTGTTTGGATGAGCAGAAATTGTATTTTGAATTTATTTTCCACACATGTGCAAGTTGTCAAGGTCGGGCAGAATTGTAATGTAGGCTCACAAGCCCCAAAAGATGTGTCACACACCCACAGTCATGGATATAAAAAGAAGAGACATGATGCTCATTTCATCATTCACTCATCTCACACATCTCTCTCTGATCTGATTGGTTCGTACAGCCTAAGAGGCTTCTCTCTCCTACACGTGTGAAAACAGGAAGCTGCAATTTCGGACTTGTTTTGGGCAAATCTGGATAGCATTGACCAGATTTGACTTTGGGTCAACCTTCATCGTTTGATTGTGTTTTTGAGGCAGGAAGTCCGATCTTGAGAGGCCGCATTTGGAGGCACATAAATCGAGGTCAAATGTTGACCTTGACTGTTGACCTTGACCGCAACGTTGAATGGTTTGACTGCAGAATTTTCACTTCTGCGTTGACTGTTTTGTGAGCTGATTTTTGGGCTGTGTGTGACACTGAACGAAGACCAAATTTGACAAAGTTTGATTGAACCTGATTGGAGGTTGAAGGGATGGTTTGACCAGCAAATTCTTTTTTGGCTAGGGTATCCTGTTGACTGCTGTAAAAGACATTTTCTCTCTCTCTCTGCTGAATAAGAAGAATTATACAAATTATTGTCTCTTGTCTTGGCTTGTCTTCTGTCAATTTATTTTATGTTCTATCAGCATCTACTTTCAATGATTATGTGATTGCTAATCTGAAATTGAAACAGGCTAATAGAAAGAAAGATTGAAGTAAACTGCTCTAACCATAGAACATACCATGGTTAACTAAAATTTACATGGTTTCAAAGCTAAGGTGAAGACAAAGCCCAAGAAAGAGTGAGAAGAGCAATCATCGAAGTTGAAAAGACAAGGACTGGGATCAATGGCCTTCTCATCGTATTTCAAATCTGATGACAAGCTGACTGATAAGTCTGATTGTCATGTTTGGAAAATGCCCTTGGATCTGACATTAGAAGAACAAGATGTCATGGATTATGTGTAGGGAAAGATCAATGAGCCTCCATCAAATGCACCGGTTGCCACTAAAGACAAAGTACAAGAGAGGGGAAGTCAAGGCGAAGAAGATCATCCGGGATTCTATTCATAAGCACTTGGTTGCTTATATCTCCGAGCTGGGCACATCTAAGGAGATGTATGATAAGTTGGTTAGCATGTTCAGGGCTAGCAATGCTAATCAAATTATATTTGTGAAGAACAAGCTGAAGGAGATCAAGATGGGCAAGGGAGAATCTTTCCAATCATCCAATCATACTTCATGAGGATCACCAAAATCAAGAATGATCTCTTAGCTATTGGAGAAGCCAAATCTGACTGAGAGCTCACTCTCATTGCTCTTGGAGGACTTCCCCGAGCATGGTATGTATTCAATACTACTATTCTCAATAATAATATAAATCTTGATTTTGATGAATTGTTGAGATGCACTCAAGAGGAGACAGGGATGATGGAGAGAGACCATCCCTCTAATGGGAATGGAAGTGACCCTACTGCCTTCACCGCTCATGCAAAGAAGCTGAGAAATGAAAATAATGGAAGAGCCGGTCCTAGAGGAAGAAAAAGAAGATGTTACACTTGTAACAAGTTTGGTCACTATGCAAGAGAGTGCCCCAATAGGAGGGACTCTCGCGGAGATGATGACAAAAACAACTTTAGGGGGAATGGGAATCAAAGGAACAACAGGTTCAAAGTAGAAAGGAAGGCTATCTCTGATCGAAATGGGAATGGAAATGGTCAACCTTTCAAGAGGTCAAGAAACCCCAGGTACGATGAATCTAATTTTGTTGATAAGAAAAATGAATACATTCTTATATCTGCCCTCTTTGCTGCATCTCCTTCCAACACCCTGGACAATTGGTTGATTGATACTGGTGCCTCAAGGCACTTCACTGGATATAAGGAAGCCCTCTCTGATTTGATTGAAAAGGATACTAATTTGGAGATTATCCTTGGAGACAATGTCACCTATCTCGTGAAGGGGACAGGAACTGTGACCATTCATCTAAATCAAGGTCAAGTCCTCTGTTTGAAAGATGTGTTGTACGTGCCTAACTTGAAGAAGAATCTAGTGTGTATCTCGGCAATGGAAGACAAAGCATTCAAGGTGGCATTCATCGATGGAAAGGTACACATTTGGAAGAGGAACTTCAAAGAAGCGTTCACTCTTGGTTTCAGGGTTGACACACTCTATCAGGTTGGAGGAAGTCCGCTGGGGGCCATGACATGTGACACAACTCTTCAGTCCGAGCTATGGCACCGGAGGTTTGCACACCTTCATTACAAAGCCCTTCCCGAAGCAAGGAAGGTGGTGACAGGGATGCCTGATTTCATAGATGATCATGAAGGTGTATCTCAGGGTTGTGTCGAAGGAAAGCATACAAGGGGACCATTCCCCTCAAGTGTCACAAAGACATCTGATGTTTTGCAATTGATACATTATGATCTATCTGGTATGCTGCCCGTAACATCCTTGGGAGGATGCTTATATTATATCACTTTTATAGATGACTTCTCCCGCAAGACTTGGATATACTTTTTGAAGATGAAGGACGAAGCATTCAAGTGGTTCCGTACCTTCAAGGGCTTGGTTGAAAATCAAATAGGGAAGAAGATCAAAATTTTGAGGACCGTTAATGGAACCGAGTATGAGTCAAATGAATTTAATGACTATTGCAGGGACGCTGGCATTAAGAGGGAGACCACCATTGTGTATACTCCCGAACAAAATGGTGTTGCTGAAAGGGAGAATAGAACCATTTTGGAAGGTGCCCATGCCATGCTTTATGACCAAGGTCTTCTGAAGTTCCTATGGGGAGAAGCCGCCAACACTGCTGTGTATGTTCAAAATAGATGCCCACATTCTGCTTTGGACTCCAAAACTCACGAAGAAGTCTTCTCTGGTAAGAAGCCCGATGTCTCTCATTTTAGAGCTTTTGGAAGTCCCGTTTATTTTCATGTGTCGAAAGAAGAGAGAAATAAGTTGGATGCTTCTGGAAAGAAGGGAATGTTTTTGGGCAGTGAAACCTAGAAGGCATATAAAATCTATGTGCCTGGTCAAAGAAAGGTGGAGATATGCCATGATGTCCCCTTCGATGAAGATGCTGCCCTCAAGAAGGTTAGAAATCTTCCTATTCTTGATTTTTGTAGCATCCAGAAGTGTTCCAAGTCTCAAACTTTGCAGGGAGGCTTGGACAGTAGCATTCCAAAGAACCCAGAAACAGTTTGTGGAAATTCCACTCTGTTCATGACTTATTAAAATAATTAATTATTTATGATGAAGACCCTAAGTCTAAACTTACGGAAATGAAAGAATTAAAG
This sequence comes from Pinus albicaulis, assembly GCA_034641835.2. Lineage (NCBI taxonomy): Eukaryota > Viridiplantae > Streptophyta > Pinopsida > Pinales > Pinaceae > Pinus > Pinus albicaulis. The sequence goes on along the minus strand of CM076575.1, from coordinate 44,086,963 downwards.
GGTATTAATAAGTCAGAGTATGAATCTTCTAGAAAACATGGATCAAGTCAAGTTTTAATCTTAGCCATTGATTAATCTTTTAATCTGGGCTGTTGGTTCTCCAACAGGAAGATTATAAAAGAAGGCTTGAGGGTCACTTGGAAAATAAGTCGGGCATACACTGAGTACCCGAAGGATATCCATTTTGATGTAGAATTCGATCTCAGTGGGAGAGTTGCAGGGCAAGAAGTTGCAGAAGCAGGAGGAGGTTAGTGGTGAAAGAGATCAGGGTCGGAGGGCAGATGTGGGTCACTGGAGGTAGCTTGAGGCTGCAACGCAGAGAACCCACGTAGACTCATGCAGTCCAGTGCTGGGACTGCGTAGTGAATCACGCAGAGAGACGCAAGGGCGTGCAGGGGCTGTTCTGGGTGTCAAAGAATTGTTCGAGTAGCCGAAAATTCAGTCTCAGGTGGTTCAGAATTTATCTGCCATATATTTTCCCTGTAAATATATCATTTGCTGAAGAATTAATAAAACCCTCATCTTTTGCACCGAATTTCCCACATTGGTTTTTTCAGGGAACAATTGTCCAAAAATAACTGTGTACATGTGATTGATTCTTGTGCTTATGTTCTCTACTGTTTATTTCTTTGCATATATATATTTGTGAATGTTACAATAGTATTTATTTCGATATTTGCCGAAAGATTTCTGAATAATAACTTATTGAAATAATAAGTAGGAGAAATAAATCTATCACTGCATCTGTTTGTAAATTTTCACATGGTATCAGAGCCAGAGATGAATAACAGAGAGGGGGCATCTATCAATGAACGAAAATCTACTGTTGCAGCAACATCGCAGAAGGGTTCACACAGTTTTCCAGGAGGGGGAAGAAGCACGATAGAACAGATGGATCATGATGTCTCTGTATTGGCATCCAGACTAGAGGAAGATTTTTCTTGTGTATCGAGCACTGCGTCTTCAGATGTCTGGTATATCGACAGTGGAGCCTCTGCTCACATGACGGGAGTACAGGACTATTTCTCCGACTACCAAGAAGAGCAGATGAATTTCAAAATAACCATGGGTAATAAAGCAAAGTGCATTCCCATTGGGAGAGGTACCGTAGTTTTTCAGACCGAGGCAGGATACAAAATCCGGGCCACTAATGTACTGCATGTGTCGGGTTTGGGGATGAATATACTCTCAGTGTCACAGCTTCAAAATCGAGTATATGACGTCTACTTTATTGGCAATAGAGTCTACGTCAAGCACCTCAGTTGGAAGAAGAAGGCATAGATCGGGGTAAGAAGCAACAAACTGTACAAGTTACAACTTGATTCTCCAATGGCACTAGTTGGCAGTGCAGATGAAATGAACTTGAATGAGCTATGACACAAACGAATGGGACATATGCATCATGGGGTGTTGAGAACTCTCACAGGTGTTCCAGAATTGAGCACTAAACAAGATGATGTCTGCAAGGGGTGCGTATTGGGGAAATATGCCAAGGCAGCATATTAGAGAAGCAACAATAGGGCCAAGGGTGTGTTGGATCTAATACACTCAGATATCTGTGGGTCGATGTCCGCTAGAGCTCTTAGTGGTGTCGAATATTTTGTCACCTTCATTGATGACCATTCCAGGAAAACCTGGATCTACCTCTTGAAGACCAAGGATGAAGTCTTTAGTCGATTTAAAGAGTTTTAGGCTCTGGTGGAAAATTTGACAGGGAAGCAGATCAAGGTGTTGCGATTCGATAATGGTGGTGAATACATAGATAAAGAATTCACCGGATTCTTTGCAAGGGAAGGCATCAAAAGAGAATGGACAACCCCATACAATCAAGAGCAGAATGGTGTGGCAGAAAGGAAGAACCGGACTATAGTTGAAGCAACCAGAGCTATGCTGTATGACCAAGACATGCCCAAATTTCTATGGGCTGAAGTGTGTAATACAACTGTCTACATTCAAAACATGACTCCTCACACTGCACCGGGGAAGATCATGCCAGAAAGTGTTTTCACTGGTAGTAAGCCTGAAGTGAGTCACTTTAGGATCTTCGATACTACAACTTACTATCATGTGCCCAGTGAGAAGATGAAGAAGTTGGAGATGACTGCTGAAAAGGGGTATCTGGTAGGATACAACGAGAATGAAAAGGCTTATCGCATCTACATTCCTGAGAGCAGGAAAGTGGTGGTGCTAAGAGATGTGAAGTTTATGGAGGAGAAGGCCTTCATAAGATCACGAGAGCTGCCTTATGCAGTTAGAAGAAGAGCCTCTGGTCCAGCCCAACAACCAGCAACAGAAAATTCATTTGTCTCTCCAAGTCATAGTGATCCAAAGGATGTGTCTCCTGAGGATTTGCAAGAAGGAGAGACGGTAAATCCACCCACCACCAGTGGAAGAACGAGCAGGGAACTTTGACAGATTCTGAAGGATGTAGAGGACTTTCTCGGAATCCCCCGAAATGAGAAGAGACAGCATAAGCAGCTTGAAAGGTATCAAGCCTTGGTTGCTCAAGTCGGAGAACCTTCTAGTTTTTGGGAGGCAGCTCAACACTAGGTGTGGGTTGATGCAATGGTGGAAGAGTACAGTTCCATCATGACGAATGATGTCTGGGAAGTAGTACCCAGACCTCAGGAGAGATCAGTTGTAGGATCTAGGTGGATCTACAAGATCAAGTACGTTGCAGATGGTAGCATCGAGAAATTTAAAGCCAGGTTTGTGGCTAAGGGGTATGCTCAGAAGGAAGGAATAGACTATGAAAAAACCTTCGCCCTAGTAGCCAGGTACACATCTATCAGGTCTGTGATATCCCTTGCTGCGCAGAAGGGATGGGAAATTCACCAGATGGACGTCAAGACAACATTCTTGAACGATGTGATAGAAGAAGAGGTGTATATAGAACAACCGGAGGGCTTTGAGACACATGATCAGAAAAATCATGTGTGCAGATTGAAGAAAGCATTATACGGACTAAAGCAAGCTCCTAGAGCCTGGTATGGTCGAATTGAAAACTACCTGCAGAAGATGGGATTCGTCAAGAGTGATGCAGATCCCAATATCTACTACCTAAGAGTAGAGAGTGAACCTTTGATACTGGTATTATATGTGGATGATCTGTTCTTGACAGGATCATCAAGGCTCATCACAGGTTGCAAGAAGAATTTGGTTGAAGAATTTGACATGAAGGATCTAGGATGGATGCACTATTTTCTAGGGTTGGAAGTTTGGCAACAGAATGGGGAGATCTTTCTTAGTCAAGGAAGATACACTACAGAGATTCTGAAGAGATTTTATATGGAGGATTGTAGGCCCATGACCACTCCAATGACCACCAACTGGAGGAAAATCGACACGTCTGAAGATGATGAGGCTGATCCTACGCTGTACAAGCAACTTAGAGGGTCATTGATGTATCTGGTAAATACAAGGCTAGACATTTGTTATGCTATTAATACCCTCAATTAGTTCATGATGGAACCGAAGAGGGCACATTGGGCAGCAACCAGGCATGTTCTTAGGTACCTTTGAGGGGCAGTCGAGCTTGGATTGAAGTACACCCGTGACAATGATGTGAGGTTGAGTGGTTTCATTGATGTAGATTGGGATGGAAGTTCAGTTGATCGGAAGAGTACCAGTGGGTACTGTTTCAATCGAGGATCATGAATGACTTCCTGGTGCAGTAGGAAACATAAGTTCTGTAGCATTGAGTTCAGCAGAAGCAGAGTATATGGCTGCCAACGCAGCTTCGTGCGAAGCCATATGGCTTAGGAAATTGCTAGCGAATCTACTCAAGGAGAAAATGGAATGACCAACATCTTCTATGATAATCGGAGTTGCATAAAGCTCTTTGAGAATCCTGTGTTTCATGATAGGTCGAAACATATTGACATGAGTTTGAGTAGAGAGGAAGCCGCTTCCTTGAAAGGAGATCAACGAAGATTAGAGCCGCTGTCTTAGAGATGGCAGGCATCTATGATTAGAAATCATAGAAGCCATTTCCTATAAGTCTAAATATGCATATTACAAAAGCCACATAATCATATTTTGAAATCATTCAGCTGTTTTATTCCAAAGCTTCTGCTGGAATTATCAATTCAGAACCCTTGAATGATGAACGCATCAATTATTGTAATATCCCGAATGAGAAATAGACAGCAATACAAGCATACGACAATATAGAAAATGCCGGAAATAGAACATAAAGCAAATACACATAAAAACGTCGGAAATGATAAGCCATTTTATCAATCTGAGAATATAATGAGATACAATGGATAATCAGAATAAATGCACCTATCCTTGCTCAAGGCAAGTGAAGAACCCTCTCAGAAAAACAGGAAATGGGCACACCCTACAAGCTGCATCCCCATTTCTTGGAAAAGCTATAAGTAAAGCTATTTCTTTGGGTCAGGCCCGAAGCTAGGGCTGATCACTTAGGAATAGTGAAAATCAATGGCCACCAGAACTCACCACCTCGGACAAAACCCATAAACCATATACAAAATGGACCACCTCAGAAAACACCCCCGGAAACCCTCCTCCTAGAAAAGCAGCTGTCCCTCGGAGTCCGGTAACGGAAACCAAATGATATATGCGAAATCGGGCCACAAACTCTCGGAAAATCTCCCAACGATAAAGGCCGAACCTCCACACCGAATCTCATGAATCTCTGCGGGAAATCCCGCAATAGAACACCTCCTCCAAGAGCCGTCCTCTCTCCCGGGGGCAACGGACACCAAAGGAACCCGGCTCACCGCAAAACAACAACCAAATCTCCTGCTAAAGACTGAAGAAAAACCTTGCCCGAGCAGGCACTCGAAGTCCCCCGGGGCCAAGGGTGAGATCTCCGACCGGAGACACTCAATCGCACTAAACAGTGCTGCAGACCGACTAAACAGCCAGCGTGCTCAAGTAGACAGAAGTCTAGCTCAATATCATCAACAATATCAATAATGCCCAAATGAGGAGGCTCCTCCACCTTTTATAACATTGGTTTCCCTCCAAAACCAACGTCCTCTCTCTCATTGGCTCCTCCACGTGGTGTGTGGCCCCCCTTGGCTCCCCCCTTAAGTTACAATGTTGCATCTACTAGGGAAACACTTTATTTTATTTAAGTGAGTTAGACCCCTTTTCTCACTTTTATTTATTAATAAACTATAGTCGGCAAAACTATACAAAAATCAAATATTCCAATTAGCGGTGCTAATTAGGAATATTACAGTCTCCCTCGGCAAAATGTTGCTTGTCCTCAAGCAACGCTTGAACAAGCCTCCTCTCTAGCTGATGCTCCCTACCGATACTGCAAAATGTGCCTGGGTCCCACTGAAACCTCTCTGACCTCTGCATCACCTTGATACGAAGGGATATCTCAATGCCAGGATCCCAAAGTGACCTCTCACAGTACCAGCCAACCAATAATCCTCTCGGATCCCATCGCCACCATGGCCAATAATCGCACCAGTCCCACGGCTCAGACTGTGCACTGCCTCTAGCTATGACCAATGCTCTAAGAGGTGAAGACCATCAACAAGCATCAACGCTCCCGGGCTCCTGCTGCGCTGTACCTATAACTGCATATGCTACCCCTCCAACTGCATACCAACTCATCACCTCTCTCCAATCCAAGTTGTGACTCAACCCCATGCTGATCCCGCTCTCCTGAAATCGGGATGGGGTGCTGAAGAAATGATGATCTGTGTCCCCCTGCCAGCTGGAATCTAGAACATGTGCTATGTCCATGGGCCCCTGCTCCGCTGTGCTCCCTCCGAAGAATACCATAACATCACGAGGGTACCAACTCATGATCTCCCGCCAGTCCGTCATGGAAGAAGAATCTGATGTAGCGATAACAACTGCATATGGAACATGCCGGGAGTGCTGTCGCCAACTCGTAATCAACTCCCACTGCTCTGCCCTGTCTGCCAGTGAAAGTTGCCTGTAGAAGGAAGCCCCTCTCTCTATAATGGGCCAAAGTGGGCAAGATATGCTGCAAGCTCCATCGATGTACTCTTGGAGAGTGCTACACACTAAAAACACTGCAGCTTTGTTGATTGTGTGTGCACCTATCTGCGTCTCATCCCTGTGTCGACCCACAGATGGATGCTCCACCATATCCAACAACTCCTCCCACTCCTGATCAGGAATGTCATGCTCCCGCTGTCTACTGGTCCCCTGCAGAACAATCCCATCGACCTCCAAAACCTCTAGAGAATATGGATCTGCAGCTGCTGTCACCGTACTCGATGTCAGTGCATATCACTGTCCCACCTCGATGGCTGACCCCAATGTTAGCCGCATATCCCTCATCGACTCAATGTGGGCACCCATCTGGCTCTCTCTCAAAGGAATATCATGCTTGATGTAAGTAGTGTCCTCCTCTGTCGACTCAGGCTCCATCACCTGCTGCTCTAGCTGAATTGTCACAAGTGACTCTTCACCCAAAGTATCTCCCGCAGAGTCCCGTGACTGCTCACCGTGGACACTAGAATGTAGCTCCAGTCTACTGTCACCATCTATGCATGACTGCTCTCGCTCCCCAAAAGCGTCCTCAACTGATCCTATGTACTCATATGAAAAGAGTCCTCACCCTGGTATACAGAAGGAATGCCCTCCTGTTCTACCTCCGCCATCTCATCTACATCGAACAGCCACCCATCCTCTCGATAAAGTGTCGATACAGTGTTTGGAGCCCAAACACATACTGGGATGTTACCTCTGCTGTACCCAGTATCCTCTGCCCATGCATGTTCTCGACATGCCGTGAGGGAAAAGTGATGCATGTCTCCCTCATGACCTGCTCCCCAAGCGTAGGCTCAGTGATGACTGATGCACCACCTCCGCAAAGGATCATCTCATCCCCCAACCTGTCGCTGTCAACTAGCACACCAACCCAGTGCCACTGCTGAGAAGTCTCTCGCCTAGTGTACTGAGTGTCATCCAAATATCTTGGGTGAACCTCGCGTACCTTGCTGCTCACGCCCAAAGTGCCAAAGGTCAAAAACATAATCAACTGTACCTGTGAGTGATGTCGAAGCGAGTCAGGTGTGTGAGTCCCCACAGATACCGCCAAGTATCGCTCCTTTGTCTCTCCATCGATCCTGGGTGAACTACTACCAAAGGTAAGCCCAATGTCCCTGTCCATGAGTCTCTCTGGAAGCAATGCTCTAAGACCCTGCTGTGCAGCACCGTATGCCCTCGCATACCACTGATCATCCATATACTCCTCAACATGCCACTGCACACTGAGGCATACCTCGGTATGCTATTGGATACCATGTGCTACTGCTGTAGCACCCTGTACCGTCTCGTGCCCTGACTGTGTCCAGGCATCGGTCACTCTCCGCATGCTCTCAATGTGATGTAGGATACTCCTACTCCACAATGCAGTCCCACACACTATGGTACACCACCATGCTACTCCATGTCCACCGGCAATCCATCGCTCAATGCTAGAGGCTCCCACACATCCCTGGATGTGATGACCTAGAGCTGTGCCCCTACATGTCGGACTACCACCAATCGGTAACATCGTCTCCACCGTCGTATCACTATACCTGCCGACGAAAGGATCATCACTCCAAATCCTCCTCAAGGGGTTCGAGAAGTGAATCTCCCTGTGTATCAGTAGTGTTACCACCACTGCTCGGCTCCGTTGCGTCCTCTGTGCCCCACACAAAGGTGAAGAATCATTGGCCCCATACAAGGTGCCATCTGGTGGCCTGCCAATGCCACCTCCTCCGACAAGCTCCTGCCAAGGTGTGCTGACCACTCCGTGATCCCGTGTATGAATGTCATGCCAAGATAACCTAGGGAGTCTGCCCATAAACTGGTTGGCCACTGGAGTTGACCGAAACTGCACATGCTCTACTACTAGGCCAACTGTACTCTCCAAGGCATAGTCAGCCGACCTGCCTGGGAAACGGTAGGTGATCCCACCTGGATCCCAATGCCAATCTGGGGTTCCTGTATTCCCCATGCATAGAAAATCTTGCTGAGCTACACTCGGATCCATCACTATCTCCATAGCCCGCTCCACCGAGTACCAACTCAAAATCTCTCGCCATCCAACCTCAACATGTGGATGCTGTACCCTGTGCAACTCTGATCGTCTCATACTGCTATCCAAGTCAACATATGAGATCTGACTAGGTGGCTCTGCCTCTCTCTCTCCAACGGGAAGAGATGACCCAACAACACTGCTAGTCCCATCCATGCATGCTTGAAGGGGAATGATCTGACGCTCCAACGTGCCCTCTGATTGTACCATCAGGGAATCCAGTCGTTCCCCAATGCGGACCAACTTGGTCGCCGACTTGGCACAAGTCACTCTCATACCCTCCAGCTCCTGGTCCTGCAACAAAATGGCCTCCCGTACTGACGTGGCCTTCTCTCTCAAAACTCGAAGGTCCGTCCGAAGCCGATGATACCGCTGTCTGCGACCATCATCCAATACCTCTGTACCTGCTAGTGCCTCATCGAAGGTGGATATATCCCCTAACGCCTCACCCATCTGTCGTGTGCTGCTACCACCTGAAGACTCGGACACGACTCCGGTCATCACCTCAATGGATGGCTCTACTGAGGTAGGCTCTACCTTCTCCACTACCACATCAACCGACATGGCCAAGGAGGTCTCCAATGAGGGTGAATCCTGTGTCACACTAGGTGTAACCTCGGACTCCCTGCAACCCTGTGTTCCCTCATCCTCCAAGTGCGAGGTAACCATTTTAATGGTTTCCCTCTCCGATACTCGGTCAAGCTGGAAAGAGGTATCCAACTTGTTCACCCAAGCTTTTTCTGAGCGCCTGGATGACCCGTCAAATGTCGGTAGATGGAATCTGTCCACTGTGCGCTGTAAGCCCCCATCATGTGAGCGCCTGTTCCCTCTGTGAAAGTTGTGAGGTCTACTATCACGCTGGAGCTGAACATAATCTCTGAATGAGATAAGATCTCTGATAGCCGGCCCACGTGCCAGGTACTCTGCAATGTAGGCGTCCATCTGGTCAGGGTCAGTCTCCGGCTCCCGCTGTGCTCCTGCCCCTATGTCTTCTTCCAGAAAAGTGGGCATGGTAGGACGTGTGGGTGTATGTGATGCCATATGCTGAGTGGCATCATACTCCGGCAAATGGTGGGATGTCCCTGATCCCTCACCAATCTGAAAACCCCTTGGGGCTTCCCGCTGCCTAACCTCCAACGCAGTGAGTCTCTGTGACACATCCCGCATGTGTTGGAGGAGCGTATCTCTAAATCTCCTCGCATCATCACCACCTGCCATTGGCATTTTCTACTATGTGCCTACAGGCTCCTTAGAAACTGCACGGCTGCTGCAAAACCATACTACTACTTGACTTCGACCTTCGATTTACCCACTGAAAACTACTCAGAAAATTCCAGGAATTTGGGAAGGTGATCCTTGCCCAAAACCCAGAAAAACCCAGAAAACGTTTCTTCTAATTCCAACCTTCAAAATTTGACCCTTTATATTTTGGCCCTTTTTCCAATTTCGTTTTTGGTACTGGAACTGCTATTGCTCTCCAAAATTCCATCAAACCTTTGTATGATCTCTTTCCCGATGTCATAGACCACAGGCTGAGCCAGAATTATGCTCTGATACCACTGTAATATCCCGAATGGGAAATAGACAGCAATACAAGCATACGACAATATAGAAAATGTCGGAAATAGAACATAAAGCAAATACACATAAAAATGCCGGAAATGCTAAGCCATTTTATTAATCTGAGAATATAATGAGATACAATGGATAATCAGAATAAATGCACCTATCCTTGCTCAAGGCAAGTGAAGAACCCTCTCAGAAAAACAGGAAATGGCTGCTACAAAAAACTGCATCCCAGCTGCTAGAAGAAACTGCTGTAAACTGCTGCTGCTGGAATGAACTGAAGCTAGGGGCTGATCCCCTTGCCGGAATGAGCTGAAAATCGGGAGACCACCTGAACTCACCACCCCGGACAAAACCCAGAAACCATATACAAAATGGACCACCTCCGAAAATCACCCCAGAAACCCTCCTCCTAGAAAAACGTTGTCCCTCCAGGTCCAGCGCAGATGCCAAATGATATATGCTGAAATCGGGCCACAAACTCCCCGGAAAATCTCCCACTGATAAAGACTGAACCTCCAGCTTTGAATAGCATGAGATCTCCTGCCGGGAAATCCACTTATTAGAACACCTCCTCCTCGAAGCTGCGTCCTCTCTCCCGAGGGCTAACGCGGACACCAAAAAGGAACCAGCTCCTCCGCAAAACAACAACCGTCTCGCAAAAGTGAAGGAAAAACGCCCGAAGCCGGGCACTCGAAGTCCCGGGACTGAGGTTGAGTCTCCGACAGGAGACACTCAATCGCACTAAGCAGTGCTTGAGACGGGCTAAACGACCGGCGTGCTCAAGTAGACCGAAGTCTAGCTCAATATCATCAACATCAATAATGCCCAAATGAGGAGGCTCCTCCACCTTTTATAACGTGGTTTCCCTCCAAAACCAACGTCCTCTCTCATTGGCTCTCTTGGCTCCTCCATTAATTGTGACATCCCCTTGGCTCCCCCCTTAAGTTACAATGTTGCATCTACTAGGGAAACACTTTATTTTATTTAAGTGAGTTAGACCCCTTTTCTCACTTTTATTTATTAATAAACTATAGTCGGCAAAACTATACAAAAATCAAATATTCCAATTAACGGTGCTAATTAGGAATATTACAATTATTGTGTTTGGTTCTTAAAGGTTGTGCCATGGAGGTAGAGGAAGAGAGAGATGGTGCAAACTGTGATGTACAGGAATTGAAGCTATGTACAACATGTGTGAATGCAAGGCATTTTCTATGTTTGTTGCACTTATCGCCTTACAAATCTAGTTGTTACTGGGATTATCCTTGCTGCACGACAGGTCTGTTCTTGATTGTATTATATTGTTCAAATCATGGGGAAAATTGAATTGCAGGGTTTTGTATATAAATTAAAGAATGATATTGAAGGCAACATGTTGGAACAACAACAGATTCATTAAAATTGTAGTTCTGTGAAACTGTCTGATTAAAGAAAGAGGTGGTATTTTAACTCACCTGCACATCAGGCCTCTATGGAACAAGGAAATCATCAGACTACAGGTGCTGTTCACCATGACCTTGAGGTGCAAGATAAAACCAGTAATAGACGACCAACCCAACCAGAAATTGTTTTAGGAAGTCTGTCCTTGAATCTAAGTGATTTAAGGTCTATCCTATGATTAGTAACGTTGAAGCAGCATAATTATTATGTGAAGGCAGACTTGTTAAGCTAATATTTGAGCCTTAAGTAGTAAGAAGGCAGATGCATTGACAGACAAAAGAAGAGTATGGAAATGATGAAGACGATAGTGATGTGCATGATAATATTATGGCAATAAAGCCCCTTCCGAGTTGGTGTCTGGGATGCTTGAATTCAAAATAATCATGAAGGCGTATGTCAGGATGGTGCCAGAGGAAAGCATTCAAGGAGACTCTCTTCATCCCTCAAGTATCACAAAGACATCTAATACACTCTGACTTATCTGATATGCTGCCTGTGAAATTCTTAGGAGGATGCTCTTATAGTTGTCTTCTCTCACAAGAGGAGCTAGCATTAAGAGGGAGACCCCAACCATGTATGCTCCTGTGAAAATGACGTTGCTGGAAGAAAGAAGAGAAGACCTCATGGCTCAGAGACTCTCTCAAAGATGCCAAGAGTCATATGGCCCCAAAGGGGGACATTTCAGGAAAGCAAGAAGCCATATAGATACAAAGGGTATCTAGCAGCCATCATACAATCTGAGCCTTGATCATTCGTAAAGCATCAAGTGTGAAAGGATGCTATGCACGAAGAGTATGAGTCCATTATGAAGAATGATGTCTAGGATGCGGTCTCGAGACTGGAGGACAAAGCTGTTGTCACCTCGATATGGCTCTTTAAGATCAAGCATGGATTTGATGGGAGTGCTGAAAAGTACAAGGCAAGATTTGTTGCCCAAGGCTTCTCTCTAAAGGAAGGCGTAGACTATGATGATATACTTGCCCCTATGGTCTGATATACTACCATCCGATCTATTATTTCCCTTGCTGCTACGCAAGGATAGAGTCTACATTAGATGGATGTGAAGACTATTTTTTTTGCATGGTTCGATATAGGAAGAGGTGTATGAGGAGAAACCTTTGGGGCTTGAAGTCCAGGATAGAGACTCTCATGCATGCAGGTTGAATAAAGCCCTCTATGGGTTGAAGCAAGCCCCCAGGGCTTGGTACAAGAGGATAGATAGATGCCCGGTGGTGGGCTTCTACTGATGTGCTGCAAGACCCTTTACTTCGGTTGATAGAGAAAAGCTTCTCATTAAGTTTCTTTATATGGACAATCTCTTCACGACGAGTCTTTGAACCTGCTCACTGATGTAGAGAAGGAGCTAAACACGAGGTTCGAGACGAAGGACATACGGCGATACATTACTTTCTAGGCCTAGAGGTCGGGTAGAGACCCAGCGGGATGCCTACTCTCGAGGAAAATGTATTGTGAAACTCTTGGATAGATTTGGAATGGTAGGCGTAAGTTCATATAGAAGAGGCTCAACTTCAATTGTTGAAACTTTAGTTAAACTGAGAGGGAGGGGGGGTGAATCAGTTTAACACCTTCAAGAATTTTTAAAACTTTTCAATTAAACTTATTTACAATTTATCTTTCATGATCAATTTTATATGGAAACAAACTTATATGTGTAGAAATGTTAAGATAATGTAACAACAGAATTATGACAAGAGCAGTAAGTATTAAGCAGACTGCATAACCATATCAACACATAGACATCACACACAGAGACAACAGATATACGTGGAAACCCATAAAGGGAGAAAACCACATCTTATTATTGTTTTGATGTAAAGGAAAGCTCCAACTCCCTCTCACCACTGATTTTTTGTAAGTACCAACCTACAGGAGGCTCCAACCTCAAATTCTGCAAGCTACAACTTGCAAGGAAGCTTCAACTCCCTCTTTTTCATAAAAGAAACATTTGTTGAATTACCTTGGATATCAGCTCTATTCTGTACCTTTGTTTTTTTTTACTGTACTCCAATATTCATATTTGCTTTATTATTTCTTTTTCTTCAATTCTGCATTCTCTGCTCTTTTATCAATTTACTCAGAGAAATGTATCCATTTCAACTTTATAGTGGGATTTTATCTTTCTCCAGAGACTTGCCAATTGCATCAAAAACAATGTAAACAGTTAAAACCTTTCATTCAATTACAGTATAAATTTTGAACAACACTGCTCTCTCTCTGTTTTCCTCTCTCGTTCATTAACAGCCACGCCTCTCTTTTTCGTTTCACTATATTCATTTTCCTTGTTCATTGAATTTGCATAACTACTGCCTGTACAACTATCTTTTAATCGAACATAAATAACTCTCGGCATTATTATAAAACCTTTTTAATAAACCTTGGATTTTATATTACTGAACAACCAATGCTAACCTTTAAAAGATCTAGGTCCCAGAGCTTTATAAACCCTTCTGCTCTATTTTCCGATGTGATTAATCGCTTTTAATACTTTCCAGGTGCGATTGATCGATATCGCAACTTGCATTCGCATGTTTTCGATACCTGAATCCTTCTCACGATGCGTGAAACAACAAAAACAACATTTATCGGAACTTAAACAAAACTGTTTATCGGAACTTAACCATATATGAATCATAGTTTATAAGCCCATCGGGTCCGTAACTTCATTGCAATCCCAATATTTTGTTAACATGTTCCGCTGTGAAATTTCTTCGATGCGATTGGGTGAGCGTCCCACCATATAGGATTTAGTTTTGTATTAAACCCAAACAATAGAGTTCCTTACATATATGTATATAGTATTTTTTTGTCCTTTGTATATAAAGCGCAACATATAAAGGGCACTGCATATATATATATAGACTTTCTGCTTCAGCTTTAGTGTATCCTCCAGCTAGGGTAATGATTCTCGGAATTTTATGTAGGTGGGGGGGTTCCCACACTATATATAAAATATTGTCTATCAATATAGTATTAAGTCTTTCACTCAGACTTAAACCCAACATTAATGTATATATAAATTTATATAACCTCTCAAGCTCCGTGGTTCGTTTAATGTTTCCGCTCCCAGCATAGACTTAGCCATGTTCTTTATTCGAACCTTAGTCTTAAAGCTACGAATGGTTCCAGCTCTTTTAATTTCCATACACCCGCGCTTATAGCAATCCTGGGCATTTAGATATACGATGATAGACTTTTAATAGTCGAAGGGTTTCTATAGTTCGAACCTTACATTAAGGTTCCCTGTCTATGATATATTGACTGCGCATAAAATAATCCCAATATAATTGGCGTTCACTTTATATTAACTCCGATCCCGGAACTTTGACAAACTCAATACAACCATTGCAATAAAGCGGCCCCAGCATTTAACATACCTTTGTGTAACTTTGATCACGATCCAACGGTTATAAGCCCGTCGCACTCCAACCAAATATCCGATGGCGTATAATGAATATCGCGCAACAAAGTTGCACGTGACTTGCTCCTCCAAAATCACGCGATGAAGGTGGTTTTTACAAACCACTTTTTTCCACGCGTCATTTTGTTTGTGGAATCGCGTTATTTTTCTCAAATCAACTTACCGCTTTAGGAGCTACGCGAATACCATAAACTGTTTCTTGAATCCGGCTTTCACTGTTCCTCACGGTTCCGCCTCTCCTTTATGGTTCCGCTTCGTTTCTTAACTTCGTTCTTTTATACGTTTCAACGCCTTTGTTGATATAAACTCCGCCCTCGCTTTGTCTTCGCATTCACATTACTTCATCTGCAGCTCACACAGAGGTTAAATAACCCACTGTGCCCTTAATGCGACTGGACCATCGCTTCTTCCTTAACCTCTAACTCTGCACTATCGACCCTCCAATTGACAACATATTAACGACAGTGTTAAATAGTATATAACAATCCGATGTGCGGATACATGCCATCTCCTTTTCCAGAAAGTGTAGTATGTACTTGTCGAACCAAGTATATTTTTACAGAACTAAAGCAAACAGGGCACATCTCGCATCCAATTTCAAAGTAAATTCTTTCATAAAGATGAATTTACTTACAGAATCTCTGTCTCTGGCCTGATCTTCAATGGGATGGCCTTTCCACAATCAAATGTTTAATACTTCCCAGCATTCCACTCTTCATAACATGTTCAATCAAACTCCTTCAGGCCCTTTCAACTTCACTGCTCTGTCTCTAATTCCTTTGCTGCTTCAGCTTCAATTCCTCTGTTTCATTTGCCTCTGCTGCCTTTACTGTTTCAGGTGCTCCTCCTTTGCCATCTCCTTTTCCATCAATGACAACATTTCCAATGCTTCCCCTTGGCATTGATGGTAATAACATTTGTCATTTCGTTTATAGTTATATTCTTTGCCATAGCTTACCGCTTATAGTTTCCCTCCCCTTTGACATCAATGGCTAGGGGCTTCATATTCCCGATCTTAGACTTGATGTTTTCTCTTCTATTTTCCCTTTGAAATGATGCTTTCTCTTTATATCAGAGAGTAGTATCTACAGACACTACCCCTGGTCTATCTCTCAGATATTCAAATGGTTCTCTAGCAAGAGGTTTTGTAAATATATTTGTTGTCTATTATTTTGTTGGCACATATTCCAACTTCACTACTTTTTGAGCTACTTGTTCTCTGAGAAAATGATACTTGATTGAAATATGTTTAGTGTTTGAATGAAGCACAAGATTTTTTGATATGATTATGGCACTTGTATTATCACATTTGATAGAGATAGGTTCATCAATGCTTACCTTCATGTATTGGAGGGTTTGTTTCATCCACATGACTTGTGTGCAACATGATGTTGCTGCTATGTATTCCGCTTCTGCTGTAGATAGTGAAATAGATGTTTGTTTCTTTCTTAGCCATACCACCAGACTCTCTCCTAAATAGAATGCATCTCCACTTGCGCTTTTCCTGTCATCAATACAACTGGCCCAATCTCCATCTGTATATGCTGTCAAAATGAATTTTTTGCCTTTTGGATACCATAGCCCATAATGTGCAGTCCCTTGTAGATATCTGAATATTCTTTTAATTGCTAGTAAGTGATTTTGTTTTGGTGTTGCTTGATATCTTGCCACAAGTCCTACAGCTAGCACAATGTCTGGTCTAGAAGTTGTTAGGTATAACAGACTTCCAACCATGGATCTATAAAGTTTTTGATCTACATCAATTGTTCCATCATCTGCACAAAGCTTGCATCTAGTAGTCATGGGAGTTGACACAGGTTTGCAGTCTTCCATTTTGAATATTTTCAGCTTCTCTTTTAGGTATTTTTCTTGTGAGATAAATGTGCCTGTGGTCTTTTGTTGAATTTGTAGTCCTAGATAGAAAGTAAGCTCTCCAATCATAGACATTTCAAACTCTGATTTCATCTCTTCAGCAAATCCTTTTGTTAAATCATCTTTGCTGCTTCCAAACATGATATCATCTACATACACTACTACAATCAGAAGTTCATCTTCATTTGCTTTTATGTACAAGTTTCTGTCTACTCCTCCTTTCTTGAACCCTTGTTTTTTCAAGTATATTTCCAGCCCTAAATACCATGCTCGAGGAGCTTGTTTCAACCCATATAATGCTTTCTTTAATCTTCAAACATAGTCTACATTATCTGTTAAGGAGAACCCTTCTGGTTGCTCCATGTAGACTTCTTCCTCTAAATCTCCATTCAGGAAGGCAGACTTCACATCCATTTGGTATACCTTGAAGTCATGATAACAAGCAAAAGCTAAAAACAGTCTAATAGCTTCCATTCTAGCTACAGGAGCAAATGTTTCATCATAATCAAGTCCTTCAACCTGTGAATATTCCTTGCACACAAGTCTAGCTATATTTCTGATTACCTGTCCTTGTTCATTCATCTTAATTTTGAATACCCATTTTGAGCCAATGACATTTTTCTCACTGGGTTTTGGAACCAGTTCCCAAGTGTTGTTCTTCTCAATTTGGTCCAATTCTTCATTCATGGCATTCACCCAATGTTTGTCTTTGCTGGCTTCTTCAAACTTCTTTGGCTCTATTTTGTGTCTTGTTGCTAGGTATACCTCTTGATCTGTTGATTAGGTTGTCTTCTTGTAATACCTGTACACATACACTCTTGTCCGCAATGATTTGAGATTTTGGATGGTTCTCTGAATCTATCTTGAGGAGCTTTTGATATCGAATTCATGTCTTGATGGCTTGATTATTTCATCATTATCTTGATTCTCTTCTTCATGAACTTCTGAAGGATTGCTGCAATCTGTACTTCTTATCTTGTCTGATAATTCTTCATCAAATCTTACATCAATACTTTCTACAATTTTGTGAAGTATTTTGTTGTAGCACCTATAACCTTTACTCTTAGATGCATATCCTAAGAATATTCCTTCATCTGCTCTTGCATCAAACTTTCCTAGATTTTCATCATTATTTTTTATAAAACACTTACTTCCAAAAACTCTAAAATGCTTGATTGATGCTGGTTTACCATGCCATAATTCATAAGGAGTCTTGTCACTGTTTGGTCTTAAATGAGCTTTGTTTAGGATATGCATAGATGTTTGTATTGCTTCTGCCCAAAAGGTTTGAGGAATGTTACTTTCTTGCATCATGGCTCTGGCAATCTGTTGTACAGACCTGTTTAGTCTCTCTGCCACTCCATTTTGCTGAGGTGTTCCTGCAATTGTGAACTGTTGCTTTATCCCATGTTTATTGCACAGATCTGCAAAATCATAATCTGTAAATTCACCCCCTCTATCCGATCCGATGCACTTTAGCTTGCATCTTGTTTGATTTTCTGCCAAAGCCTTGAATATTTTGAATTTCTCAAGTGCTTCCGATTTGTGCTTGAGAAATGCAACCCATGTCATTCTGGAAAAATCATCTATTATTAGCATGAAATAGGATTCTCCACTTGGTGTTTTAGTTGTCGAAGGCCCACACAGATCCATGTGAACAAGTAGAACAGGTCTGCTTGTAGATAGTTTCTCTTTGGTTTTGAAGGATGTACGGGCCTGCTTACCTAGCTGACAGGATTTACATATTGTATTTGAAGGCTTCTTTATGGGTGGCATATCTCTGACTGTATTCTTTTTGCTTAGACTTATGATATGATCAAAGTTTAGGTGTCCCAATCTTCTATGCCATAACCAAGACTCCTCAAATTTGCTAAGATGACATGCTTCATTTTTTTCTTTTACTACATAGACATTGCTTTCTGTTCGAACACCATCGATCAGGGTTTTTCCAGTGGTGCTTGATCTTACTTCACAGTCTTGAGCTTATCACACATTTGACTAACACTCAACAGATTTGCTTTCAGCCCATCCACAAATAGTACATCCTGGGCTTTTCCTCTGCCATTGTCCAGACTGAATGAGCCTCTTCCTTTGATCTTTCCTGCTTTATCATTGCCAAAAGTAACATTTCTTGATTTCTTTTCATCAAAGGTTATAAACTTGCTTCTATCTCCTGACATATGCTTTGAGCAACCGCTGTCCAAATACCATTGGCTTTGTAGATATTGAGCTATTAGGGCCAAGTCACATTTATTCACTTTCTTTTTCCACTGCAAGCATCCTCTTGTTTGGTACCTTTTCTGAGATGATGAACCATATTCTCTTAGAGGACATTTGGAAGGCACATGTCCACTTTTATTGCATACACAACATTTGGATATATCTTTAGTAGAATTATAAGTAGGAATAAACTCTCCATGATTCATAAACCTCCTTGAGGTTTTGAACATCAGTCTTTGTCCATATTTCCTGCATTCTATGATTTTATGGCCAAATTCATTACAATAAAAACAATATCCATAAAAACAATTTGCATACCTGATAAAAGGTTGTCTTCTCCATTTTCTTGCTTGAGTAAAACTTTTTACTGTTTGCATCCTTCGCTGGTTTGTATTTATTCTTCTTGTATGACAATATGCAGCAATATGTCCCAATTTGTGGCAGGCATAACAAGTGGCATTTTTCATCGGACGAAAGAATCTCCTTTGATGACTTCCAAATTTGACATATTTAGGAGTTTACGAGCTTTTTCCAGTTGACAATTTATTTACTTCATCCTTTGTCATTTGAGCTTCCTCTTGGTTTTTATCTACTTTATTGCAGGATTCTTCTTCCTTTGAAATCTTCTGAGCTGCTTGGATATTCTCATATGCTTTTAGAAAAATAATATTTTTGTTTTCTTTTTCTTTGCCTTTGCTTGATTCTCCTTCATAGCCTATCCCAGTTTTTATTAGAGGAGATCTTTGAGCATCTAGAATCTCATTTAACTTACCAGAGCTTGTTATTTGAGAAGTATCTATTTTCCTCTAGGCATTTTCTAATTTCTTCCTTAAGAAAACTACTTCTTCTTCCAACTTCTCTTGTTCCTCAGTTTTATCCTTGACCTGCTTAAGTAGAATATCCTCTACCTTCTTGGCTTCTTCAAGCTCTACTTTCAACTGAATGAGGGCTTCTGAATTTTGTTCCTCTCTTACATATTTGAGAAGAATGTCTTTCTGTTTTCTGCACAATTTCTGCAACCCTTAAAAAGAAACTAGCAATATCTTCATCATCATTCATCTTTAAATTTTCAAACTAGGCTCTATAGACTTGAAGTTTAGCTGTCTTCACCTTTTTGTCTCCCTCGTGAATATTTTCTAGAGTTTCCCACATTTCTTTGGCAGTTTCGCTATGCATTACTTTGATGAATTCTGCCTCACACAGTCCATTCAAGATTGCATTCATTGCCTTTGCATTAGCCACAAAATCTTGTTTGGCTTCTTTTTCTGAGACATTTGCCTTAGAGTCATATCCAAATTCCACAGTAGCCCAAACTTCTATTCCTAAGGACATTATGTATGTTCTCATTCTGATTTTCCAGAAGGCATAATTTGCACCAGTGAAAAAAGGGGCTTTGTTCTTTGAGGATCCTTCTTGACTAGCCATCCCAAGAACCTAGGATCTCATTGTAGTTGTTAAACTTACACCAAAGGAACCAACTCTGATGCCAATTGTTGAAACCTTAGTTAAACTGAGGAGGGGGGGGGGGGGTGAATCAATTTAACACCTTCAAGAATTTTTAAAACTTTTCAATTAAACTTATTTACAATTTATCTTTCATGATCGATTTTATATGGAAGCAAACTTATATGTGCAGAAATGTTAAGATAATGTAACAGCAAAATTATGACAAGAGCAGTAAGTATTAAGCAGACTGAATAACCATATCAGCACATAGACATCACACACAGAGACAACAGATATATGTGGAAACCCATAAAGGGAGAAAACCACATCTTATTATTGTTGTGATGTAAAGGCAAGCTCCAACTCCCTTTCACCACTGATTTTCTGTAAGCACCAACCTACAGGAGGCTCCAACTTCAAATTCTGCAAGCTACAACTTGCAAGGAAGCTTCAACTCCCTCTTTTTCATAAAAGAAACATTTGTTGATTTACCTTGGATATCAGCTCTGTTCTGTACCTTTGTTTTTTTTTATTGTACTCCAATCTTCATATTTGCTTGATTATTTCTTTTACTTCAATTCTGCATTCTCTTCTCTTTTATCAATTTACTCAGAGAAATGTATCCATTTCAACTTTATAGTGGGATTTTATCTTTCTCCGGAGACTTGCCAATTACATCACAAACAATGTAAATAGTTAAAACCTTTCATTCAATTACAGCATAAATTTTGAACAACACTGCTCTCTCTCTGTTTTCCTCTCTCGTCCATCAATTGCCACGCCTCTCTTTTTCGTTTCACTATATTCATTTTCCTTGTTCATTGCAGTTGCATAACTGCTCCCTGTACAACTGTCTTTTATTCGAACATAAATAACTCTCGGCGTTATTATAAAACCTTTTTAATAAACCTTGGATTTTATATTACTGAACAACCAACTCTAACCTTTAAAATATTTGGGTCCCACAGCTTTATAAACCCTTTTGCTCTATTTGCCGATGCGATTAATCGCTTTTCGAATACTCGCGATTGCGATTGATCGCAATCGCAACTTGCATTTGCATGTTCCGATGCCCTGCTCATTCTCCGATGCGATGAAACACTGTTTACTGGAACTCAACCATATATGAATCATAGTTTATAAGCCTATCGGGTCCGGAACTTCATCGCAATCGCAATCTTTTGTTAACATGTTCCGCTGCGAACTTTCTCCGATGCGATTGGGTGAGGGTCCCACCATATATGATTTCGTTTTGTATTAAACCCGAACAATAGAGTGCCTTACATATATGTATATAGTATGTCTTGGTCCTTTGTATGTAAAGTGCAACATATAAAGGGCGCTGCATATATATATAGACTTTCTGCTTCAGCTTTAGTGTATCCTCTAGCTGGGGTAATGATTCTCGAAATTTTATGTAGGTGGGGGGGGGTCCCACACTATATATAAAATATTGTTTGTCAATATAGTATTAAGTCTTTCGGTCAGACTTAAACCCAACATTAATGTTTATATACATTTATATAACCTCTCGAGCTCTGTGGTTCGTTTAATGTTTCCGCTCCCATCATAGACTTAGCCATGTTCTTTATTCGAACCTTAGTCTTAAAGCTACAAATGGTTCCAGCTCTTTTAATTTTCATACACCCGCGCTTATTGCAATCCTGGGCATTTAGATATATGATGATAGACTTCTAATAGTCGAAGGTTTTCTATAGTTCGGACTTTATATTAAGGTTCCCTGTCTATGATATATTGACTGCGCATAAAATAATCCCAATATAATTGGCGTTCACTTTATATTAACTCTGACCCCGGAACTTTGACAAACTCAACACAACCATTGCAATAAAGCGGCCCCAGCATTTAACATACCTCTGTGTAACTTCGATCACGATCCAACGGTTATATGCCCGTTGCGCTCCAACCAAATATCCGACGGCGTATAATGAATATCGCGCAACAAAGTTGCACGTGACTTGCTCCTCCAAAATCATGCGATGAAGGTGGTTTTTACAAACCACTTTTTTCCACGCGTCATTCCGTTTGTGGAATCGCGTTATTTTTCTCAAATCAGCTTACCGCTTTAGGAGCTATGCAAATACCATAAACTGTTTCTTGAATCCGGCTTTCACTGTTCCTCACGGTTCTGCCTCTCCTTTATGGTTCCGCTTCGTTTCTTAACTTCGTTCATTTATACGTTTCAACACCTTTGTTGATATAAACTCTGCCCTCGCTTTGTCTTCGCATTCACATTACTTCATCTGCAGCTCACACAGAGGTTAAATAACCCACTGTGCCCTTAATGCGACTGGACCATCGCTTCTTCCTTAACCTCTAACTCTGCACTATCGACCCTCCAATCGACAGCATATTAACCACAGTGTTAAATAGTATATAACAATCCGATGTGCGGATACAGGCCATCTCCTTTGCCAGAGCGTAGTATGTACTTGTCAAACCAAGTATATTTTTATAGAACTAAAGCAAATAGGGCACATCTCGCATCCAATTTCAAAGTAAATTCTTTCATAAAGATGAATTTACTTAGACAATCTCTGTCTTCGGCCTGATCTTCAATGGGATGGCCTTTCCACAATCAAATGTTTAATACTTCCTAGCATTCCACTCTTCATAACATGTTCAATGAAACTCCTTCAAGCCCTTTCAACTTCACTGCTCTGTCCCTAATTCCTCTGTTGCTTCAGCGTCAATTCCTCTGTTTCATCTGCCTCTGCTGCCTCTGCTGTTTCAGGCGCTCCTCCTTTGCCATCTCCTTTGCCATCAATGACAACATTTCCAACAGTCTCCCCCTTTGGCATTGATGGCAATAACATTGCTGTCTGTTTATAGTTATTCTCTGCCATAGCTATTCTCTGCTTATAGCTTTCCTCCCCCTTTGACATCAATCGCAAAGGGCTGATATTCTAATCTTTAAGACCTGATGTTTTCTCTTCTATTCTCCCCCTGAAACGATGCTTTCTCTTTATATCAGAGAGTAGCATCTACAGACACTACCCCTAGTCTATCTCTTAGATATTCAAATGGTTCTCTAGCAAGAGGTTTTGTAAATATATCTGCTGTCTGTTCTTTTGTTGGCACATATTCCAACTTCACTTCTTTTTGAGCTACTTGTTCTCTGAGAAAATGATATTTGATTGGAATATGTTTAGTTTTTGAATGAAGCACATGATTTTTTGATATGCTTATGGCAGTTGTATTATCACATTTAATAGAGATAGGTTCATCAATGCTTACCTTCATATCTTGGAGGGTTTGTTTCATCCACATGACTTGTGTGCAACACGCTGTTGCTGCTATGTATTCTGCTTCTGCTGTAGATAGAGAAATAGATGTTTGTTTCTTGCTTAGCCATGCCATCAGACTTTCTCCTAAATAGAATGCACCTCCACTTGTGCTTTTTCTGTCATCAACAAAGCTGGCCCAATCTGCATCTGTATATGCTGTCAAAATGAAGTTTTTTCCTTTTGGATACCATAGCCCATAATGTGCAGTCCCTTGTAGATATCTGAATATTCTTTTAATTGCTAGTAAGTGATTTTGTTTTGGTGCTGCTTGATATCTTGCCACAAGTCCTACAGCCAGCGCAATGTCTGGTCTAGAAGTTGTTAGGTATAACAGACTTCCAACCATGGATCTATAAAGTTTTTGATCTACATTAGTTGTTCCATCATCTGCACAAAGCTTGCATCCAGTAGTCATGGGATTTGACACAGGTTTGCAGTCTTCCATTTTGAATCTTTTCAGCATCTCTTTTAGGTATTTTTCTTGTGAGATAAATGTGCATGTGCTCTTTTGTTGAATTTATAGTCCTAGATAGAAGGTAAGCTCTCCAATCATAGACATTTCAAACTCTGATTTCATCTCTTCAGCAAATCCTTTTGTTAACTCATCTTTGCTGCTTCCAAACATGATATCATCTACATACATTACTACAATCAGAAGCTCATCTTCATTTGCTTTTATGTACAAGTTGCTGTCTACTCCTCCTTTCTTGAGCCCTTGCTTTTGCAAGTATTTGTCCAGCCTTAAATACCATGCTCCAGGAGCTTGTTTCAACCCATATAATGCTTTCTTTAATCTGCAAACAGAGTCTACCCTATCTGTTAAGGAGAACCCTTCTGGTTGCTCCATGTAGACTTCTTCCTCTAAATCTCCTTTCAAGAAGGTAGACTTCACATCCATTTGTTATTCCTTAAAGTCATGATAGCAAGCAAAAGCTAAAAACAGTCTGATAGCTTCCATTCTAGCTACAGGAGCAAATGTTTCATCATAATCAAGTCCTTCAACCTGTGAATATCCCTTGGACACAAGTCTAGCTTTATTTTTGATTACCTGTCCTTGTTCATTAATCTTATTTTTGAATACCCATTTTGAGCCAATGACATTTTTCTCACTGGGTCTTGGAACCAGTTCCCAAGTGTTGTTCTTCTCAATTTGGTCCAATTCTTCATTCATGGCATTCACCCAATGTTTGTCTTTGCTGGCTTCTTCAAACTTCTTTGGCTCTATTTGTGACAACATTGCTAGGTATACCTCTTCAGTCTGTTCAGTTAGCTGTCTTCTTGTCTGTACACCTACACTCTTGTCCCCAATGATTTGATGTTCTGGATGGTTCTTCTGAATGTATCTTGAAGAACTTTTTGATCTCAGGTCTGTATCTTCTGTTTGCTTGATTATTTCATCATTATCTTGATTCTCTTCTTCATGAACTTCTGTAGGATTGCTGCAATCTTTTCTTCTTATCTTGTCTGATAATTCTTCATCAAATCTTACATCAATACTTTCTACAATTTTGTGAAGTATTTTGTTGTAGCACCTGTAACCTTTACTCTTAGATGCATATCCTAAGAATATTCCTTCCTCTGCTCTTGCATCAAACTTTCCCAGATTTTCATCATTATTTTTTATAAAACACTTACTTCCAAAAACTCTAAAATGCTTGATTGATGCTGGTTTACCATGCCATAATTCATAAGGAGTCTTGTCACTGTTTGGTCTTAAATGAGCTTTGGTTAGGATATGCACAACTGTGTGTACTGCTTCTGCCCAAAAGGTTTGAGGAATGTTACTTTCTTGCATCATGGCTCTGGCAATCTGTTGTACAGACCTGTTTAGTCTCTCTGCCACTCCATTTTGCTGAGGTGTTCCTGCAATTGTGAACTATTGCTTTGTCCCATGCTTATTGCACAGATCTGCAAAATCATAATCTGTAAATTCACCCCCTCTTTCTGATCTGATGCACTTTAGCTTGCATCCTGTTTGATTTTCTACCAAAGCCTTGAATATTTTGAATTTCTCAAGTGCTTCCGATTTGTGCTTGAGAAATGCAACCCATGTCATTCTGGAAAAATCATCTATTATTAGCATGAAATAGGATTCTCCACTTGGTGTTTTAGTTGTCGAAGGCCCACACAGATCCATGTGAACAAGTTGAAGAGGTTTGCTTGTAGATAGCTTCTCTTTGGTTTTGAAGGATGTACGTGTCTGCTTACCTAGCTTACAGGATTTACATATCGTATTTGAAGGCTTCTTTATGGCTGGCATATCTCTGACTGCATTCTTTTTGCTTAGACTTATGATATGATCAAAGTTTAGGTGTCCCAATCTCCTATGCCATAACCAAGAATCCTCAAATTTGCTAAGATGACATGCTTCATTTTTTTCTTTTACTACATAGACATTGCTTTCTGTTCGAACACCTTTGATCAGGGTTTTTCCAGTGGTGCTTGATCTTACTTCACAGTCTTGAGCTCTAAAAGGAACTTCACAACCTTTATCACACATTTAACTAACACTCAATAGATTTGCTTTCAGCCCATCCACAAATAGTACATCCTGGGCTTTTCCTCTACCATTGTCTAGATTGACTGAGCCTCTTCCTTTGATCTTTCCTGCTTTATCATTGCCAAAAGTAACATTTCCAGATTTCTTTTCATCAAAGATTATAAACTTGCTTCTATCTCCTGACATATGCTTTGAGCAACCACTGTCGAAATACCATTGGCTTTTTAGATCTTGGGCTATTAGGGCCAAGTCACATTTGTTCACTTTCTTTTTCCACTGCAAGCATCCTCTTGTTTGGTACCTTTTCTGAGATGATGAACCATATTCTCTTAAAGGACATTTGGAAGGCACATGTCCACTTTTATTGCATACACAGCATTTGGATATATCTTTAGTAGAATTATAAGTAGGAATAAACTCTCCATGATTCATAAACCTCCTTGAGGTTTTGAACATCAGTCTTTGTCCATATTTCCTGCATTCTATGATTTTATTTCCAAATTCATTACAATAAAAACAGTATCCATAAAAACAATTTGCATACCTGATAAAAGGTTGTCTTCTCCATTTTCTTGCTTGAGTAAAACTTTTTACTATTTGCATCCTTTGCTGGTTTGTATTTATTCTTCTTGTATGACAATATGCAGCAATATGTCCCAATTTGTGGCAGGCATAACAAGTGGCATTTTTCATCGTAGGAAAGAATCTCCTTTGATGACTTCCAAATTTGACATATTGAGGAATATACGAGCTTTTTCCAGTTGACAATTTATTTACATCATCCTTTGTCATTTGAGCTTCCTCCTCGTTTTTATCTACTTTATTGTAGGATTCTTCTTCCTTTGAAATCTTCTGAGTTGCTTGGATATTCTCATCTGCGTTTACAAAAATAATATTTTTGTTTTCTTTTTCTTTGCCTTTGCTTGATTCTTCTTCATAGCCTATCCCAGTTTTTATTAGAGGAGATCTTTGAGCATCTAGAATCTCATTTAACTCACCAGAGCTTGTTATTTGAGAAGTATCTATTTTCCTCTGGGCATTTTCTAATTTCTTCCTTAAGCAAACTACTTCTTCTTCCAACTTCTCTTGTTCCTCAGTTTTATCCTTGATCTGCTTAAGTAGAATATCCTTTACCTTCTTAGCTTCTTCAAGCTCTACTTTCAACTGAATGAGGGCTTCTGAATTTTGTTCCTCTCTTACATATTTGAGAAGAATGTCTTTCTGTTTTCTGCACTTTAGTTTTAGTCTGTCAATTTCTTCTAAGGCACTTCTTAGCTCCCCCTCAAGGTCCACTTCACCTTCTTCCTCATCTTCTAAAAGACATTCTTCTAGCTCTTCTATAGCCATCAAAACAAATTCTGATGTTCCTTCTTCACTTGAGAATTCAGCTGAGTCTTCTGATGCACTGCTGTCTTGCTGAGCATAGAAAGATTTTCTATTGAATCTCTTCCCTTTCTGCCAATTCTTAGATATTATATTCTCTGATTCTTGAGCCTGATTCTTTGTTTTCTTATAAGGACACTTAGAAGCATAGTGTCCAACTCTTCCACAATTGAAACATTTAAATGGAAGTTTACCTTTATACTTACCTGAGCCTTTATCCAACTTCCTGAAAAATTTAGCCTCTCCTTCATCAGAACAGGAGCATATATCTTCTTTTTCTTCTTTCTTCTTCTCTGCCTTAAAGGCTGCCTCCCTTACATTTGACTTCCTCTGTGGTAGTCTCATCTCATAAGCTGTTAGTTTTCTAAGAAGCTGGTTCATGGTCAAGGTTTCCCAATCTGCTGTTTCTTCTATCGCAGAAACCTTGGGGTTAAAACTAGATGGCAAAGATCTTAGGATCTTTTGAACAATTACACATTGTTGCATGGTTTCACCTAGTGTTTTCATATTATTGACAATTTCTGCAACCCTTAAAAAGAAACTAGCAATATCTTCATCATCATTCATCTTTAAATTTTCAAACTGGGCTCTATAGACTTGAAGTTTAGCTGTCTTCACCTTTTTGTCTCCCTCGTGAATATTTTCTAGAGTTTCCCACATTTCTTTGGCAGTTTCGCTATGCATTACTTTGATGAATTCTGCCTCACACAGTTCATTCAAGATTGCATTCATTGCCTTTGCATTAGCCACAAAATCTTGTTTGGCTTCTTTCTCTGAGACATTTGCCTTAGAGTCATATCCAAATTCCACAGCAGCCCAAACTTCTATTCTTAAGGACATTATGTATGTTCTCATTCTGATTTTCCAGAAGGCATAATTTGCACCAGTGAAAAAAGGGGCTTTGTTTGTTGAGGATCCTTCTTGACTAGCCATCCCAAGAACCTAGGATCTCCTTTCAGTTGTTAAACTTACACCAAAGGAACCAACTCTGATGCCAATTGTTGAAACCTTAGTTAAACTTTTCAATTAAACTTATTTACAATTTATCTTTCATGATCAATTTTATATGGAAACAAACTTATATGTGCAGAAATGTTAAGATAATGTAACAACAGAATTATGACAAGAGCAGTAAGTATTAAGCAGATTGAATAACCATATCAACACATAGACATCACACACAGAGACAACAGATATATGTGGAAACCCATAAAGGGAGAAAACCACATCTTATTATTGTTGTGATGTAAAGGCAAGCTCCAACTCCCTCTCATCACTGATTTTCTGTAAGCACCAACCTACTGGAGGCTCCAACTTCAAATTCTGCAAGCTACAACTTGCAAGGAAGCTTCAACTCCCTCTTTTTCATAAAAGAAACATTTGCTGATTTACGTTGGATATCAGCTCTGTTCTGTACCTTTGTTTTTTTTTATTGTACTCCAATCTTCATATTTGCTTGATTATTTCTTTTTCTTCAATTTTGCATTCTCTTCTCTTTTATCAATTTACTCAGAGAAATGTATCCATTTCAACTTTACAGTGGGATTTTATCTTTCTCCGGAGACTTGCCAATTACATCACAAACAATGTAAACAGTTAAAACCTTTCATCCAATTACAGCATAAATTTTGAACAACACTGCTCTCTCTCTGTTTTCCTCTCTCGTCCATCAATTGCCACGCCTCTCTTTTTCGTTTCACTATATTCATTTTCCCTGTTCATTGCAGTTGCATAACTGCTGCCAATGAGGTGGGATATGTAAATAGAGACCATACTAAGACCGATGGATGCATCGAAGATTACCGTACTCTCTATGTCTGGGATGGCGTGTGTCCAACCACTTGATTTGGGATCAAGTCAAGTGAGGTTTCAGACCTCCAACTGACTTCGGGTCGGTGAAACTAACTTTGGGTTAGTATACGACTCTCTCGAGTCCAACTGAGGTTTCAGACCTCCAATTGATTTCGGATCAATTAAACCAACTTCGGGTTGGTATGTGACTCCTTTAAGTCCTATAGAGGTTTTGGACCTCTGAGCTGACTTCGGGTTAGCCGGGAATGATGTCTTTGTGACTTACCTTTTGTTTTTGAAATAAAGAAGCCAGCGACGCAAGTTACGGCGGGATGACGCACGATGTTTGGATGCCATTGGTGGATGGAGTTCTCCCTAGTTGAGAGGGGGTGTTAATTTTGGGAACTAGGTCCAAACTCCATGATGTGATGCTCAGATGGCGATGCCAATATTTTTTTTGGATTCCTCTTTCGGAGAGGTGCAAGATCGATCCCAAGATCATCTTTATCAGATGAACGGAACATGTATTTTGAATTTATTCCACATGTGCAAGGTCGGCCTGATTTATCCCACATGCATAAGAGATGTGTCACACGCCCCCAAATATGCCTATATATTGGAGAGATTTGGAGTTCATTTGAGACACAATTCATGGAGGCATTTTTCTTCTCTCTTGGATGGTGATGGTGCAACATTCTTGGTTTTGCGTTAAGGTTTCTTAGTGCAGCGTTTTGGGGTTATGTGACACATGTGGGTGGCTGACCTTATGAAGACTTTACTGGTTGAAGCACCCTGTTGATCGTCGTAACGCCACCATTCTTTATCTCTGTTTCTGGCTTGTCTTCCATCGATCTATTGGTATGTTCTATCTACATCTTACTTTAATTGTGCCCTAAAAGTTTAAAGTATATTTGCACCTAAGCATAGAACATCTTCAGAATTAAGGAAATAGTGCTAGGAAGTCCTTATCTCTATGATCGTGATGCAATGTTTCATAGGAAAGAGCATAAATATCATCTTAAGAAAGATGGAATTGTATACATTGTCTGGGCACATAAAATCAAAACTCACTTGGATTTAGTTACTGCTAATCAGATGAAGAGACTAATAAGTTCAAGTAAGAGATATTTACTCATGGTTGTAAAAGAACAACATAAGGATCTACGTGATGCTTTTTCAGGTTGTGAATCTCAGTTTAAAGATAGTTTGGTTAAAGTGGTAGATTCTTTTCAAAGTCTATTTAAAGAACCAAAACCTTTGCCTCCTAATTGGGAAATAGAACTTGAGATACAATTGATGTCTGATGCCCTCTTCCTAATGTCGGAATGTATCACATGTCAGTTATAGAGAATGAAGAATTAAAGAAACAAATTGAAGAGCTGGTTGAAAAATGTTTCATTTGACCCAGTGTATCTCCATGTGGTTCACCCATAATTTTGGTTCTTAAGAAAGACGGGACATGGGGAATGTGTGTCGACTTTAAAGCTTTTGATTCACTTAAGCAGAAAATTGTCACAACCCCAATCTTAGCTTTACTAGATCTTCAACAACCATTTGAAATTGAAACATATGCTAGAGGTTATGCAATGGGTGCAATTTTACTTCAAAACGGAAAACCAATTTGTTTTCATTCAGAAACTTTTTCTAAGGCAGTAATATATTATTCGACATATGATAAAGAACTATTTGCTTTGGTTGAAAGTGTAAAGAAATGGAAACATGACTTAATGGGTAAGGAAACAATGATTCACACAGATCATTAGTTGCTTCAGTACCTTTAGTCACAGACTAAGTTGCAACAATCTCGCCATTACAGATGGATGGGATTTCTTCAGAAATTTCACTTAGTAATTCAATACAAGAAAGGTGTAACAAACAAAGTAGATGATATGCCGTCTAGACCATCTTTGAATGCTTCAGTAGTGCTGCAGATTAGTTCTTTAAAACTTGAAAGTTATTTAGAACAATATAGTACTGATGCTGATTTCAAAGATATTTATGAATCACTAACTCATGGTACTCAGGTGGAAGAAGGCAATTTTCATGTTCATAACAGGTTGTTATATCATCTGGGTAAGTTGTGCATACCACAGACAGAAAGGGCGCATGTTATTTGGGAAGCACATTCTTCTCGCATTTCAGGACATTTTGGCGTAAGCAAGACTATGGCGCAAATTCAAAGGTATTGTTACTGGCCTCGCATGTATGAAACAATTGTGAAGTACATTAAAGGATGTGTGATGTGTTCGACAAGTAAGCCAAGCAATCGAAAGATTGGTTTGTACCTGCCACTTCCAGTTCCTTGGCGACCATGGGACAATATTTCCATGGATTTTATTGGAGGACTTCCTATGTCCAGGAAATGGCATGATTACATGTATGTCGTGGTTGATCGTTTCAGCAAGATTTGCATTCTTGTTCCATGTAAAAAGCCAGTGACTGCAGAACAGACGACACAGATGTTCTTTCAACAGGTATGAGTTCATTTTGGGTTACCTACTTCTATTATTTCTGACCGAGACACTCACTTTGTAGGAGAGTTTTGTTCCGCTTTGTGGGGACTCATGGACACAAAGATGACGAAGAGCACAACTTTTCATCTACAGACCGTTAGGTAGACAAAAGTGGTGAACAAGACAGTGATACATATTCTCTGAGGTTAATGCAGCAATCATCCTAAGTTGTGGGATGAATCTTTACCTTATGTGCAACATCTTTACAATCAAGCCTTACATTCTTCGACTAATCGATCGCCAGGGTATCTACCAAAGTCACCGATGGACTTCATGTTTGGTGAAGAAGATAAAGTGGATGGACACGACGATTTAAACAAAGAAATTAAGTTCATTCAGTGGATACAACAGATACATGAAGCAGTGCGGGATCAGTTAGAGAAGAGTCAGGCCAAGTACAAAATGTGCCATGACAAGCATCGAGTCGATCATCATTTTCAGGTCAGTGATCAGGTATGTTTGTATATCAGTAAAGACAGGTTGAAAGGTAAGAAACTGAAACCCATCAGGTGTGGTCCTTTCAATATTGTGGAAAAGATTGGAAATAATGCATTCCTGTTAGATTTACCTCCTTACATGCGCATTTATTCAGTTGTGAATGTAGAAATTTGAAGTTGTATGAACCTCCAATGATCATTGATCCAGAGGAAGATACACAGATTCCTACCGTTGATGATTTGGCACCTGAGTATATGAATGAGTTGTAGGAAGATACCATCTTGGACAAGAAGGTTTGAACTTCAAGGCGAGGAGATGTTGAATATCTTCGAGTGGGACTCAAGGGCATGAATCCGAGCAAGGCGAGTTGGATGGAGATCAGAAAAGTGAGGGAGTTGTTCCCTCATCTGATGTCTGCCTAAATCAAACTTTTGTGTTCCAAAAGCTTTTAAGTGGAGAGGATTGATCTAGGAGGATCTTGCTTCAGTGCAGATCGACAGTGAGGTCCAGTCAGCTCTAGTTTTTCTGATGTCCAGTTCATCTTCAGTGTTTCCAGTTTGTCCAATGAACTCCAGTCATCTTCAGTTTGATTTCATGGTGGCATGGTGCTGTCATGGTGCATGTGGGGTTATGATGTATGTGGTGACAATGGTCCCAAACCTAAGTCTAAAGCTATGGTGAAAAATGTATTAAATCCTAACACCAAAAGTCCTAGCACCTAGCACTAAATCTATGTGTTAAAAACCTAAGGTATTAACACCTTACATGTAACAAAACCTATGCAAAGGGTTTCGGACCTAACATTTAAACTATGTAATACAACCCACTAAATGCAATACCATAACAGTCCTAAACCACAACTGCGTCGGATTCGTCATGTCATGTGAACGTAGCAGCAATGTTGGCAGTTACTGTAGCAGTTAACTGCCGAGATGACCGCAGCGGAGACCGGAAGCTGGCATGTGAAGTTTGAACAGGTGGAGTCAAACTGTTGCAGAAAATGTTGAGTAGACCACGCAGGTTTTGGAGTGGCATGTGAATAGCTCGACCGTAGCGGAACCGCCAGTGCGAAGCTGCCGGGGCTAGACCGCTAGGTGGCGGTTTGCCATAAGACCGTAGCTTGGTCACATGGTGGACAGTTGTTCCTCTGCGCTGTTTAACTGACGATCACAACTAATTATAACCTAAGGTCCAAAAATGGGTTTTTTTGCGCTAAGTTTGAAATTGTAAAGTGGTCCACCTTATACCTAATCCATAAGGTGTGTACTTGTAGTTGCACCGAGACCTAATCACCATTAAATTGTTCAACCACATGCCTAATTTGGCGAAAGAAGTTCGAAGATGAACCTATTTAACCTTTGCATTTCACATGATGAATGGAGAGTGATTTTGTATTAAGATTCTGAGAGAGAGGCTGTTTTGTTTTCAGCATTGCTTGGTCGTCCAGAGGCGGAATTGGGAACTGAGAGAGGTGTTGGTAAGCTAGGAGAGAGAGCTTTCTGTTGACATAGACTAGAAGTGCCTGCGAGCACGATCAGTCTGGTGTTTTTGTTGTGTAAATACTTTCTCAGATAAAGCGGACCCAGAGACATAGTCCACCAGGGACGAACTCCGTAATCAATGTTTGCTGTCTCTTATCTCTGTTCTCTGCTGTAATTTCATTTTTAATATGCTTCTTAAGTTCTGGTTTAAGTCATTAAATCATTCTTTTTCCTTCGGTCTTCCACATTAAGCGATCGAGTTAACAATCAATTCACTGTTGGCAAATAATCAGTTCTACTTCAGTATTAGATCAGATCTATTTCAGATCACTGCCCTTGCTGCTGGAATAACAAAACTCCTGCTAACTGATTTTGATCTCCTGCAGGCATCTCTCGAGATTCCTAAAAGCTCGGTCCTCCATGAACTTTACGTCTCGTCTCACTACAATATTCCCACTGGTGGGAATGTAGATCCTGTATGCCTTTGAGGTCTCGCTATTCCCGACGAGGAACCCTTTCTCTATAGTCTGAACCAATTTTCTACACTTCTCATCTGGCACGTGGCAGTAAGCCACACTCCCAAAAATCCTCAAGTGACTTAGTTAAGGCTTCTTTCTTGTGAAGACCCCTTCTGGCATTTTCTTCCCCAATGCTCTATGAGGAGTTCTGTTTTGAATATACACTGTTGTGTTACATGCCTCATCCCATAAAAATCTGGGCAAATCCTCATCATTCAACATGGCCTTGGCAACCCCAACTATAGTTCTGTTTTTTTGCTCTGCTACCCCATTCTGTTGAGGGTTATATGGAGTTGTCCATTCTTTTTTGATGCTTTCCTTCGTGCAAAAATCTGTGAAGACTTTATCATTGTATTCTCCAACATTATCTGAGTGAAGTACCTTGATTTTCTTCCTTGTCGCATTCTCTACAAGAGCTTTAAAATCTTTGAAGCGATCAAAGACCTCATCTTTGGTCTTTAAGAAATAGATCTAGGTTTTTTCTGGAATGGTCATTAATAAAGGTGAGAAAGTATTCGTCACCACTAAGAGCTCTAGTGGACATCAGGCCACAAATATCTGAATGCATAATTCCTAACACGCCAACTTCTTTGTTGTCACTTCTAGGGAATGCTGCCTTCGCATACTTCCCAAGTACGCATCCTTTGCACACATCGTCATGCTCCGTACTAAGATCTGGAACCCCTGTTACAGTTTCTCTGAGCATCTTAAGTGCTCCATGGTGTAGATGTCCCATTCTCTTATGCCATAACTCGTTCAACTCCTTTCGACTGCTACTGTCACTGCCTATTAATGCCATTCCTTTCAATTGCTATTGTCACTGCCTATTAATGCCATTGGAGAGTTGAGCTGTAACCTGTATAACCTGTTGCTTGAGGCTCCAATTTGTTTCACCATCTTCCAACGTTAGTGTTTGACATACACTTTCCTCCCTACGAAGTGGACATCATACCCCTTATCCAACTGGGACACTGAAATTAGGTTCATACCCAATCTTGACATATGCAATACATTTGTAGCACCGTTGCTAGCTCCTGACTCCCTCTAAAAATCTATGGTGCCTCTCCCTACTTGAGTTCATTTTGTTCTGTTGCTCATAATAATTTGGATATCCATCTAATCCTCTTTGTAGCTAGAGAAATATTCTCTAACTCATGTCATATGAGCTAATGCTCCACTATCTATATATCAGACACCAGGTGAAGTTGATCCTGATAAGCAAGCAAATTCATCCTCCAACCTGGAAGATAAATCCTAAGCTTCTTGACTATTAATTCTGTCCATGATTTTTGTGGGCTATTTCTCTTTCCTCCCGACGCTGATTCTACTCTAGCAAACTGCTGCAAAACTACTACGTCCAACTAGAGAGTTGCTCTGCAAGAAAACATTAGTTGCTCCCTCTGCCTCTGGAATTCCTCGATTAAGTTTTTCTGTCTCTCTCTCAAAAAAAACTGATTTTTCCTCAAGAAATACGACCTCTTGGCCAAGGTACTACGCTGCCTCTCTAGGATTTCGAACTGCTACTCACGCTGAGTAGCGAAACTTCATCTTTTTTGTGCTACTAAGCTCTCCGGCTGATCATTGGTGCTTTGATACCATGTGAAAATTTCATCTATTGTAACAACTGGAAACTATTATTCTAACTGTAAATTTAATTATGCAGTTTATCTGCAACATCAAACAACGAATAAATTCACAACTGCAATTTTCACAATAATTTTTTTGCGGAAAATAAATACTGGAAATAGAGAAATTCTAGCACACACACAAGAATATTAACATAGTTATTTTTGGACAATTGTCCTCGAAAAAACCCAACTTGGGAAAACCGGTGCAGCAGATGATGGTTTTCTTATTAATATTCAACAACAACTCTAAGTACACGAATTTTAGATGCCCTACTGAAAATCTAAACTGAAGGAAATACTGAGAGAAAAGAATTTTCTCACACTTCACAACAACTCTCTGCCCCCGAGATGGACCCTTTTCCTTCACGTTGGACCCTCTGCGCAGTGACTGTGCAGAGCTCTTGTGGACTTCGCTCTTCCTTACGCTTCCTCTTCCAGAATCTGGAAATCTTCCTTCTGGACTTTTGCTCCTACCCTCTCTCTCCTGCTACTCACCCTCTGTCTCTATCTCCTCTTCTGAATCACAACCACTGAGAAAATCGAACTTCTTGGGCAACTGAGTAACTGCACTGGTGTGTTCTCCATCTACCTATCGACTTTTTCTTATAATCTTCTGTTGGAGCACCAACGACCAATATTAAAACATAATTGATGGTCCAGATTATTTCCTTGTCGATCCGTGTGAGTTTCTAAATGATTTTCACCTTATTTCAATTAATACTAATTAATTAACCATATTACCTATGTTTATACTTGGGAAATATTTAAAAATTGGTTAATAATCTAATTGAGACTCTTCTAGGTGGAATTTCTAGAAATGATTTCTGGGTTTTGGAGAACTCATGTATTACAGCCTCTCCAAAAAATTTCGTGGCTAGAACACTTCCGATGCTACAAAAACTAACATTATATAGATTCTCCGTTGTTCATCTTAATGTCCTTGAGTTGATTCTTCAAGGAAAGGATGTGATTCAAATTGTTGACCTCATACATCCAAACCAACTTATCATAAATTTCCTTAGACTTCTTCAATTTTCCAACATAAGTAGGTAAATTATCTTTCAAAGAATCAACAAGAATTTTCTTGGCTTTGATCTCACCTTTCTTATACTTGGTCTTGGCAGCAACAGGAGCATTTTCCGGTGGCTCGGGCACTTTTCCTTCTACATATTCGAAAACATCATTTTCGTCCAATATCACTTCCAACCTAATCTTCCAAGCAGTAAAGTTTGATGAGTCACTCAACTTCTATGTATCCTTGAAGTAAGAGGTAGACATTTTTGACCAAGTAGTTTCTTCCAAATAAATTCCTTCAAAGGTGATTGCTTTTCTCTCATCTCCTTGTGTTTGTCTTCACCTCACCTTTGATACCATGTTAAGTTTCCAGTGTTCTACGCTTAGTACAATTACTTGGCCCAGATCTTTCTTCAATTAGAAATAACTTTTCGACAAAATTAATCTTCCAATGACAAATAACAATTGTAGATGGAACAATAAATTCAATGTGTAATAGAAGACAACCAAGAGCAATGAAAAGAGACAATATTTTCTCAAAGACCAGGGATAAATTCCAAAAGGGGGAAAACCATTTTAAAGTTCTTCTTCTCTTAGATTGTCATCAAATGTTCAATAGAGAGATACAATATTCCAATTCATCAATCAAGAGTCAAAGTCAAACCTTTGACTAACCATCAAAATCAACCAATCAATATCCAAAAGATGAGCCCAATAGTCAAATCTGAAATTCTGGTCAAAGTCGACAACCACTAAAGCAATCTCAAATGGTCAATGGTCAACAACCCTCCAAAAGAGCTCGGTCAACAGTGAAAAATTCGGCCTTGAATGTTGGTCAAAGTGCAATTAAAACAGTCCCAAAACTGTCCTTCAAATTCAGTCAAAGTCAAAGTCTGTTGAAACCCTAGTTGTAGATCTGCTGTCAATGTGGGTCAAGGTGTCTAGAAAATTTCGCTCTCCTTGCCAAAGAATTCAACCTCCAAAAATTAGATCATAAACCCAAGTCAAAGCTAGTCAACCCAAGTCCAAACTCCCAAAAATCAACACTGGTCAAAGATGCAAGAACATAAAAGTTAACACAAATTCTCTCTCCTCTTCGCATGTGTGAACTTGACCCTGTAATATGAGACTTGTACAAACCAATAGATCAATACAAGATGTGTTTATGGGATGTTCAAATGAGGTTGCCTTGATGTGTATTTGTATGTTTCTTTGGAGACCCAATTATGACATTAGTCTGACCTCAACTTTTGTGTACTTGTTGGCTTTTCATTAAAAATAATATTTTTCCTTGACCAAATTAAATTCTTCCAAAGGAAAAGAGTGTCTTCTTTGGATGAGGAAGGTTGTCCCTCCCTGAGCTGCCAAATAAACACATATTCACCTCTGTCCTAAATGCTTAGGACAAACTTTTTCCTCTTTTAATTAAGCGCTTATCTAGCCTAGAATTTGCATTACACTGGACCTCATTCCACACGAGACAATACCCTTCTATTGTCCCAGAATTCACACTCCTATTCTCTGATTTCGGCCACCGTAATCTTTAGATCAACCCATAGAGATAAGCACACAAACAACCACCTTATCACAGGGTTTAGGTCTTCTTTCTAAGGGTCTGGACCCTTCCTTCCATCACAGAATTGAGTGTATTTTGTACGGACTTATGGGCAAAAAATGTTGAAACTAGTAGTGAGAAAGGTTCCTTGATTTGTGCCTTAATCAAAGGGACCTCAACAAGTTCTTCATTAGCATACTTGAGTTCCCTATAAATTAGGACGATTTCCGAAATTTTATGAATCGTTTCTAAAAATCAAGATGAGTTTAGAAGTAGTTAACTAATGCGTTCAAGTGGAAGGATGATTTACTTGTCTTTTAGTGTGAGTTACATGAGGAAACGGATTTGAGATTGCGTCTTAAGTTCTAGAATTAAGACAAGATGAGTTGCATGTGTGTTTTCACTTAGTTAACTCAAACAATCACACAATCATTGCAAAAATAGAACTTGCTAACTTTAGCCATTTGAATTGCTTTTAAAGGAGGAATGAAGGCACAATTTGGTCATTGTCTTGTGAGCACGAGTTGGTGAGACAAGATAATAGAGCTCACGGGTTTGTGAGAAGGTTGCATAGGTTTATGTGTGAATCTTGTG
This sequence comes from Pinus albicaulis, assembly GCA_034641835.2. NCBI lineage: Eukaryota > Viridiplantae > Streptophyta > Pinopsida > Pinales > Pinaceae > Pinus > Pinus albicaulis. Next base: position 44,048,204 of record CM076575.1, on the reverse strand, counting down.
AGAGAAAGGTGTGCAGAGAAAAGCTTGTGCGCATAAATTTAGGAGGCAAGGATCGACAATCTTGCAAGGGTTTCAAGCTTGGTCCAAGGCAGGAAAACAAGGTTGTTTTCAGATTGAAACAAGTTATATTTGTAATAGATCTATTGCTCAAATTTCTTCAATAAAATTCTCAGTCAAGCAAAGGGTTTTCCTAGTTGGGTTCCCTAGAAAAAATTGCGTTGTTGAATTGTGTGGTTGTGTATTTATTTCTGTTCCTATTCCACTGCAAAGTTTTGTAGAGAAAATTTGTGTTTATGAAAAGAAATTATATTTCAGATTGCTCATATTAGAATATCAGAATTTCGTGCATTTTTTACATGGTATCAGAGCAGTGAACAAAATCAAGACCAACACAAGTTGCGACAAGCATCATAGGAGAAGAACTTTTGAAGTAGTCACAACCTCTAGGAGCCTTACAAAGTGAGAAGGAGCCGAGTTTTATTGTGCCTTTCTGTGATTTGGTACAGGCAGAGTTTGATGGCAGTTCGTGGCTGAGCTTGAGGGAAATTATGTGTTTTTGGTGTGTAATTCTCTGTGTATCAGGCCAAGATTTTCTATGTGCCTTATAAGGAGAGCTGAGCCCCCATAGTCTCAGTCTTGGAGGGTTGGAAGTTGTAACAGGTGCCTGAGACATTCCTTTAGGACAACGTATGAAGGAGGGTTGTAAAGGGAGGGTCACACAAGTTTTTGTGGAGGTTTAGAGGCTGATTTGTTTAGGATTGGTGCACTGTGCTCAGGTGCTCTAATCAGAGGAACGCCCAAAACTGTGAGCTAATAAGAGCAGAAGAATTCTGCTAGTTGAGGTATGTTTTGTGTTCTTTAGTGATTGATGCATTTCTAGGTTGTGTAAGGCTGTTCTACAATTTGTTTGAGCAACAGTTGGTTGACAACTTAAGTTTATATTTGAGGGATGCTAGAAGTTATCTATTCAGCCCTAAGTTCAGTCCTTGTGAAGGAATACAAGATTGATAGGAGAGGCCAAATTAATTGAGCCCTAAGTACAACTTTCTGTGAAGGATTACAAGGTGATTACTGGGCATGTGTTGGAGAGCTCTCTAGGAAAGCAGGATGGTGTACCAAGGATTGAGAGCAAAATCTTGTTTCAATAGCTACCCTTGAGGACAAAAGATATGATATCATCTTCAACAAAGGTAAGGTGTACCTCCAACACTTAGCTTTTGGATGTAAGAGGCAGAGAGGTGTGAGGGTGAAGAATCTCTACAAGTTGCAGGTAGAGACAGGTGCAGCCTTGAGCAGCAAGGCAGGGTGTGCGCAGAGTAGAGAAGTGGTGGTGGAGCGAGAGCATGATAGAGCTCTCACGATGGAGGCTTAGCCAGTATCTCAGTTTCAGTCTTAGCTAGTTGGTAGTTGGGCTGAAAAGTAGGATGATGAGGAGCATAGCCCATGTCAAGTGGAGGTAGCCACTCAGTCAGAGAATCCCAGTATAGGGAGAGTTCAAGTCAAGTGGGATGAGTGTTTGGTTAATGGAGATCAAAAGAGAGTTGAATCTTCCATTACCACCTTCAGCTAGAAGAAGAAGCTATAGAGGTACACGGGGTACATGGCACTTATGACTGAAGTGGTGGACTCACAAAACATGGTGGGAAAGAATAGGTCTTCAAGGTAGGTTCCATAGAATAAAGCAATGAAGCCTTCTAGTTCAGAGGGAGCTACTGTAGCAACAGAGAACATGGTACTATTGGAGACAGATCCATGTGTACAAGGTTCTAACAGAAGCACCTTCCTTGCTAAGAGGGAGTGTTCAAAATAATAGTGAGATAGGTTCCTTGATTTGCACATTAATCAAAGGGACCTCAACGAGTTCTTCCTTAGCATACTCGAGTTCCCTATAAATTAGGACAAATTCCTAATATTTAGGATTCGTTCCTAAAAATTAGGATGAGTTTATAAGCAGATAAGTAATGTACTCAAGTGGAAGGACAAGTTACTTGTCTTCTAACGCGAGTTACATGAGGAAAAGGACTAGTGATTGTGTCTTAAGTTCTAGAATTAAGACAAGATGAGTTGCATGTGTGTTTTCACTTAGTTAACTCAATCAATCACAAAATCATTTGAAAAATAGAACTTGCTAACTTTAGCCATTTAAATTGCTTTAAAAGGAGGAATGAAGGCACAATTTGGTCATTGTCTTGTGAGCACGAGTTCGTGAGACGAGATAATGGAGCTCACGGGTTTGTGAGAAGGTTGTACAAGTTTATGTGTGGAGCTTGTGGGAGAAAGATGTGCCAAGAGAAGCATGTGCGCATAAATTTAGCAGGCAAGGATCAACAATCTTGCAAGGGCTTCAATCCTGGTTGAAGGCAGGAAAACAAGGTTTTTTTCAGAGTAAAACAAGTTGTATTTGTAAGAGATCTATTGCTCAAATTTCTTCAATAATATTTTCAATCGAGTAGAGGGCTTTCCCAGTTGGCCTTGCTAGAAAAAATGTGTTGTTGAATTGTGTGATTGTGTATTTATTTCTGTTCTTATTCTGCTGCAACTTTAGTGGAGCAATTTTGTGTTTCAACTTTATATGAGAAGAAATTATATTTTAGATTTCTCATATTAGCAGATCAAAATTTCGTGGATTTTCTACATGGCATCAGAGCAACGAACATAATCAAGACCAACACAAGTTGAAGAAAGAATCATAGGAGAAGAATTTTTGAAGCAATCACAACCTCTAGGAGCCTTATAAAGTGAGGAGTCTAGTTTTATTATGCCTTTTTGTGATTTGGTAAAGGCCGACTTTGAGGGCGGTTTGTGGCTGAGCTTGAGGGCCTGTGTTTTTTGTGTGTATCTGGTCGAGATTTTCTGTCTGCCTTAGAAGGAGAGTTGAGCCCTTGTAGTCCTAGTATTGGAGGGACGGTAGGCCTAACAGGTGGCTGGAACATTCCTCCAGGACAATGTATGAAGGAGGCTTGTAAAGGGAGGGTTACACAGGTTTTTGTGGAGGTTTAGAGGCTGAATTGTGGGGGACTGGTGCATTGTGGTGCACTTATTAGAGGTCAAGGAATATCAGAAGAATGCCTAGAATTGTGAGCTAGGAAGAGCAGAAGAAGTCTGCTAGTTGAGGTATGTTTTGGGTTCTTCAGGTATTGATGCATTGCTAGGTTGTGTAGGGTTGTTCTACAGTTTGTTTGAGAATTAGTTGGTTGACAGCTTAAGAGCAGATTTAAGGGCTGCTAGAAGGTGTCTATTCAACCCTAAGTTCTGTCCTTGTGAAGGACTAAAAAACTAATAGGAGAGGCCGAATTATTTGAGCCCTAAGTATGCTTCTTGTGAAGGATTACAAGGATGTTACTAGGTAGGTGTTGGAGATCTCTTTGGGAAAGCAGGATGACATACCAAGGATTGAGAGTAGAATCTTTTTTCGGTAACTATCCTCTAGGACAAGGGATATGATATCATCTTCAATAGAGGTAAGGCGTACCTCTTGTTGTCGCTCAAATTGTATAGGCACCACGACAATGACTCAGGGCGGGGGCTGTCACTTTGATCCCCTCCCACTCTGTTCTAGCTGTCTCCCAATAACAGGCTATGGGGGGTATTCCCTATGGAAATAAGATGATGAGAGACAAGTTGGGAACCAACTTGTTCGAGAGATAGTTGAGTGGCCTAGCTACTTGGGTAAATTTAGCAAGACTTAAGGATTAAATTAGATTTGGAATTGAGACCAGTGACTTATGGAGTCAAAATTCTTGCTTATTATAAATTAGGACCAAGTAACCGGATGGACAACTGTTGCTTAGATGATTAACTAACCTATATGAGATGCAAGTCCTAAGATCTAAGCATGATGCAAAGATCTTGGTTAATTTTAGATTATATGCCTAGTTTAAATGGAACCTCTCTCTTAACTTTTTTGAGATCAGTCTTTAGAGTAGGTTATGGGATGGAAGGCAACGGGAAGCAGGCAGGGACTTGATTAACGATACCTCCCCTTGTGCTCCAACCACCCAGTGCCTTCGACGCTGCAGAGACTGTGGCTCTAACGAATGCAAGGTCGCTGTTTTAACCACTAGAAAGGGTTGAATCCCTCAAGTTAAATGAGAAAAGATTGTCCTAGGAGTTTATCAACCAAGCTTATGCTTGGAGGTTAGTTAGTAGTGCAAGTTAAGCCTAGAATGCTTATGCAATGATTGTGAGTGAGATTCTTAGCCTAAGATTTGCTTGAGTACTTTAAGTTACGATGAATCTTCAAGGACAAAAGCACTTATAAATTAAATGCAATCTCACAACTAAGAAAGCGCCAATTACTTAGTGTTAATATCAAATCTAGAAGATGCCAATTACTTAAGATATTCAATCAACAATCTTATGCCACGAATGTAGATAATGCCAATAATGAAAGATGCTCAAGATAAACAACAAATTCACCAAAACTTCCTAAGATTTAGCACAAGATTATGAGCTTAGCTTAGATCACTTTATTCAACAATCGTTTAGCCACAATATGAACTAGATCTTAATGCCAAAGTGTCTTAGTTCATCGACAAGATTAGAAGATAGATATTTGAGTGATTTTAGTGCCAAGTTAACAAATTCTCAAGTCTAACACAAGACAAGCAATTGTTAGAGCTTAGCAACATAAACCATTATGAACCAAATAAATCATGAAAGAGCTACTTATGATGGAGTTAGGATGTGATATTCCCACTTAGCAATATTGCTAAGGGAAATATCAATTTTGCCCAATTTTGTCTTATTTCATGTATGCACTTAGGAGATATGGGTTTAGAGGTCCCACATGAATTTTGGGATTAAGTGGGGGCCCCAGACATTAGGAAGGAAGGGAAAAAATTGAATTCCTAGTGGGAAATTGGGGCCACTCCTAGAGAATTGTGGCACACAAAGAAGTGTGCTCTCACTGGGGGGAGTTAGGTGGGGGAAAGTTGATGGTTGGGCCCACATGGACAGTTGGGGGGCTCCTTGACAAAATTGGACAAGACATTCACTTTGGGTCATTCTTGATCATTTGATAATTTGTTTTTGACAAGCACGCTTGAGCTGAAGCCAAGTCTGCAAGTGTTGTTTAACATCCGAGTGTTTCCGAGCGGAAATCTCAACCCTTGCTTTGGTGGACTTCGAGTGCCATCCCAAGGAGCGAGTCTCATCCATTTTCAGTTGATCCGGGAGCAGCATTTCGTAGTTTGTATGAAAATTTCTGAATATTACTTATGCAGAAACCCTACTGTCAAATCACGATTTACTTCTCCTACTTATACAAGTTATTAATCTAAAATGTTCATTATTAACATCGAAGTAAACACTTTAACAACATACACAGATACAGATCTAAATTGAATACATGCACATAGACAAAGTGACACACAAGATTTTCTGGACAAATGTCCCTGGAAAAACCCAATGCAGGAAAATCGGTCTTCTGGCTGTTGGAGGGTTTTTATTATTAAGTAGATTCTAAGTACAACAAATCTGGGCACCTTACTGGTTAACCCGATAGAGATATACAAAATCTTGCAGCAATACCTCAGTTTCGGAGACAAAAAAATACACTGATTCACACCCTCAAACAGGATTTACAGAACTCAACCCTTTTCTGTCTTCAGAAACCCCAACGCTAATCAAGAGCACTAAGGCCATTCGACTATGTAGGAGAAGACTCCCAATGAAGCATGAGACAAGAAATTAGAAATTTCTCGTGGCTGATTTTGGATATTTCTATATTCATTATGTGATCATTCATGAGTAAATGTGATATAAATATAAAGACTTATAGTTTATGCATTGATATCGAAAATTTAATCATAATGTAATAAATTATAATGTATCATGTATGCTTTATGATTGCACATATTTCTTAAATGTACTAATATATATATATTGCATTTCCCCGTTTCCAAAATTGGGGGGAGGGGGGGGAGGTCACGTTTCGTACCCGTACCCATTTCGAAAAATCGTACCCTTTTTCCCGTTTCTTGCAAATTCGGTTTAGACTTAGGGTCCCCATTTAAATAATTAATTATTGTAATAAAACATGAACTGAGTAGAATTTCCACAAACAATTTATGGGTTCTTTGGAATACTGGTGTCCAAGCCTCCTCACCAAATATGAGACTTGGATCACTTTTTGATGCTACAAAAATCGACACCTCCAACACTTAGCTTCTCGATGTAAGAAGCAGATAGGTGTGAGGTTGAAGAATCTCAATAAGTTGTAGCTAGAGACAAGTGCAACCTTGAGCAGCAAGGCAGGGGGTGCTCAGAGTAGAGAAGTGGTGGTTGAGTGAGAGAAAGATATAACTCTCAAGATGGAGCCTTAGCTAGTATATCAATTTCAGTCTAAGCTATTTGGCACTGGGGCTGACCAACAGGATGTTGAGGAGCATAGCCTAGGGCAAGTGGAGGCAACCACTCAATCAAAGTTTCCTAGTATAGGGAGAGTTCAAGCTAAGTGGGCAGAGGATTTGGCTAAGGGATATTAGAAGAGAGTTGAATCTTCCAATACCACCTTCAGTGAGAAGAAACAACCACAAAGGTACATGGGGTACATGGCACTTATGACTGAAGTGTTGGACTCGCAGATCATGGTGGGAAAGAACAAGTCTTCAAAGAAGGTTCCGTAGAAGAAAGCAGGGATGTCTTCTAGTTTAGAGGGAGCAACTGCAACAATGGAGAACATGGTAGTATTGGAGACAGATCTAGGTGGACGAGGTTCTTCTAGAAGTACCTTCCTCGCTTTGATGGAGTGTTGAAAATAGTAGTGAGAAAGGTTCCTTGATTTGTGCCTTAATCAAAGGGACCTCAATGAGTTCTTCCTTAGCATATTCGAGTTCCCTATAAATTAGGACGAATTCCTAAAATTTAGGAATTGTCCATTAAAAAATAGTATGGGTTTAGAAGCAGTTAACTAATGTGCTCAAGTGGAAGGATGAGTTACTTGTCTTCTAGTCCGAGTTACATGAGGAAAAGGACGAGTGATTATGTCTTAAGTTCTAGAATTAAGAAAATATGAGTTGCTTGTGTGTTTTCACTTAGTTACTCAATCAATCCTATAATCATTCCAAAAATAGAAGTTGCTAACTTCAGCCATTCAAATTGCTTTAAAAGGAGGAACGAAGGCACAATTTGATGATTGTCTTGTGAGCACAAGTTGGTGAGACAAGATAATAGAGCTCAGTAGTTTGTGAAAAGGTTGCACATGTTTATGTGTGGAGCCTGTGGGAGAAAGGTGTGCCAAGAGAAGCTTGTGCGCAGAAGTTTAGGAGGCAAGGATCAACAATCTTGCAAGGGTTTCAAGCCTGGTTGAAGGCAGAAAAACAAGGTTGTTTTCAGATTGAAGCAAGTTATAATTCTAAGAGATCTATTGCTCAAATTTCTTCATTAAAATTCTCAATCAAGCAGAGGGTTTTCCTAGTTGGGTTCCCTAGAAAAATTTGTGTTGTTTAATTGTGTGATTGTGTATTTATTTCTGTTCCTATTCCGTTGCAAAGTTTAGTTTATATGAGAATAAATTATATTTCAGATTGCTCATATTAGCAGATCAGAATTTCTTGGATTTTCAAAAGAAACTTAAGAGCTATAGCTTCACGGAAATAGCCCTAACTAGGGCACGACCTTTACACAGAAGGAGACATCCTCTCCATGCGCAGATCTGATCTTTCTCGAGGCACAAAAACGCTGAGGAAACCATCCTCTTCTTGGAGCAGAAACGTGACCTTCACACAAATCAGAGAGAACACTTCTTGGTCCGCTATTTGTCCTCGTAAAGGTGCTGCGTCTTCCCGAGGCACTTGGACCTCCTTCTAGGACAGATTCACATGAGAAAAGGCTTCTTAGGATGTTTCTTCAAATGATCTCCCTCTTGCCTTCTTATAGTTTCCTATGACGGAAACGTCTGGCCCTCAAGGGGTGTCCTTTTAAGCCTAGCCGACTTAACTTTTCAAAATTAACCGCAGCTACCATTAGACAAGGGTTTCTTGCATTTGATTTCGCCACCTCATTGTTTCGTTAGGTCCTCCTTTGTCCTTTAAGGGTGATCCACTTGCAACAAGGAATAAACAAATGTTTCTTCACCCGGTTTCACACCGACACCTTGGATGCAAAACCCCATCGGTTGTGTACTTCTCCCACAACACCTTTTTGTTGTCAAACTTCTCACAAACCCAACACCTATGGTTGTGGAGTACCTCCCCAGCTACACAAATCAACACAAACTCTACAATTATGCTACATGTTCACTGATTTTCGTTGCTTTTGTGAAGAATATCAACAGTTTTAGATTATCTGGTTGCAAACTTGCAAAACATTATTCCTTTCTCAATCACTATAGAATTAAGGTTTTTAATTTAGTGTGTTTCTTAAGATTTATGTCCTGTATGTGCTAAAACTACTGTGACTAGATTGCTGGCACATCAATTGGATGTAGAATATATTATTATTATTATTTGGGGAATTTATTATGAGACAACATTGTATGACAGAGTAGTCATGCTTTACCTTCTTAACAATGGTAAATGTTGGCACACAAACACGGTTGTGGAATATTTTCCCCTTTTTAAGGAGTTTGTTCCTTCAATATGGGTTCTTTGATAGATCAGTTATGCTTTACCTTGCAGAATTGCAACTTGCTCCATGCTTTGGTATGTCTAAAGTGTTTCTCATAATCAATTCGAAATCATGAAAGTAAAGCCTTGAAAAGATCTTGATGCTTGCTTTGTTGTATTTTCTCATATTTGAAAAAGAGATACTTGTGTAATTTTTAAAATTCATTAATACAGTAAATTTTGCAGGTCCTGGTGATTCAAACTCTGTTACTCTGGATGTATCTGATGGAGTTAGACAAGAATCATTGACAGCCAATGCTGTCCACAATAATAATAATAATGGATCTTACATGAAAGGATTGAGGAAGGATGGGGATGGACATGGAGGGGAGCCAAGCTCTATTTCTCGATCCAAGAAGCGGGAACGGATTGGGTTTGGTGATATTCTTGATATTGGCACGGGTTCTCTTCCAAGCTTCCCAGAGGATGAGGAGGTTATTGGTATTATAACAATGGAAGATGTAATTGAAGAACTTTTACAGGTTATTTTGGAACATTTTCTTGCTATTTTATGATTATCTTATTTGCCTGTAATTGGTATTTGGTATATTGTTTCTTGTATCTGGTAGATGGGAGGTTTGAAAAACATGATGCAAATTGGGTGTCAACAATTGTGATGATAAACAACTTATTTCTCCTTATTTACTGTCTTTACTTTTATAGTCTTATTGTTTGCATTCATCTAGGATATTATAAACTTGCTAGTATCATTCTGTAGGGTAATACTGCTACATGTTGACGTAGTCATTTTGAGACTTCAATCACATAGTCAGAAATAGAATGGAAACTCTAAAACTAGAAAGCCTTCCTAAATTAGAATTTTGTAGCAAATGAATCATTAGTTTTGCAAATTATAAATGGTTAAACAATGCAGCGGCCCTGTTATTCTTGCAACTGACTTCTGGTGAAGCTTCAACAAGCATAAATCCTTGCGTTAATTTAAAGGCATAAAATCTTGATAAACATAAAAAATAATTCAGATATTTTAATTATAAATCTTCCGGGAAATCACATAAGAAATTTAGGAACTGACGCGTTTCGAACTACCAACTGTAGTTCATCATCAAGATAATGAGGATTGGCTGATCTGACATACACATTTATACCAGGAAGAGAGAAGCAACGGTCAAAGCCCAAGAAAAATTAAAAAAGTTAGATAACGGTCAAAAATAAGATTAAAAATATAAAAATATAAAATAAACCAAAAATAAAATCAACCCAACCTTAAAATTACAAAAGTTAAAAACGGTCAACAATAAAAATATAAAAACCAAAAACATAACCACCCCATCCTTAAAAACACAAGTCAAAACTAAAAATAATGTTAAATCAAAACTAAAAACTAAAATAACACCCCTCTCACAAAAAAAGAAGAAGAAGAAGAAGAAGAAGAAGAAGAAGAAAGTTTTTAAACATGAATCAAGTTAAAAGTCAAAAAATCAAAGTCAAAGTAAAAAATTATAACTAAATCAAAAAATAAATAAATAAAATAATAAAATAAAATAAAAATAAAGGATTTAGTCAATAAATAAATTAATAAATTAATAAATAAATACATTAATAAATAAAAATTAAAAACAAGAATTAAAATACAAATAAAAATAAAATAAAATAAAAATAAAAATAAAGGATTTAATCCATAAATAAATTAATAAATAAATACACTAATAAATAAATAAAATTAAAAACTAGAATTAAAATACAAATAAAATAAAATAAAATAAAAATAAAAATAAAAATAAATTATTTTTATTTTATTTTTAAATTATAACTAAATCAAAAAATAAATAAATAAAATAATAAAATAAAATAAAAATAAAGGATTTAATCAATAAATAAATTAATAAATTAATAAATAAATACATTAAAAACGTATCGGTTCCTAAATTTCTTATGTGATTTCCCGGAAGATTTATAATTAAAATGTTATGGATCACAGAAGCTTGCACTCTCAATTCAGATATTGACACACCTATGTTAGCTTTTTCTAACATATTAAATTAGCTGTTCTGATTAGCTCTAGTTATGTTAGGTGAATCACTTATATTCAATTAGCTTATCTATATTTGGTTGGGTTGCATATGTTTGGAATTCCTTTTCATGTGATGAAACTTGTAGAAATTGCTTCTCTTATGATTTTCTTTAATACACTAGGTTATTTACATGTATATATTTCAGATCTAGGCTGAGCCTAGGCTAGGGCCAACCCACATATTTCATGGAAGAATGATTTTCCTATATGGGGGGGATGTTGTCATCGTGAGTACTTCATCCTATTTCAAGAATGGTATAGGGTAAACCCTAGAAACTTCAAGGCACAAGGCTATCAACAATAGGGCTTGAAGCAATCATAACAATATACTCGTTAAGAGCTCAATATGTCGCTTTGCATGAATTGAACTTGGGTGGGGAGGATAACAATGACTTCTCTCAAGCACTTGAGCTAAACCTAGTTGACATATTTGTGTGTGTGTGTGTGTGTAGAGAGAGTGAGAGAGAATATACAAATAAATATATATTAATAAGTTGGTTCACTTTTTGAGGAAGTCACATTTTATCAACGTGACCCAACCCTTCAACCTATTTATATACCCACTTTGCATTGTAATTTGACATCACTCTTGTTTTTTGTCCTAGGAAAAACATTGAATTTTTGATTCAAGTAGAGAAAAGTTTACATTCCATAATTGCATATTTGCATCCTATAAGTCTACTATGATAACATTTCGAGTGGGAAAAAACTAATTATCCACTATTACCCAAAAACGAAATCTCAGTCCTTGTACATTACCCACTACCCACTACCCGTGGGTAGTGTTACCCACCACCTGTGGGTAGTGTATATAGGAGAAAATGTTTCTCTTAGATTTTCCTTAGTTGACAGCCAGCAGGGCCTTGCAACCACCAGATAGCTCGATGTGCCACTTTCTCTGCCACTTGAGCTAGCCATGCGGTCCCTGACCCATTTTTTATGGTTATATGTTTGAAGGTGGGCCTCCAGATCTTGAAGGCAGTGTTTTAAAAATCGGACCCAGGTTCCGAAACGGCCGAGGGTTGGCTCTGACTCCGACTTCGACTCAGTATCGACTCGGCCAGTTTAGTTTCAATGACTCGGTCTTTGTAAAAAATACATTAAATATTAATTTTTTTTAATAAAAAAACATAATTTTAAAGATTTTCATTCATGTTTTCAAACACAAAGCATTACAATATAGACAAAAGACAACATATGATCAAAGTAGGCTCATGAATATATCCATTATATCAAAATTGCACCCAATGCACTGTCCAATACATGATGATGATATAGAGATCAGAATAAAAAACATAACCAAGGAGGCTCTAAATGGCCTCTACAACAAAACGTGAATAGTCACTACTGTTAGACATCTGACAAGCCAAATGTCCTCTGCCTCAAACTCTGAACCAGAGGGGGAAACTACTTGCTCCTCCTCTGAATCAACATCCTCAACTAGAACTATGGCACGCTGAGCCTGAGATAGACGAGTTATGCGCCTCCATCGTGGCTGACTAGAGGAAGTGCTTGCGGCTGCAATTGGAGGGCTTGGGATTGGGCCTGCTACTAGTGGATCTGCATTGAGAAGAGCTTCTACCTGTGTATCAAAGTCCATCCCCACACCAATATCCTCATCAGAGTCAAACTTTGGTGGACAAGTCTCCATTACCCAATTTGATGTTGGATCAATATCCTCCAACACAATGGGATCTGAAGCAGGTCTTTTGTTCAGCGATTGGTTGCGTCTTAGTCGGAGGTTGTACTGGACATACACTAGATCATTTAACCATTTTTTCTCCAAACAATTTCTCTTTTTTGTGTGAAACTTGTCAAAGAAAGACCAATTGCGCTCACACCTAGAAGCACTGCAAGTTTGACTCAATATGCTGATTGCAAACCTCTGCGATTCAGGACAATGGCTACCAAATGCCTCCCACCATTGTGCTGCAAAAAATGAGTTTCAGTTAGCTCAACAAATTATATCCAACTTTGAAATTATAAACAATTATACAATATTAAAATATGAATTTGAAAATTGAAATTCTTTGTTTACCTGGCTCATCTGATTCCCTTGTAATCCTTGCAAAGTTCTTGCTAAAGGTACCTGTGGCTTGGCTGAACACAATGATCTAATTGTGTATCTGCAACTGGCCACTCTTTGTGGGGATCATGCAATCAATGCAGTCAATCAATCCATCTCTAACCTCCCCAGTCAAAGCTTTTGCTTCCTGAGCTTTCTAATGATACCTTGGGTTCAGAAAATACCCAGCTACATGTATTGGGCGATGGAGTTTATTGTTCCATCTTTGATCAATGATTGCCGAAATGGGCCCATACTTACCCACTCTGTCCTTGTATGCTACCCTTATTTGCTCCTTTGCTTGATCCATAGCCTCATAAATGAAGCCCATAGCCAATCTTTCCCCATCCACCAACCACAACACCTTAACCAGTGGCTCGACAAGTTTCACAATCTTTGTTACCCTTTTCCAAAATATTTCTTCATTAACTTTCTTTTTCACACCTTTGCCATCCTGTTTGCAAACCCACTGGCTTTCATTCCATTCATCACTAGAAAACAACTTTTGCAAGTTTCTATGTTGGGCAAGCATAGATTGCAATGTCAAAAAATGTGTTGCAAATCTAGTGATGGCAGACCTAATAATTTCCTTGCCCCCTGTGTGTTTCCTAATCAGATTCAGAATGCATGAGTGATTGTAAATATATTTTGTGATGCTTTTGGCATGCTCTATAGTGTTCTTGATCCAATCTGTTTTGCCAATATCCTCAAGCATGAGGTCTACGCAATGTGCAACACATGGGGTCCAAAAGATGGTTGGGTGTTTTTCCTCTGACAACTTCCCAGTAAGAACATAGTTAGAGGCATTATCTATGATGATTTGAACAACATTTGCCACCCCCACCTCTTGAACAACCTCATCCAAAAGCTGAAACAACAAATGTGCATCTTTCACCCTATCAGATGCATCAACTGATCTTAGAAACATGGTTCCCTGTGGGAAAAAGACAAGAAAGTTTATGATGGTACGATTCTTCTGATCAGTCCATCCGTCTGACATGATGGTACATCCTGTATGTGCCCATGAGTTTTTGAATTCTTTCAAATAATCATCAATAGACACAATCTCTTTTTGCAAAAAAGATCCTCTAAACTCATGCATAGTAGGGCCTGTTGACCACACTTTGTCAACGACCCCATAGCAGTACACCCCCATTTTTTCAAATGGGACTTATCATGTTCAAGGTTCACGTCATCCAGATTTCATCGACAGACGACATTTTTTTATAAATGATGTAAACCCATTCTGCATATTATGATGTAAATGATCTAAGTAAGACCGTCAATGTATGTAACAACCCAGGTAAGCCTAGTATGTTGTTGATGACTTCTATCCTAGGAGGTTTTTTGTCTCACTGATTCATGTAAGTGATCGGCAGAGTTTTTCCCTCAAGCCTCACCCCAAAGCTAGGGTGGATTTTGTCATCAGCATGCTAAGTGAGTCCTAGTGTTTTCTATTGCGTCCTTGTAAAAGTAGTTTGAGCTACTTGGTCTACTAGATCATGTTTTGAGTCGCAGAATTGGGTATTTATTTGAGGGTCTATACGAATGGGTTTTCTCCCCTTCATGTGTCTAAATGTATTATCTTATGTAAAGAGGGTTGGAAAAAATAATTAAAATCCCCTCTAAATTAATTAATTAAATTTTCTGGTCAATTAATAAAAAATCCTAAGCCATGAATTTAATTAATTTTAAGTCCTAGGTGAGGATAAAATTCTTCAAAGGAAAAATTCGTTGGTCCTTAAAAAATAAATTTTTAAAGGCCCCAGGTCAAGGGAAAATTGAGAATTTTAAGAAATTTTGGACCCTTGGGCCTAGGTGGTTAAGTCAAAGTCAAAATTTTGGGGTAATTAACTCAAAAATAGAATTTTTGAGTTAATTAAAATGAATTTAAATGATAAATTCGTTTTTCCCCCAAATTTATAATTTCGACGGTCCAGATTAAAAGATGATCAAACCTTATCGACGGTCGAGATTATTTTGACGTGGATCAACTAAACTAGCTGTTGGAGATTTTGTCCTATAAATTAAGAGGTCTTTGTCAGTCTTGAGTCATTCGATCTTAGAATCGTGCATTTGTCTTGGAAGCTCTTGTGAATTTTCTTTGATGAATAAAGCATAAAGACTTTGGGGTTACAAATTTTGGTGTTCCTTTTCCAGATCTATGTGGTGCATTGTCTGTGAACTCTGCTATTTTATTTGGTATTTTATGGTTGATGGCCTCCATGGATTAATCTGTATACAGGTATCTTGTGCAGTTTTCTGGGTTCATAAAATGACATTTTGATTTTTCTGAAGGGTCCCATGTTATTTTCTTGAATTTATATCAATCTAAAGTTCAGATCTAAGTGTGCAGGGAAATTTTTTTTAAAGGTTTTGAACATCTGGGGAAGTCTTCGGTTGGACCAGCCGACTCTCATATGACGTAAATCTGAAAAGCTCATTATTTGTTAAACTCCAAATCTATCTTACGAAATTGGTGGTTTTGCAGGGTTTTTTTGGGCTTGTGCCTCTCTTTTAAAATTTAAATTTCCTAAAAAATTGTGCTAAAATGGATTCAAATCTGGCCATAAGGGCCTCAGATTGTATGTTAGCTTTGTAAATTTGTATGTAGTTTTGGTTTTGTTTGGTTTTGCGCAGGTTTGCAGGGTGTCTTCTTAACGATTTCTTTGGATCTGGCCTCAAGATAGGGTTTGCTTCCAGATCTGGGCGTAATTTCAAAATCTCTAGTGCATCTTAAATCTGCACTCTGAAATCTGGGTTATACAGGAAAATTTTATTGTCAAATCTGCTGGACGAAAGTTTTGTTCTGAGTTTATTCATTGCAAAGGGTTGTCATTCCCATCGATTTTTGCAAAAAACGTTGACCCTTTCCATCATCCGCTCAGCCTTTTTATTACCTGTCCGAGCCTCATTTCCTTATCTTCATCTCCCTTTATCCGCTGCCTCCATTCTGCTGTCGCTCTCCCTTGCCGTCACCTATCCTTCCTTGCCGTCTCTCATTTCTGTCCGCGTCCTCACACTTCCTCCGTCGTGCTTGGCATCTGACTTGCACAAACACAAAAAAAATAAATTGAAACCCGTGTTCGATTTTCTGGTCGACTTCTGTTTCCCCTTACGCCGTCCAAGCTTCCCTTAGCTGTCGACTGTCCTCTGCTCCTGCTTGCGTTGATTTCCAATCCTTAACCTCTCCACACAGCATCCATATCCCTCACACCGTCGTGCCTCCTCGCTCGTTGACTTGCAGAACATAAAACAAAACGCACACATTCAAACAAAGCATGTGAAGTTTAAACCCTTTACATATGCGTTAAATTTTTTGGTGGGGATTCGATTTTTGTTTTGGATTAGATAGCGTAGGTTTTAGATTTAATTTGTATTGTTCTGACTTTAGCGTAGGTTTAGTTAGGATTTAAATTCGAAATTTTTTTAGATTTGTTTTAGTTAGTTTTAAATTTTAAATTTGATTTTAGTTTAATTTAGACATTAGTTAGTTTAGAATTTCATTTTTTTTTGTTTAGTTTTTAGGATTTAAAAAAATCAAAAAATAAAGTTAAAAAAAAATCTGGTTAACGTTAGATTTAGAAATTTTAATTTGTGATTAGATTTTGTTTAGTTTTAGATTTTAAAGTAGACATTAGTTTTAGTGTGTTAGATTTTAATGATTCATTAAGTTTTAGTTAGTTTTAAATTCTAGATTATAATTTTTAATCATTTTCTTTAGCTTTAGTTTTGATTTTAATTTTTAATTTTTCATTTTAGGATTTAGAAAAAAAAAAAAAATTGTTTTTAAAAAAAAAAAAAAAATCTTATAGTCAAACGAGCTTAAATTTTTCATCCTAAGTTTGACTATATAAGCATTTTTAATTTTCGAACTGGGTTATTTGAAACATCATAATTTTGAAAATATTTAAAGCATCTGACATTTACACTTAATGATCGTTTCATGATAGCTTTGCTTCAGTATCTTAATGAATGATTGCGGTGCTTTCTATTGAACTTCATTGTGGTCATAGCAGCAGTTATACATCTAATACTTAACTTTAATTGCATAACGGGATCTTTTAACTCCATAAGGCACTGGTTTTAATGTAATTGATCTTGGAAATCTCGTTAATCTTCTCAAAGTATTTGGTGTTTTAGCTGTGTCTCCTAGATTGGTTGATTTGCAACCAATTCTTGTCCTTCATTTCTGTTAGGGTCTACCTCCCTTAGCTTGCAAGGAGACAACTTAGATAGAGAGATTGGGGATAAAGGTGACAACACCTGATCTGAGCCGTTGTCGCGGTGCCTAGATAATCTTTGCGACAACATTTTTTGTCGCCGTTGCCGGGGACCCATTTATTGGACTTTGGCTTTACGACATTCATCTCTTTATTCATCTTTCATCTCAGGTATTTGGGTTAGTTTCTTGTCCTAGTGACGACTCCATTGGCTTCATCTTCCATAGAAAATTATACGAGAAGGCATCCAAATAGCTTGATTAATCCTACTTCAGATCCTGAAAGGGTTTTTAGAGTCTGATTACACAAGCCCTCTTCTCGTACACTTCTTGATAATCTCGGCCATGAAGCTCTCTCTGATATCCATTCTCTTTTTTGTGATCCACTTAAAAACGATATCATGGATGTTTTTATCCCGTGTAATTTTGCTAATATTCAGGGTTATCCCTATGTTAACCCTCAAACTGGAATGGATAAATTACCTTCTTTTTAGGGAAATGAAGCAGTTAGTGTCAAGTCTCATTTGTTTGCTTTCACTAACTGGTGGAATAGATTTGCAGTTGCAAATAATAATTTCGAGGATGTAAAGATGAGAACTTTTGTTCTTACTTTTGGTGAGGATGTTGCTGAATGGTTTATGGAAAACCTGATAATTCATTCGATACTTTTGAATCAATTGTAACTGCCTTTAAGGAAAAGTATGGTGATAAAAGAGAAGATAGGCATTTGGTAAGAGAGATCAGCACCATAAAAAAGAAAGAAAATGAAATGATTGAAGAGTTTAACAGGAGATTTAATGGTATCCTTAGAGAAATATCTCAAACTCATAAACCTCCTGATGGATCTCTTCTGAATTTTTACTGGACATTCCTGGAAATCTTCAGCCAAAAAAATCGGATAGTTCTCTCCGATCACCCCCATGATTGAATCTTAGATCTATTTGGTTCAGATCTGCTGAGTGACTGTCTTCCTCCCGCTCTTTGTCGACTTAGCTAGGCACAATTCTGCACCATCAGAATTTCCACCACACCAGCAACTGCTGAAGATCTGAATCACTGCTTCTGGATCTCGGCAATACTGCTCCGCAACCGAAAAATAACTGGACTGCGTCCCTTTGGCTAGACTCTGCGTGAGCAAACTGGCCCAACGCAACCTCTACGCAACATAGGCTGCTCCTACATCCCTCTGAAAGGTGCTGCGTTGTCTTTGTGTCACCCAGATGGGACTGCGTAGCCCCTTCGTAGCTCTTTTTGGGACTGCATCCTCCTGCTGCTGAGCTGCCCTTTCCGGATCTGCTGCTTCAACTGCTACCCTGCTGAAAATATGTCTTCAGCTGATTTTGCTGGAGATTCAACTTTATCTGCAATCACTTTGACACCATGTGAAAATTTCTGAAGACAGTAATACATAAATCCTATTGTAGTATCTTGGTTTACTTCTCCTACTTGTGATTAATTATACAAATTATTTTCAAAAAATATTCAAAAAATACCGAAGTAAACACAACTAACATCCTGCACACATACAAATCATTTACTAGATATTAATTTCATTCAACAAAGTGACACAGATTTTTCGGACAAATTTCCCCGGAAAAACCCAATGCAGGAAAACCGGTGCAGTAGATACGAGGGTTTATTATTATAAAGTAAAATCTAAGTACATCAAATCTTGGTACCTTTCTGGTTAACCCAATTGAGAAAAAAATAGATCTGCAACAATACCTGTTGTTCTGGAGACTAAAAACTTGACTGATCCACACCCTCAAATAGGATTTATAGGACTCAGCCAGTTTCTGCCTCTAGAAACTCCAGCACTACCCCTGAAGCCCCTGCGTCAGCCCTGCGTGCCTCTGCGCTGGCCTGGAGAGGGCTACGTAACCCCAGACTGGGTGATGCAGTCCCTACGCTGCCGTGGATGGCCTCTGCGTAACCCTTGAGGTCTCCTGCTGGCTTACCGCTGTCCTTTCGAGGCTTGAGTAGCGGCCAAAGCCGTCTGTGCTGCGCAGCTGATGCGTAGCTGCTGCTGTTGCCCCTGCTCCTCTACGCTACTCTTGATTGTTACTCCTCTACCTCTTGTTGACTCTTGGCTCAAGTATCAGATCATCCCCTCAGCCAATACTACCCCTCGTTGTAGAAAACACTTTTGGAAATTCTTAGCAAACCCGCCCTAGAGTTCTATCTCAATCTCTCAGCTTTGCCTCTGTGTGTGTGTCTCCAACTAACCCTTAAGCCTCTCTCTTACACTTTTCGTTGACATATCAATGATCGTGATTTAATCTCTTATCGACGACTGAGATTAAAAGACTGTTTGATCTGCTTCACTTAGAACATTTCATCACATGTGTTTAATTTATTCACTTTCATTTTTCTATTTCCCTAAGTTAGACGTAGGGTCCTCATTTAAAAATTAATTATTTTAATATCTCACACATTAGATGAAATTTCTCCAAACGCTTTCTGGGTTTTGGAGGTCAAGTGTGTGTTAGGCCCTCCACAAAATTTCAGGGCTAGAGCACATCCGATGCTATCTCAATACACAAAATCTCAACACTACCTTGTATAGGCAACTCATTGGATCATTGATGTACCTGGTCAACACTAGAGCAGACATCTATTATGCAGTGAATACCCTCAGTCAGTTCATGGTGAAACCAAGGAGGGCTCACTAGGCAATAACCAAACATGTTCTTAGATACTTGAAAGGGATAGTCGAGTATGGGTTGTAGTACACCAAAGGTAATGAAATCCAGTTGAGTGGGTTCCCTGATGCAGATTGGGCTGGAAGCACAATGGATAGGAAAAGTACCAGTGGGTATTGCTTCAGTCTCAGATCAGGAATGACTTCCTGGTGCAGTAGGAAACAGAAGTCCGTCGCACTAAGCTCAGCCGAGGCAGAATATATGGTACCAAGCACAGTTTCGTGCGAGGCCATATGGCTTCGTAAACTGTTCTTGAAAGTACTCAAGAAGAGGATGGAACCGATCAAAGTTATGTGAGATAATCAGAGTTGCATCAAGCTCTCCGAGAATCCTATGTTTCATGACTGGTCGAAGCACATTGACATTAGGTGCCACTTCATCAGAGACTATGTCCAACAAGGAGCTGTACAGTTGAGGTACACTCGTACAGAAGAAAAGGTGGTAGATATCCTCACTAAGGCTATGAGTAAGATTAAGTTTACTTACTTCAGAGAAAAAATGGGGATGGTCGAGAACCCTTTCCATTAGAAGAATGGGTGGACTTCAGAGTTAGAGGGAGCTGCAGTACAGAGGAGGCGGTGGAGAGATAGTGTCACAGGTGGCAGTATAGAGGGCAACAACGCAAAGATGAGGGGCAACAACTAGGATATCAGCAACACAACAGATGCTTTAGAATCAGAGCAGTATAGTTGGTACTCTGCTTGAACACTTTCCTCACTAAGAGGGAGTGTTGATTTTTATAGCATCAGGAAGTGCTCCAGGTCTCAAATTTTGAGGAGAGGCCTGGACTACAGTACTCCATAGAACCCATAAATCGTTTGTGGAAATTCCACTCAGATCTTGCCTTATTAAACTAATTAATTATTTTAAAGTGATCCCTAAGTCTAAACTTAGGGAAATTAAAAAATTAAAGGGTATTAATAAGGAAGAGTGTGAATCTTCTAGAATGCGAAGATCAAGTCATCTGTTAATCTGAGCCATTGATTAAAGACATGATTTGGGCCATTGATTCATCAGCGAGAAGACTATAAGAGAAGGCTTGAGGGTCATTTGGAAAGCAAGCCGGGCACATTCTCAGTACCTGCAGGAAATCGATTCTGAAGTAAGAGAATTCGATTTCAGAGGGTGAGTCTGTAGAAGCGGGGTTGCAGAGACAGAAGGAGGAGGGAGAAGTCGGCAAAGGCGGAGAAGAAGGAAGACATAGGACGAAGGGAAGGCATCGATGAGCAGCAGAACTAGCCCTCCATGCAGAGTTAAGCAATCCAGGCAGTGATTGCGTAGAGGGGCTACGCAAATTGACACAGAGGGTGCTGGCAGACATCCTGTGTGTTGGGAATTCTTCTGGATTGTCTGGAAAATATATCAGGTGTATGCTATTGATTCTGCTTGTCATGAATTCTGTAAATGATTTTTTCACTGCTGAAGATTAATAGAAACCCTCATCTGCTACGTCGGTTTTCCCACATTGGGTTTTTCTGGGGACAGTTGTCCAAAAATAATTGTGTTCATGTGGTTGTTTCTATTGTGCTATATGTGTTCTATTTGTTCTTCTGCTTTTGATTAGAGTGAATACTGCAACTATGTTTATTTCAAAATTTTCTGAAGCATCTGTAAATAACTTATCATAATAAGTAGGCGAAATAAATCAACTACTGCAGTAACAATTTTCAAGTGAAAATTTCACACTCCTAACACCTTGGATGTCTGGTTGATTGGTAGTGGTGCTTCAAGGCACCTCACTGGTTATAAAGAAGCCCTCTCTGATTTGATTGAGAAGGATACTAATTTAGAAATTATCCTTGGAGATAATGCCACCTATCCCGTGAAAGGGACATGGACTGTGACCCTTCACCTATCTCAAGGTCAAGTCCTTCGCTTACAATATGTGTTGTATAAAATCTTGATTTTTATAGCATCGGGAATTGTTCTAAGTCTCATTTTTGGTGGAGAGGCTTGGACAACAGTTATATAGAGAACCTAGAAATCGTTTGTGGAAATTCCACTCGGATATGGGTTTATTAAAATAATTATTTATTTTAATGCAGACCCTAAGTCTAAACTTAGGGAAATTAAATAATTGAAGGGTATTAATAAAGCAGAGTGTGAATCTTCTAGAAAACGAAAATGAAGTCATCTTTTAATCTGAGCCATTGATTAACGATATAATCTTGGCCGTTGATTCATCAGCGAGAAGACTATAAGAAGGGGCTTGAGGGTCATTTGGAAATCAAGCTGAAGACATTCTCAGTACCCGAAGGAAATCGATTTTGAAGCAAGAGAATTCAATTTCAATGGGTGAGTTTGTAGAGGTGGGTGTGTAGAAGCAAAAGGAGGAGGGAGGATTCAGTTATCGGAGAAGAAGAAGTCTGGAGGATGAAGGGAAGGGTGAGATGATCGGCAGCAAGAACCCCTCCACGCAAAATTCCATAGTCTAGGGAGAGACTGCGCAGAGCTCTCACGCTGGATGATGTAGAGGGTGAAGGAGGTCACCTCGAGGGTCTGAAATTCTTCTAAAGGTTCTAGAAAATTTAGCCAGGTGTATGCTAATTTTTCTCTGCTCATCAAGACTCTTGTAAATGTACTTTCCATTTTTGAAGATAAATACAAAACCCTCATTTGCTGTACTTCTTTTCCCACATTGGGTTTTTCCGGGGACAATTGTCCAAAAATAACTGTGTTCATATGGTTGTTTCTATTGTGCTACTTGTGCAATTTTCTGTTCTTATGCTTTTGATTAGAGTGAAGATCTGCAAATGTGTTTATTTCATAATTTACTGAAGCATTTGTAAATAACTTATCTCATAAGTAGGACAAATAAACCAATCATTGCAGTAATAATTTTCAGTCTTGAAAATTTCACATGGTATCAGAGCAAAAGGCTAAAGACAGAAAGGGAGGATCTGCCATGGATCAGAGATCCATCATCTGGAAGGGTTCACGCAGTCAAAGGGACTCACGCAGTCCTCCAGTGCACGCATAAATGCAGAGGTAACACGACATGAAAGTGCTTGCATCCAGAGTAGAGGAGGACCTTGCTTGTATGTCGAGTACAACTCCTCCAAGTGTTTGGTATATTGACAGTGGAGCATTTTCTCACATGACGAGGGTTCAAGAATGTTTTTCGAGCTACCAAGAAGAACAGATGAATTTCCAGATAACTATGGGAAACAAGGCAAAATGTACCCCCATTGGGAGGGGTACCATAACATTTCAGACAGAAGATGGCAACAAGACTCGAGCCACAAATGCTCTGCATGTACTAGGGTTGGGGATGAATTTACTCTTAGTGTCTCAGCTGCAGAACAAGGGCTATGACGTATACTTTATTAGAGATAAGGTGTATGTCAAACACTGTAGCTGGAGCCAAAAGACACAAATTGGAGTGAGGAGTCACAAGCTATATAAACTCTAGTGTGAATGCCCGGTGGCCTTGATTGGTAGTACGAACGACAGAGATCTGAATGAGTTATGGCACAAAAGGATGGGGCATCTACATCATGGAGCGCTGAGGATTCTCAAGAATACTATCATAGGGGCTCCTGAATTCATCACGAAGAAATATGAAGTTTGCAGGGGGTGCGTACTAGGGAAGTACGTTAAGGCAACTTTTCCAAGAAGCAACAGAAGAGCCAAGGGTGTATTGGAGTTAATACACTCAGATATTTGCAGTCCAATGTCCATAACTGCTCTAAGTGGTGCAAAGTATTTTGCTACCATCATTGATGATCGTTCCAGAAAAACTTGGATCTATTTTCTGAAAACCAAAGATGAAGTCTTTCATCGATTCAAAGAATTCGAAGCCTTGGTAGAAAACTATACGGGAAAGAAGATCAAGAAGATGCGATCAAATAACGGTGGAGAATATATCGATAAGGACTTCACAAATTTCTGTGCAGGGGAAGGCATCAAGAGAGAATGGACAACTCCATACAATCCAGAGCAAAATGGAGTTGCTGAACGGAAGAGTCAGATCATAATAGAAGATGCAAGGGCAATGATGTACGATCAAGGTATGCCCAAATTTTTATGGGCATAAGCCTGCAATACAATAGTACATGTACAAAACAGAGTTCCCCATAGAGCCTTGGGGAAGGTGACTCCTGAGAGTGTGTTCACAGGCAACAAGCCAGAGGTGAGCCGCATCATGATATTCGACAGCATGGTGTACTGCCATGTTCCAGATGAAAAGAGGAAGAAGTTGGATTAGACTGCAGAAAAGGGTTTTCTTGTGGGCTATAGCGAGAATGCAAAAGCATATCGCATCTATATTTCAGAGAGCAGGAAAATCGTGGTAAGAAGGGATGTGAAATTCATGGAGAAGAGAGCCTTCAGGAAATCTCGAGAAATGGCCACAGATACACAGATTGAGGAGGATCCACTAGTACAGCCTCAACAGCCTATATAGGATGGGTCAAGTGCCTCTCCAATGCACATAGGATTCTGAGGAGAGTCCCTCAGAAGAAAAACAGGAAGGAGAGCAGGTGAGACCGAGCAGAGAACTTCAACAAATTCTAAAGGATCCAAAAGAATTTGTTGGAGCCCCTAGGGAAGGCAAGAGGATACAGAAGCAACTAAGAAAATATCAGGCACTGGAAGCTCAGGTTGGAGAACCTTCCAACTATCGGGAAGCAACTCAGCATCAAGTATGGGTGGATGCCATGGTGGAGGAGTATAGCTCCATCGTGAAAAATGATGTCTGGGAAGTAGTCCCTAGACCACAGGACAGATCAGTTGTAGGTTCTAGGTGGATCTACAAGATCAAGTATGCTGTAGGTGGCAGCATTGAGAAGTTCAAGGCAACATTTGTAGATAAGGGGTATGCACCGAAGGAAGACATTGATTATGAGGAAACCTTCGCCCCTGTAGCTTGCTACACTTCTATTAGATCCGTCATCTCCTTGGTAGCGTAGATGGAATGTGACATTCACCAGATGGAAGTCATGACAACATTCTTGAACGGGGTGATAGAGGAGGAAGTGTACATAGAAAAGCCAGAGGGCTTCGAGACACATGAGCAGAAGACTCATGGTTGTAGGCTTAAGAAAGCCTTATATGGTTTAAAACAAGCTCCCAGGGCATGGTATGGGTGAATTGATAGCTACTTGCAGAAGATGGGGTTCGTCAAGAGTGATGCAGACCCCAATCTCTACTACTTAAGAGTAGGGGATAAGTTGTTAATTCTGGTACTATATGTGGATGATCTGTTTTTGACTGGATCATCCAAGCTTATCAAGGACTGCAAGGAGAATCTGGCTACAAAATTCGACATGAAGGACCTGGGGTAGATGCACTATTTTCTTGGATTAGAAGTCTGGCAGCAAAAAGGGGAAATCTTCTTGGGGCAAGGAAGATACATGCCAGAAATCTTGAAAATATTTCAGATGGAAGACTGTAGGCGCATGGCCACGCTAATGATTACTAACTAGAAGAAGATAGACACAACGGAAGATGATGAGGCCGATCCCACCTTGTATAGGCAGCTCATCGGATCATTGATGTATTTGGTCAATACTAGACCAGACATCTATTATGCAGTGAATACCCTCAGTCAGTTCATGGTGGAACCAAGGAGGGCTCACTGGGAAGCAACCAAGCATGTTGTCAGATATCTAAAGGGGACAGTCGAGTATGGGTTGAAGTACACCAAGGGCAATGAGGTCCAGTTGAGTGGGTTCACAAATGCATATTGGGCTGGAAGCACAGTGGATCGAAAAAGTACCACTGGGTACTATTTCAGTCTCGGATCAAGAATGACCTCCTGGTGCAGCAGGAAACAGAAGTTCGTAGCACTTAGTTCAGCCGAGGCAGACTACATGGCGGCAAGCACAGCATTGTGCGAGGCCATATGGCTCCGCAAGTTACTCTTGAACCTACTCAAGAAGCAAATGGAATCGACTGGGATTATGTGTGATAATTAGAGTTACATTAAGTTGTCTGAAAATTCTGTGTTTCGTGACCGGTCGAAACACATTGACATTCGGTGCCACTTCTTCAGGGAATATGTCCAAAGGGGAGCAGTATAGTTGCGATACACTCCTACAGGGGAACAGGTGGCAGATATCCTCACAAAGGCTGTGAGTAAGATTAAGTTCACTTACTTCAGAGAGAAGATGGGGATGGTCGAGAACCCTTTCCATTAGAGGGAAGGGTAGTCTTCAGAAACAGAGGGAGCTGCAGTACGAATGAGGCAGTGGTAGAGACAGTGTCATAGGCAACAGTACAGAAGGCAGCAGCGCAGAGATGAGGGGCAGCAACGAAGACAACATCAACGCAGCAGATGTTATAGAGTCAGAGCTGTACTGTGGTATCTTGCTTCAACATTTTCCTCGCTAAGAGGGAGTGTTGATTTTTATAGCATCGGTGTTAAATTTGGACAACTAAGTCCAAACTCCGGGTTGTGCTGCTCAGATGACGATCCCAATATTTTTATTGGATTCCTCTTTCAGAGAGTTGTAATATTGATCTAAAGATCATCTCGATCGGATGAGCAGAACATGTACTTTGAATTTATTCCACTTATGTACTAGGTCGAACTGGAATATAATATAGACTTAAATGTCTTAAAGGACGTGTCTCACACCCCCAAAGATGCCTATATATTGGAGAGACTTGGAGTTCATTATACACACAATGTGTGGAGGATTTTCTTCTCTCTTGATGGTGATGGAGCTGTGTCTTTGTGGAGTATTCATTGTCTGGGTTGTTTTGGGGTTGTGTGACACGCATGGTTGAATGACCTATTGGAGACTTTGCTAGTTGAAGTATCCTGCTGATCACCATAATGCCACCATTCATTATCTCTTTTTTGGCTTGTCTTCCATCGATCTATTGGTATGTTCTATCTGCTTCAGTATTTTGTGCCCTAATTTGAAATGGCATAGAACATGTTCACAAATTAACATGGTATCGAAGTTGAGGTGAAGACAAAGCCCAATCCATTGTGCAAGACACAACAAGAAAGGGAGCTCAATAAAGGAGGGAACTTGGCCGCAACAAGGAGGAAGGAACAACGTGGGCAAGAGACTGTTTCTGGGGCCGTTTCAGGTGACCAAGGTGCTATAGGAGGCCAAGAAGAAGAGCTGGAAGGCTGAGACTGTTGTAGATGTTTGCGGCCTTGTTTGAGGGTCAAACAGAGGTATGAGGAGGCTGTTTTGGAGGGCTGTTAGGGAGCCGCAACAAAATGAGGTAGGCCGCAGGCGTAGCCTCTCCAAAACAGGCCAGCATTAAGGTGTTATGCGCTGCCACTTGCCCAGAACAACAGCCCACAAGGAGGCCATCTCACCTTGCCTAAGCCGCAACCCTAATTGAGGTTTGTTAGGTAGAAAAGAGGGCTAAGAATAGCCAAAATCTTCAGTGTATATGAGCAGCCCTACAGGTGATGAAACCCACAGATATTAGAAGGATTTTTGAGCAAAAGTTTAAGGCTGGAATAATGGTAACTAGCCCTAACCAAGCCGAAATCAACAACAAAGGAGCAGACCAAACAACGAGCAAATAAGGTATGTTTGAATAAGGTTTATGTGCTATTTATGTGTGAGAAATCTCTGTAATAGGTTGCAAAAAGGAGGGTTGGTATAGCAGCAGTATAGGATGCCAGTTTCAAGACGTGAGGACTTGGAGAAGCCCTTCTCTCTAGGCCGAGTATCTATTTGGGTATGCCGTAAAGCCTAAAAAGACGTTCAAGTTAGGCCACAATTGATTAAAGCTAGAATGAAGGAATGAAAGACCTGGAATAAAGATTATGCACAAGTTTTATTCAGGGCTGTCATGATCTAACAGAAAACCCTAACCAGGGCAAAGATCAGTGCACAAGTTGAAGTGTAATCAAGGGCTGAAATATGTAGTGCTTCAAAGGTATGCATTTGTATTTTGGTTTCGATTTATGCACAATTTGGAGAGATGTTGAAGATCCCTTGTTCGAAAGGCATATTTTTTGGGGACCTTTTTACTGTGAAGGGAGGCCAAGGCAGCTCCCTAGAGGGCCGAGTCAATTAAAGGCCGCTTCAGCCTGCGTAGAAGTGTTGTGGATGCAAGGAATGGTAGCATATGCTGCTGTTGGTGAGCCACTGCACTTGGAAGGCTACTTCAGCCGCTTATGTTCTATGTTTGGTGGAGATTACAAACTAAGCCGCAATCTCTACAAGTAAGTGTGATAACACATAGTGAGGTCTCCAGAAGTAGAATGCGGACAATACAATGCAGATTATACGTAACAACAAATGCATCAAATGCATAAGCAAGACAACAGTGACATTTAGAAGATGACACACTGTGTCATTTAAGACCACATGTTTTGGAGTTGTGCACTGTGATTAGAGGGGCCAAGAGGGCAGATGTGTACGGGTTACCTTGAAGAGGAGAAATCAAGATGAGGTATGTTCATAGGTGATGAACAACAATGGTTGATGTGCACTTATGACTGTGCTAGATCTGCGTAAAAGAAAGGTGTCATATAAGGTATGGACTGGCATGAAGAAGGGTTGATTTAGTGTTTGGAACAACTGTATGATTGGTTCCTAGATCTATGCAATTTAGGAGACAAATTGTAGAATTGAGATCTGAAGATTTGAAGCCTTAGATCAGTCAACCATTAACTGTAGTTGGGCAGATTTGAAAGCCCTAAGAAGCAGTCCTTTAGTGGAGTTGAAAGGATTTTTAGAGGGTTGACTGTGGAAGCCCTTGGTGCAATATTATGAAGCAGTCAGATTGTTGACAAGATGGGAAAATCTGTAAGCCCTAGGGAGAGTGATAAGAGAAGTTGATTTGTCATAGAGTTTGGCCAATTTTGGTAGCCTTAGGAGCAGTCTTCTGAAATGACTAGAAGAATGACAAATGGGTAGATTTGGAAGATAAGAAGTAGTGCAGGATGCAATGTCAGATGTAGTAGATGAAGACCTCAAGTGCAGGATCATGAGAGAAGGAATCATGATATGTTAAAAGGTAGATTGGGATCCCTAGTTCAGTGAGTTGCAGTAAAGAAAATCTTAAAGGGCTGCTTGAGGAAGCTACAACAGATCTCCACAGAATAACAAGTAGTTGCTGTAAGGTAAGTATGAGTACTTCTGACACAAACTGAGGCTTGTCAATATATTCTCCCTGTTTGACAGTGACATATGGCAGAATATGTATGACCATGAAGTTTGAAATCTTCAATACTATATGGCAGTATGACAATGATGAAGAAGATAGTGATCGGTAAGATAAAATTATGGCAACATCATAATCAATGATATGACAGTGATGACAGTTCTATAGCCGCAAATTTGAGGAGCTAAATTTGTGATTCTATGTCACTGTCATTATGACAGTGACATAGACAGACACCCATGTTTACGAAATTCATAATAGCAGTAAGCTTGTGACAGTATTAGTCTTACATTGGAGTGTAATGATAAACTTGAAAGTGTGAACTGAGAAGTTTTTGCAGCCTTCAGTCACGTTGTTGGAGTCTTGAACCATGATCAGCAAAGCCTGTGAAGTTTTGATCAAATATTGTATATGATATGTGCCAAGATGCATGATAGCTATATGACAGTATATGGCTATGAGTCTTGGATGGCTTTGACTGTGGGAGAATAAGATTCAGGCCCCTGAGTACAAAACTCCTTTCCAAGTTGGTGTCTAGGATGCCCTCATTTAAAATAGATGTCTTCTCTCACAAGAGAAGTTGGCATTAAGAGGGAGAATACAACTGTATATGCTCCTGAGCTAATATCATTGCTGAAAGAATGAAGACCCTCATGGCTCAAAGATATATGGCTTCAAGGGGGGAATTCCAGTAGAAAAACAAGAAGCCATATAAATACCAGAGGTATCTAGCTGCCATGAGTACAATATGAGCCAGAATCATTTGGAAAAAAGCTGTAAAGTATCAAGTCTGGAAGGATGTGATACACAAAGAGTACTAGTCCATTATGGAAGGTGATGTCTGGGATATGGTCTCTAGACCACAAGACAAAGCTGTTGTCACCTCGATATAAGATCAAGCATAGATCTGATAGAAATATGTTGCTTGAGATTTCTT
This sequence comes from Pinus albicaulis, assembly GCA_034641835.2. Classification (NCBI taxonomy): domain Eukaryota; kingdom Viridiplantae; phylum Streptophyta; class Pinopsida; order Pinales; family Pinaceae; genus Pinus; species Pinus albicaulis. Next base: position 44,018,550 of record CM076575.1, on the reverse strand, counting down.
TTTAGGAAGGCATTGATTATGTTTGCACCTATAATTTACTATTACCCTTGCTACTACGCAAGGACGAAATCTTCATTAGATGGATGTGAAGAACGCCTTCCTGCATGGTGCGATAAAGGCAGAGGTGTATGGAGAGCAACCCTTGGGATTCAAAGTCTAGGATCGAGACACCCATGTTTGCAGGTTGGCTAGCCCCTAGGGCTTGGTACAAAAGGATAGATAGCTACCTGATGAAGCTGGGCTTCACTCGTAGTAATGTTGATTCAAACCTTTACTTCAAGGTTGATAAAGAGAAACCTCTCATTCTTGTGCTGAATGTGGATGACCTCTTCCTGATAGATGTTGACCCTCTCATTCATCAGTGCAAGAGGGAGCTTGCTGCTAAATTCGAGATGAAGGACCTAGGACTGATGCACTACTTCCTAGGCCTGGAGGTCTGGCAGAGACCTGGCGAGACTTTTCCTTTCTCAAGGAAAATACATTGTGAAGCTTCTGGGAAGAATTGATATGGTGGACTGTAAGTTCGTGTTGAATGAAGCTCAACCTTAAGAAGTTGAGTGGCAGTGCTGCAAAGCCCATGTTAGCAAATTCTATTGAGTATCATTAACTCGTAGGGGCCTTGATGTTCTTAGTGAACACCCGTCCAGACGTATGTTGTGCAGTGAACACTTTGAGTCAACACATGGTTGATCATAACATTCACTGGGTTGGTGCCAAGAAACTCTTGAGATATCTCTGTGGCACGAGAAACCATGGGCTGAGATACATTGCTGGGAGCATGACACTCCTTGAATATACTGATGCCGATTGGGCTGGCAGTGTGGTGGATCGCAAGAGCACATCTGGATGCTGCTTCACACGTAGATATGCTGCTTCACACGTAGATTTGCTTCGGGCAGGAAACAAAAGTCGTTAGCTTTGAGCACCGCTGTGGCCGAATACTTTGCAGCATGTATGGCCCGTTGTGAAGTCAGTTGGTTGCGAAAGCTCTTCTGATAGCTGTTCGAGCATGTGCTAGATGCCACCGTTATCCCGTGTGATAACCAGAGGGGGATTCGTTTGTCATAGAATCCCGGGTTTCACAATTGATCCAAGCATGTTGATGGCTGGTACCACTTTATCCGAGATATGGTACAGCGAGGCGCTATAAGGCTCGATCATATAGGAACTGATGAGCAGGTCGCGGATATTCTCACAATGCCCTTGGGGAAGGTCATGTTCCTAATCTTCCGTGAGAATCTTGGAATTGTGGAATGACCCTAATTGGAGGGTCCTATTGGACAATGAGCTCTAGGAGCTCCCGGGGGGCTTTTTGGGATAGCTTCTTGGTGCTATAAGCAACCACTGGGCTAGGATTGCCAAACCTAGTTGGAGTGCTTCTACCCCATCGTGATGATATTGAGATGGTTTACCTCTCTCTGATCTATGCTTTGTATGCATCCTACCCATGGAGTTTCGGATTCATGGGAAGTACCTCTCATTTGGCCAATGAGGTGGGAAATGTGAATAGAGACCATAGCAAGACCGATGGACACATCAGAGATGCCATACTCTCTATGTTTAGGATGGCACATGTCCAACAACTTGATTTGGGATCAAGTTTAGCAAGGTTTCAGACCTCCAACTGACTTCGGGTCAATGAAACTAACTTCAGGTTAGTATATGACTGTCTTGTGTCCTAGTGAGGTTTCAGACCTCCAACTGACTTTGGGTCACGTAAACCAACTTCAGGTTGGAATGAGACTCTTTGTGAGTCCTATAGAGGTTTCAGACCTCTGGGCTGAATCTGTTAGCCGGGAATGATGTCTTGGTGACTGACGCACTTATGTTTTGAAATAAAGAAGCCAACGAAGCAAGTTACGGCTGAATGACGAATGATGTTTGGATTGCACTAGTGGACGGAGTTCTCCCTAGTTGAGAGGGAGTGTTAAATTTGGACAACTATGTCCAAACTCCGGGTTGTGTTGCTCAAATGACAATCCTAATATTTTTATTGGATTCCTCTTTCGGAGAGGTGTAAGATTGATCTAAATGTCATCTTGATCGGATGAGCAGAACATGTACTTTGAATTTATTCCACTTATGTGCTAGGTCGGCCTGGAATATAATATAGACTTAAATGTCTTTAAGGACATGTCACACACCCCCAAAGATGCCTATATATTAGAGAGACTTGGAGTTCATTATACACACTATGTGTGGAGGATTTTCTTCTCTTGATGGCGATGGAGCTGCGTCTCTGTGGAGTATTCTTTGTCTGGGTTGTTTTGGGGTTGTGTGACACGCTTGGTTGAATGACCTATTGGAGACTTTGCTGGTTGAAGCATCCTGCTGATCGCCGTAATGCTAGCATTCATTATCTCTGTTTTGGCTTGTCTTCCATCGATCTATTGGTATGTTCTATCTACTTCTGTATTTTGTGCCTTAATCTGAAATGGCATAGAACATGTTCACAAATTAACAATCGGGAAGTGTTCTAAGTCTCATTTTTGGTGGAGAGGCTTGGACAACAGTTATCCAGAGAACCCAGAAATCGTTTGTGGAAATTCCACTCGGATATGGCTTTATTAAAATAATTAATTATTTTAATGCGGACCCTAAGTCGAAACTTAGGGAAATTAAATAATTAAAGGGTATTAATAAAGCAGAGTGTGAATTTTCTAGAAAACGAAGATCAAGTCATCTTTTAATCTGAGCCATTGATTAACGATATAATTGTTGATTTATGGTAGCATCGGATGTGCTCTAGCCTTGTAACTTTGGATATAGGCTAAGACACATGCATTCCATAATACCCAAAAATGGTTTTGGAAATTTCCACTTAGAGATGGTTTAATTAAAATAATTAATCGTTTTTTAATGTTTTCCTAAGTCTAAACTTAGGGAAACTTATTAATTAAAGGGTATTAATTTAACTAAGTGTGAATCTTCTAGATAAATTCATGGATCACCTCCAAGTTACTCTTAGCCCTTGATTATGTTTTAATCATGGTCGTTGAAGGGTTAATGGAAGAATATAAGGAGGAGGGTGAGGGGCCTATGGAAAAACACATTGAGCACATTGAGCGTTTGGCATTTTCGAGTCTGTGTGACGAGACACAGCTTTTGGTCAGAATCAAATCACTAGGGCGGGGTTTTCTAAGTGATTTTGATTCAGTGATGAGATTCAGAGAGGGGCAGACGCAAAAACTAGTCAGGAGGACCAGGAGTGCATTTCAGAGAGGGGCAACAGTGACGCAGAGAGAGACAATGCAGTCACCTGGAGGGGTGACGCAGTTTCTGAAGGAACTCATGCAGAAGTGACGCAGTGTCTCTTTGATCCAGTCCGAAGATAGCTGGGAGCTGGGGTTTCTGAGCCAGGAGGGCCAAAATCCAGTTTTGGATCAGTCTAGACCAGTTATTGAGCAGAGGTGACGCAGTTCCAGAGATTGCCCACGTAGGCTTACGCAGTTCCGGCGTATACATCATGCAGAGGCAGAGAGGGGATTCACCAGCATTGTTCAGATCGGCCGAGGATTTGTAGAGTGAGGTATATCTCACAATTTCATTAGTTGTCTAGATTTCTCTGAAGGGTGAGCCAGATATTGGCACCCTAGTTGTACTCAAGATTCTGCTGCTTAATAATATAAAATCCTCAGATCTGCTCCACTGATTTTCCCGAGTTGGGTTTTTCCAGGGACTTAGTCCAAAAATAACTGTGTCAAATGTGGATATTTTTCATTGTATTTTGTTCAGTTTGTTTCAACACTTAGATTCATTCCGCAATATTATTTGTGTAGACTGCTTCAGTAATTACTTTGGTATTTCAATGTAATGAAATAATTAAGAAAAATAATAGGAGAAGTAATTCAGATTTGTTGCAGTAGGAATCCAGATTTAGGATTCTTCATATGGTATCATAGCTTATTCACGCTGAATTGCAGGAGAAACAAGAGTGAACCAGGAGATTAGCGCAGGAGAAACTCGGATCTGCGTAAGTAGCAGCAGACCCTCCCAGAGATTACGATGTCCAGGGCAGGAGGGCAATCCAGCGTAGAAAAAGGCTCCCTTTGAGAGAGTTGACAGAGGGGTAAGCATTTTTCAGTTGCAGAAGAGGCAGCATAGCAGACTAGCGTAGCTGAAGGACACAGTTACTGCACAACAGTAAGAGCTGGTGCGTAAGTGTCAGAAAATCTTTGAAAAACACAGATTGGGGATTTCTTGACCTTGGAGAGTTTTTTACTCAAAGAAGCTCAGTTTTCCCGTGTAGCAGCAGAAGCGGTGACTTACTCCACAAGGAGTGCGTAAGTCCAACTGAGCAGAAGGTTAGAGAAAGAAATTGACAGTTGAGGAGATGCCCAGCAACGGACTGCTTGACCAAGATAGATTGGAGGGTGCCTCCAACTATGTTTTTTGGAAATCAAGGATTGAGTTTCTCCTTGATGAGCATGATCTGAAGGCCTTCACTGAAAATGCAATTGCAGAACCCTTGGATGCAGCACACCTGAGAAAATTCAAGAAGAATATGGCAAGAGCCAAGCAATTGATCCTAGATGGTGTGAAGGATCACATCGTGCCTCACATAGTAGCAAAGGGTACTGCTAGAGAAATGTGGGTAGGGCTGGAAAACCTATACCAAGGATCTTCTGAGCAACGAAAGATGTACCTGCAAGAGAAGATGCATAATACCAGAATGAAGAAGGGAGAACGTTTTGACTCCTCCTTGTCTCGAATTCAGGAAAACCGAGATCAACTGTCACCAGTAGGGTCAGCTCCTAGAGACTCAAAGCTAGTAAGGCTCACTCTGAACTTCGTTTCAGAAGATTATCAGTTCTTTATCCAAAGCATTTTGGGCAGAGAAAGACTCCCAGGATGGGAGGCGATGTGGGTAGCTGTGCAGCAAGAAGAGCTGAGGAGAGATGTCCTGAAATTCCATATAGAGGATGGCAGTAGCAGTTCAAAAGTAAAGAAGGAGGAAGAAAACACAACCCTTGCATCAAAGGGGCAACAGAGGCAGAAGAAGAAAGATCTGTCTCAGATCAAGTGCTTCAGGTGTGGAGAAATGGGATATTATGCCACATAATGCCCTCTTAATAAAAAGGATAAAGAGGAGAAGCAAGATCCTCAAGCCGGAGCTGCCAAGATTGAGGCAGAAGGAGATTGTGCTATGTTAGCTCATATTCCGAAAGGAGAGAAATGGGTTGACTTGGAGTTGTAGATCCAGAATCTACAAGGGGTAGGATCCTTGAGTATTTCCGAACCCTTGGATCACATGTGAGCTACGACAGCCTAAAGACAGTAGCAGGATGGATAGTTGCAGCGGAAGATGAGAAGACAGTGCAGTGGCTAGCAGTACTAGAGCCTGATCAACGCAGAGAGGGAGCAACAACATCAGTAGTTGAGCAGCAGCAGTGCAGTGCACACTGGTGCAACGTAGTGCAGTGCAGTGCTCATGCAGTGCAGGGCAACAACAGCGCAGTATTTTCAGAGAGCTAGTGCAGAAACTAGCAACAGTCAAACTTATTTTTTAGTTGCAGAATTACTTGTCCAATTTCGGATGTTTTTCTGTTGCAATGAGCAACAAGTGTAGTAGCAACAGTAGATGAGCAACAGCAGCACAGTGCAGAGCAGTGCTCACACCGTGCATAGCAGTGCAGCAGCATGGTTGCAGAATTCAGAGGGAGTTGCAGTACAATGGCAGTTGGCAGCAGCATGCAGAGTCAACAGCAATATAGATGCAACATTTTTTGCGAAGTGTTAGTGAGCAGCATCAACAGAACAACAGTAGATGTTCCAGAAGTCAAAATAGCAACTCATTGAGTTGTTTTGCTAGAGCACTTTCCTTGCTAAGAGGGAGTGTTTATTTATGGTAGCATCAGATGTGCTCTAGGCTTGTAACTTTGGATATAGGCTAAGACACATGCATTCCATAATACCCAGAAACTGTTTTGGAAAATTCCACTTAGAGATGGTTTAACTAAAATAATTAATCGTTTTTTAATGTTTTCCTAAGTCTAAACTTAGGGAAACTGATTAATTAAAGGGTATTAATTAAACTAAGTGTGAATCTTCTAGATAAAGTCATGGATCACCTCCAAGTTAATCTTAGCCCTTGATTATGTTTTAATCTTGGATATTGTAGGGTCAACGGAAGAATATAAGAAGGAGGGTGAGGGGCCTATGGAAAAACACATTGAGCACATTGAGCATTTGGCATTTTCGAGTCTGTGTGAGGAGACCCAACTTTTGGTCAGAATCGAATCACTAGGGTAGGGTTTGCTAAGTGATTTTGATTCAGTGATCAGATTCAGAGAGGGGCAGACGCAGAAACTGGTTAGGAGGACCAGGAGTGCATTTCAGAGAGAGGCAGCAGTGACGCAAAGAGAGACATCGCAGTCACTTGGAGGGGTGACGCAGTTCCTGAAGGAACTCACGCAAAAGTGACATAGTGTCTCTTTGATCCAGTTAGGAGATAGCTGGGAGCTGGGGTTTTTGAGCCAGCAGGGCCAAAATCCAGTTCCGGATCAGTCTAGATCAGTTATTGAGTAGAGGTGACGCAGTTCCAGAGATTGCCCACGCAGGCTTACGCAGTTCCAACGTAGACATCATGCAGAGGTAGAGGGGCTTCACCAACGCTATTCAGATTAGCCGGGGATTTGCAGAGTGAGGTATATCTCACAATTTCATCAGTTGTCTAGATTTCTCTAAGGGGTGAGCTAGATATTGGCACCCTAGTTGTACTCAAGATTCTGCTACTTAATAATATAAAACCCTCAGATCTGTTGCACCGATTTTCCCGAGTTGGGTTTTTCCGGAGACTTAGTCAAAAAATAACTGTGTCAAATGTGGATGTTTTTCATTGTATTTTGTTCAGTTTGTTTCAACACTTAGATTCCTTCCGCAATATTATTTGTGTAGACTGCTTCAGTGATTACTTCGGTATTTCAATTTAATGAAATAATTAAGAAAAATAATAGGAGAAGTAATTCAAAATTGTTGCAGTAGGAATCTAGATTTAGGATTCTTCACAAGAATCTTGGCCGTTGATTCATCAATGAAAAGACTATAAGAAGGGGCTTGAGGGTCGTTTGGAAATCAAGTTGGGGAGATTCTCAGTACCCGAAGGAAATCGATTCTGAAGTAAGAGAATTCGATTTCAGTGGGTGAGTTTGTAGGGCCGGGTTTGCGAAAGCAGAAGGAGGAGGGAGGATTCAGTTATTGGAGAAGCAGAAGTCTAGAGGATGAAGGGAAGGGTGAGTTGATCGGCAACAACAACCCCTCCACGAAGAATTACACAGTCCACGGAGAGACTGCGTAGAGCTCTCATGCTGGATGATGCAGAGGGTGTAGGAGGTCACCCCGAGGGTCTGAAATTCTTTTGAAGGTTCCAGAAAATTCATCCAGGTGTATGCTATTTTTCTCTGCTCATCAGGACTCTTGTAAATGTACTTTCCATTTCTGAAGATAAATACAAAACCCTCATTTGTTGCACTGGTCTTCCCACATTGGGTTTTTCTGGGGACAATTGTCCAAAAATAACTGTGTTCATATGGTTGTTTCTATTGTGCTACTTGTGTAATTTTCTGTTCTTATGCTTTTGATTAGAGTGAAGATCTTGAAATGTGTTTATTTCAGAATTTACTGAAGCATCTGTAAATAACTTATCTCATAAGTAGGAGAAATAAACCAATCATTGCAGTGATAATTTTCAGTCTTGAAAATTTCACATGTACCTGATTTGAAGAAGAACCTTGTGTCTATTTCGGCAATGGAAGACAAAGGATTCAAGGTGGCATTCGCTGATGGAAAGATACGTATCTGGAAGAAGAACTTCAAAGAAGCTCTTACTATTGGTTTTAGAGTTGATACACTTTACCAGGTTGGAGGAAGTCCATTGGGGGCAATGTCATGTGATACAACTCTTCTAACCGAGTTATGGTACCAGAGGTTTGCACACCTTCATTACAAAGCCCTTCCCGAAGCAAGGAAGGTGGTGGCAGGGATGCCTGAGTTTAAAGATGATCATGAAGGTATATGTTAGGGTTGTGCCGAAGGGAAGCATACAAGGGGACCATTCCCCTCAAGTGTCACAAAGACATCTGATATCTTGCAATTGATTCATCTGGTATGCTACCCGTAACATCCTTGGGAGGATGTTCCTATTACATGAATTTTATAGATGACTTCTCCTGAAAGACTTGGATATATTTCTTGAAGAAGAAGGACAAAGCATTCAAATGGTTTTGTACCTTGAAGGCCTTGGTGGAAAATCAAACCGAGAAGAGAATCAAAATTTTGAGGGCCGACAATGGGACTGAGTATGATTCAAATGAATTCAACGACTTTTGCAGGGAAGCTGATATTAAGAGGGAGACCACAACTGTGTATACTCCTGAGAAAAATGGTGTTGCTGAAAGAAAGAACATGACCATTGTGGAAGCTTCTCGTGCCATGCTATATGACCAAGGTCTTCTGAAGTTTCTATGGGGAGAAGCTGCGAACATTGCTGTGTATGTTCAAAATAGATGCCCGCATTCCACATTGGACTCCAAAAATCCTGAAGAAGTCTTCTCTGGTGAGAAACCTGATGTTTCTCTTTTTAGAATTTTTGGTAGTCCTATTTACTTTCATGTGCTGAAAGAAAAGAGAAGCAAGCTGGATGCTTTTGGAAAGAAGGAATGTTTGTAGGCTACAGTGAAACTTTGAAGGCATATAGAATCTATGTGCCTGGTCAAAGAGAAGTGGAGATATGCCACAATGTCACCTTCGATGAAGAAGTTTCCCTCAAGAAAGTTAGGAATCTTCCTAGTTCAAAGGAAGACAAAGAAGAAGAAGAAGCAGGGAAGCAGGAAGAGACGAAGGATGAAACTATGCCTGATGTTGAAGGACCAATGGATCTTATTGATCCACCTCCTTCAAATAAGAGGAGACCCTCATGGCTCAGGGACACTGTCGAAGATGCCGAGAGACATATTGCCCTCTATGGGTTGAAGCAAGCCCCCAGGGCTTGGTATGAGAGGATAGATAGCTACTTGATGATGCTAGGCTTCACTTGAAGTAATGCTGATCTAAACGTTTATTTTAAGGTTGATAGAGAAATGGCTCTCATTCTAGATCTCTATGTGGACGATCTCTTCCTAACAGGTGCTGACCCTCTCATTCATCAATGTAAGAGGGAGCTAGCTTCCGAGTTTGAGATGAAAGACCTAGGACTGATGCACTATTTCCTAGGCTTGGAGGTATGGCAAAGGCCAAGCGAGATTTTCCTTTCTCAAGGAACATATGTCGTGAAGCTACTGGAGAGATTTGGTATGGTGGACTGTAAGTTTGTGTCGACACCGATGGAACTCAACTTTAAAAAGTTGTGTGGAAGCGTTGCTGGGCCCGAGCTGGGAAATCCCATCAAGTATATACAACTCGTAGGGGCCCTGATGTTCTTTGTGAACTCTTGTCCGGACGTATGTTTTTCAGTGAACACTTTGAGTCAACATATGGTTGAGCCTCATCACATTCACTGGATTGGTGCCAAGAATCTATTGACATATCTTCGGGGCACAATCAACCATGGGCTGAGATACACTGCCGGGAGTTTGAGACTCCATGGATATACTGATGTCGATTGGGCTGGCAGTGTGGTGTATCGTAAGTGCACATCTGGATGTTGCTTCACCTTGGGTTTTGCTTCGATATCTTGGATGAGTAGGAAGTAGAAATCGGTGGCTTTGAGCACTGCTGAGGCCGAATACATTGCAGCAAGTATGGCCTGTTGTGAAGCCGTTTGGTTGAGAAAGCTCTTCAATGAGCTGTTTGGACATGTGCTAGATACCACCGTTATCCTTTGTAATAACCAGAGTGGGGTTCATCTTTCTGAGAATCCTGTATTCCACAATCGATCCAAGCATAGGTACCACTTTGTCCGGGACATGGTACAACGAGGCGCCGTAAGGTTTGATCACATAGGAACTGATGAGCAGGTTGCAAATACTCTCACGAAGCCCCTGGGGAAGGTCAAGTTCCCAACCTTCCGTGAGAAACTTGGAATCGTGGAAAGAAACCTTATTGTTAGGGTCCTGCTTGAGTTGGACTATGAGCTTTAGGAGCTCCAGGGGGCTTGGGGATAGCTTCTTGGAGTTATAAGCACACACAGGGCTAGGCTTGCCAAACCTTGTTGTGCTTCTACCCCACCGTTATGATGTTTGAGTTGGTCCACCTTCTCTTTTATCTATGCCCTGCATGCATCTTACCCATGGAGTTTTAGACTCATGGGAAGTACCTCTCATTTGGCCAATGAGGTGGAAATGTGGATAGAGATGAATAGCAAGACCAATGGACGCATCAGAGATTGTCGTACTCTCTATGTCTAGGATGGCACGTGTCCAACACCTTGATCTGGGATCAAGTATGATGAGGTTCTTACCTTTGGGTACGTGACAGTAAACAAACTTTGGGTTAGTACGTGACTCTTTTGAGTCTATTGAGTTTTTACCCTCTAAACTGACGCTGGGTCAGTAAACTAACTTTGGGTTAGTATGTGACTATTTTGTAGTCTATTGAGGTTTCACCCTCTAGGTTGACTTCAAGTTAGCGGAGTGTGATGTCTTTCGACTCACTCTCGTTTGTTTGTCCTTGAGAAGGCAAAGCATGCTACAACAGGATGACGTAGGAACGCATGATGACAGTACATGATGTTACTTATCACTGGATGGCACAAGTGGACAGATGGAGTTCTCCCTAGTTTAAAGGGAGTGTTAATTTTGGGCAACTAGGTCCAAACTCCATGTTGCACTGCTCATATGATGATGATTATATTTTTGTTGGATTCTTCTTTCGGAGAGGTGCAAGATTGATCTAACGATCATCTTGTTTGGATGAGTAGAACATATATTTTGATTTTATTTTCCACACATGTGCAATTTGTCAAGGTCGGCTTGAATTGAAATGTAGGCTCACAAGCCCAACAGATGTGTCACACACCCTCATTGATGGATATAAATTGGAGAGACTTGATGCTCATTTGCACATCATCTCATCACAAACATTCCTCATGATCTGGTTGGTTTGTACAGCCTAGAAGAGGCTTCTCTCTCTCCCACGTGTGAATATGGATGCCGGAAATCTGGATGCTGGAAATATGGATGATGCAGGAAATCCTTTTGTTGACTTGCGTTGACTATTTTGGGAGCTGTCTCATGAGGTGTGTGTGACACTGAAGGAACGCTGACCTTGTATGTGTTTGACTGAACCTCCGGGAGGTTGGAAGAGTTGGTTTGACCAGCCAAAGTCTTTGCTGACTAGGGCATCCTGTTGACTGTTGTAACAAACATTTCTCTCTATTTGTAATATCCCCAAAGGGACATTTTAAATAAAAATGTAGAAAAATAACTGAACTCCACAATATGCCGTAAAATCACTATTTACTCAACAGAAGATTGCCATGTAAAATAAATACGCGTAAAACACTGCAATCCATTAACAAATAGAACAGGAAGAATCTCGACATTTTATTATAAGTAATAACTGTGGTTACATATAAATCTGACCCAAAATAGCTAAGATGGAAAACTGGCCACCAAGATGAACTATTGCATTGCGCTGGCCTCCAAAATTGAACTGCTGCACTCTCCCTCCGGTAACAGCTGTCACTGAACCCACTGAAGATAATGAAGCACAAGTTGAAGATCTGAATGATCCTCACACCAATCCCTGAAGCTTTGCGAAACTTCTAAGTGAAGTCTTCTCAAGAGAGTTGGGTTTTTGTCCAACACTCACAAATCACCTGAGGGTTTCTGTCCTGGGGCTATGCCTGAAGTAGAGAACCACGTCTCACACCTCTCATACAATAAAATGACATGATCCAAAGATATCCCTCAATGGCTTCCTCCCTTTCTTTTATAGATCTCTTGGAGCCTTCTAGAGCATTATTTTATTATTATTTTATTCATGGTGCACTTTTCCCTCTTATTAAAATATTCATTTTTAATGCAGAAAAGAGTAAATCGGCTACCATGTCTCCCCTGATCACTGAAACTCATGCCCAACCATCCCATCATGTAGGTATCCTCGTCCCGGTTCCAATGAGCTATTACACTAAGGTGTTCCATCATGTATTCCTCCTGGAATGCCACCTTGAGCGTAATTCGCTGAGTTAAGCCTACAAATAACTCAAATTTCCAAAAGTTGTCGAAATGCACCGGAACGAAAGCCAAACTGCTCAGATGATGGAATATATCAAGCGAATGCCACCGGACACCATGGAAACTCCTCAAAACTCCTCCAAAAAGCCCTGGAGCCCGTTGATAGCACCAATTTGTACCTGTGACCTGTCTGCTCCTAACTTTGGAAGTCCAACCTAACCCTGTCGTAGGTGACACCAAAAAAGGGAATATTACAGATCTTTCGCCCCAATATTGCTTGCCCTCAATCCAAATATGTGGGCCACTCTGTTGGCCCGATGCAACTAAGACCCAATGCTTGGATCCCATACAAACCTCCTGGTGCTACTATGTGCCTGTGTCAAGCCACCCGGAATAGACCCCTCAATGCCAGGATCCCAAACTGATCTCTCACTGTACCTGTCATCAAACAATCCTCTTGGATCCCCACGCCACGATTGCCAATCATCACCCAAGTCCCACGGCTCGGACTGCGCACTGCCTTTGGCTATAACTGATGCTCTAAGAGGTGAAGACCATGTCTCCTGCTGCGCTGTATCTATGACGGTGTAAGCTGCCCCACCAACTGTGTACCAACTCATCACCTCTCTCCAATCCAACCCCTGACTAAATCCAATGTTGATTCTGCTCTCTTGAAACCGGGATGGGATGCTGAAGAAATGTTGATCTGTGCCCCATTGCCAACTGGAATCTGTATCATATGTCATGTCTAAGGGTCCCTGCTCCACTGTGCTCCCTACGAAGAATATTGTACCATCAAGAGGGTACCAACTCATGATCTCTCGCCAGTCCATCCTAGAAAAAGAGTCCAATGTAGCAATAACTGCATACAGAACACTGCTCTACTCTGTCTTCCAACGAAAGCTGTCTGTAGAAGAAATCCCATCTCTCTATAATGGGCCAAAGTGGGCAAGATATGCTGCAAGCCCCATCGATGTACTCCTGGAGGGTGCTACTCACTGAAAGTACTGCAGCTTTGCCGACTGCATGTACATCTATCTGCACCTCATCAATGTGTCGGCCCAAAGATGGATGCCCACCATCTCCAACAACTCATCCCTCTCCTGATCGGGAATGTAATGCTCCTACTGTCCCCTAGCCCCCTGCAGAACTATCCCATCAACCTCCAACATCTCCAGAGGATATGGATCTGCAACTGTTGTCACCGTATTCGTCGTCTGTGCATCTGACTGCTCCTCGTCAGTGGCTAACCCCAAGGTTAGCCACATATCCATCATAGACTCAATGTGAGCCTCCATCCGACTCTCCCCCAAAGGACTATCATGCCTGATGTGCATAGTATCCTCTGCTGCTGACTTAGGCTCCATCATATGCTGCTCTGGCTGAATTGTCACAAGTGACTCATCACCTAGAGTATCTCCCATAGAGTCCCCTGACTGCTCACCCTGCATACTAGAATGCAGCTCTGACCTACTGCCATCAACTCCGCATGACTGCTCTTGCTCCCCAGAAGCATCATCATCTGATCCCATGGACTCATCTGGAGAAGAGTCCTCATCCTGACATACAAAAGGAATGTCTCTACCTGCTCTACCTCTTCCACCTCATCTGCAACTCTCAAACATGAGTGATCATGCCCCCATGGTCCTTTGCAAATAAAGCAAAGTCCCTTCCTCCTGAGTTCATTTCTGCTGTGTGATCCACCAAACTGGAACAACTCCTCCCTGGTCAACTGTCTCTTGAAAAGCTCAATGTTCTGCTCAACCAGCCCTTGGGCTAGTTCATAAGCAGCAGGTGAGACCAACTGCTCTCTCCTCCAAATGCTCAGCAACCTAGTCTGCAACTCCCAGCAAATGGCCTCATGGACTACCATACATGATGACAGGATGGACTGCATGTGTGCTATGACTGTGTCAGAATGATGTCTCCTAATGCTAAAGAAGCATTGGAACATCTGCAGAATGAAGCCATCACACTCAAAGTCAAACATGATCTCATTAGTCTGGGTCATGGCCATGATTTCTAAAACCTTAAGCTTCCTCTCAAATGTGGAGCCTGCATAGTTGTCCAAATCTCGAAAGGTTCCTACTATCAGTTTGAAGATTCTTTTCATAATATCATCATTGTAGGGAGGGAAGGGTGCTGTTATCCTCAAAATATCACTGAGACAAGAGGCAACTATAAGCTTGACTCTCTCACTTGGATGGTCCAAGAGTCTAGCTTGTACCAATGCAAGCATAGATGGCTCCAAAGCCCAATTTAAACTCCAATCAGATTGCTCTACCTTTGAAAGGCAGGATTCCAGTTTCTCTAATATGGGAAAGTCATTTTCTGATCTTCCACTCTTTAAGTCCATCCCAAGTGCATAAAGCCAATTTCCCACTTCTTCCTCTTTTTGTAAATTCCTTGGATGCCTTTGTTGGAGCAAAGTATGTACCTTCTTGGAGAAGGGTCTGCTGTTCTGTTTTGTTTTGTGGTCTTCTGATGCATGGTGGTTCAAGGAACCAACTTTTATTCTTCTCAAGCTATTTAGGAATCCCTCCATTGTTCAACCAATGGTGTGGTCACTGTTTTCTGAGTTTTAAGTCACTGTTTCAGCTAGGCATTTAGTTAAACAGTTAAGCAAAAAACATATTATAGGTGGCTATCATCAATTTTATTTCCAGAATATTTCATACAATGTTCAACATATTCCTAACAAACTTAAGAACAATGAATGTGTAGTATGTAGATCAGAGTGATATAACCTGGAGAACAGACCAGCAAATTACCCACTGTAACCACTTCCAGAAATTACCGAGTAATCGCACAATCATGCAGGGAATAAACTTCTAGTCTGGAACCAATGTCTTTGCACCTCTAACCCTTATGCTAACTTGGCCCATAGTGATCAAAATTTTCCACAGTACCCATGTACCCTCTAAAAATTTCTGGTGAATGCCTTTAGCGCAATTCCAGAGTTATAATCTTCAGGAGGATATTCGTTCTTTGTAGGTTATATCGACAACTTCAACTTGCAATTGACCCATTATCTTTTGGAATTTTGGGTTTGATTACACGCTACAACAAGCTCACTGGTTTTAAGCAATGTATGAACATCAATACGCTGGTGGAACACTGTCGATCCTTACAGCACAATTCCCATTTGTAGCAGCCTCCTAAATATTGCAGAGTATTTTCACAGCAAATCAAGACCAATATGAAGGAACCCTGGACTGACGGACTGATTTCTTCTTCCAATTTCTCTGTAGGTGCTCGAATGGGTCTCATAAAAGAATTAAACCAGCAGTTGAGGCACCTTCTAGCAGGAATTAATTACATACAGGTGCTAAATAAAACACATCCAACAGAAAATGGAAGAATAGTGTGAGCCCTCTTAGCAGCAACTGATAATTCGTGGCGTCAACATTATCTTCTACGCACATGCTGCCAACGATTTCTGTAATGAACCTAGCTGCCGATCTTTCTCGGTTAGGTACAACGCTTTCATGCAGGCATAATGACAAGGGATTGATCTAAAGTAGGATCATATCCATTACTAAGCGCACGTGCTTTTCCAATTTTGTTGGAAATTGCATTGGTGTATCAATTTTGCAACAGACATGGGTTCAATGTGCACTCTCGGTTTCGATGACGTTCAACATTGTTCAGATCATGTTATTGTAGACAACCTCCCCACCAATCCGCTGCCACGACCACCAGCTTCGTGTACCGGTAATAGATCGGTCTAGCGCTGACCCCCGTCGTATTTTTCCCCAAGGCTTGGTTTCATTTTGACGCAAATGCAAAAATTTGCGGTTTTTTTTTTTTAATATTCTGCTGTGCTGCAGACTCATTTGTAACTATGATTCCGATAAGCCCACAACAGGGATAACGGAACTCCCTATTCATGCAACCTCTGTTAAAGGAGATCTCTACAGTTTCGCTTCACGATATCCGCATACAACAGCTACATGATTTATCAAATCAATTATATATGCAGCTTACACCTTCTGTTGTCATCGGCAATAGCGGTAAACCCGGACGCTGCAGTAGTTATGCCCCCACCCGATAGTCCCCGTCAGCGTCAAATTGGATGAAGTTTACCTAGGCCCTGTTATCGGAATGTTGTTTGAGCTACCAAGATGACGTGGTTGCTCCTTCGCTCAGAGTGGTGACTCAAAATGCGACTTCAGCCTGGTCAATCGGTCTTGCCGATTTGAAAATTCAACGCGACAATTTTGAGAACTCAAATGTGGCTACAGTCCTCTATTCTGCCCACTCGGTTTTATAACCCTCGCTTCATGTGAATGGCCTAGCACTTTTCTATAAAAATCTAGCCTTCGTCGCACAATGAGAATTTCATTTGGTGACCCAGTGAATAAAACCACGCTACCTCCATAATTTGGCTCTTGTATTGCACACGAGATGCCGAAACTGGTTCCCAATCTTGACAGTGGCTATATTTGGCCCAATATTAATCGAGAACATTCAAATGAGAGAAATTCATACACCTTGAGATCTTCAGCCATTTGTGATCTACCTTGGCAATAAATAAATAAAAAATATTCCGAAAACTCGTTCTCCTTAAATCCTTCAATCTATTTCAATAAAATTTGAAATCCTTCAATCTGAAAACCCACGGTTGAGCCAAGACCAATGCTCTGATACTACTGTAATATCCCCAAAGGGATATTTTAACTAAAAATGCAGAAAAATAATTGAACTCCACAATATGCCGTAAAATCACTATTTACTCACAGAAGATTGCCATGTAAAATAAATACGCATAAAACACTGCAATCCATTAACAAATAGAACAAGAAGAATCTCAACATTTTATTATAAGTAATAACTAGGGTTACATATAAATCTGACCCAAAATAGCTGAGATGGAAAACTGGCCACCAAGATGAACTGCTGCACTGCGCTGGCCTCCAAAACTGAACTGCTGCACTCCCCCTCGGGCAACAGCTTTCACTGAACCCACTGAAGATAATGAAGCACAAGTTGAAGACCTGAATGATCCTCACACCAATCCCTGAAGCTTTGCAAAACTTCTGAGTGAAGTCTCCTCAAGAGAGTTGGGTTTTCGTCCAACACTCACAAATCACCTGAGGGTTTCTGTCTTGGGGCTACGGGTGAAGTAGAGAACCACGTCTCACACCTCTCATACAATAAAATGACATGATCCAAAGATATCCCTCAATGGCCTCCTCCCTTTCTTTTATAGATCTCTTGGAGCCTTCTAGAGCATTATTTTATTATTATTTTATTCATGGTGCACTTTTCCCTTTTATTAAAATATTCTTTTTTAATGCAAAAAAGAGTAAATCGGCTACCATGTCTGCCCTGGTCACTGAAACTCATGCCCAACCATCCCATCATGTAGGTATCCTCGTCCCAGTTCCAATGAGCTATTGAACTAAGGTGTTCCATCATGTATTCCTCCTGGAATGCCACCTTGAGCGTAATCCGCTGAGTTAAGCCCACAAATAACTCAAATTTCCGAAAGTTGCGGAATGCACCGGAACGAAAGCCAAACTGCTCAGATGATGGAATATATCAAGCGAATGCCACCGGACGCCATGGAAACTCCTCAAAACTCCTCCAAAAAGCCCCTGAGCCCACTGATAGCACCAATCTGTACCTGTGACCTGTCTGCTTCTAACTTTGGAAGTCCAACCTAACCCTGTCGTAGGTGACACCAAAAAAGGGAATATTACACTATCTTTGCTGGACAAGAAGAATTGTAAATTCTGATTTATTATATTGGCTTGTCTTTTGTCGATCTATTATTATGTTCTATCAACATTTACTTTCAATGATTATGTGATTGCTAATTTGAATTGGGCCTATAAGAAAGATTGAAGTAAACTGCTTTAAGCATAGAACATACCATGGTTATCTAAATTTAACAAACAGGGATGATTAAACTTTTGTTTTATATTTTCCGAGTTATTGCTCTTCTATAAGCTAATAATGTCCTTCATTTCTCATAGATAAGAATTCTAAACTTCACTACATTTTTCTAATTCCCTTTCCCACCAAATGATAATGGATAATCCCTAGCAGATTCCAATATTACAAGGATGATGTTCTTAATGTCCTACATATTGTAAATGTATGATTTTGATAAGTTCCAAACAAATAATGAAATATTCATATTTCTGAATTTTAGGATCCTATCTCAACAACATTCATAAGCTTGCTCTCTATATGGTGACTAGCTTGTAATATTGATTTTGAAATTTCTTTGTTTTTATCATGATTTAATTATATGGACATTGCTACTAATCTCTATAAGCATCTCTAATTAGATCAACTTCAATATCAATGATGTCACTTGCTTAGATGTTATTGCCAGTTATGGCTTTCAACAAAAATGAAGTCAGACAAATGACCCTAAAGAAAAATCAGGTTTATATTGCCCCTTTTTAAAGCCTTGGAGACTTTTGAGGATTGGTAATTTTCCAAATTGTCATAAAAATAGCGATTTTTAGGGGTGGTTCTCTAGGATTTGATGTATGATTTTTCATCTATGGTTCTAGTAGTTACTTATACTTAACCAACTGTTGGTGCCTTCTTGTTTTATATCTAGGTTATACTAATTAATGTCCTTATAGCATATGAACCACCCTTGAAATATCTACGATGACACTAATATTTTGGTAGAATTTTTCTTTATCGACTTATGTATGTGGGACTGTACCATATTCCTTGTTAGAAATCGAAGTTCTACATAGATGCTAATATTTAACTCACTAATGTGTTGTGTTTGTTCTTGTGTTTTCAGGAGGAAATATTGGATGAAACTGATGAGTACATTGATGTCCATAACAAGTAAGTGGATGAACACGATACTGGGTCAGATTTAGTTTTTCTTGTGTTCAAGTTTAACCCTGCAGAAATGTCGGGAGCATAATTTGATAGGTGCTATCTGACAAATCAGGATAAAGGTTAATATGCTGGCAATGGGAAGAAGGTCTCCTTTGACTTTATCGTCACCCACATCAGCATTCTCTACTGCAGAAGCTTCTCCTTTATCTTCAGTTCAGCCGACACCTCCATTGACATCACCTTTATTACGTTCACCCATTTCACCTCATCCCCAATTACCTGGGCCAAAGCCGACATTATCAGTCTCTCCGAGCTCTTCACTGTCAGGTTCACCAAAATTTCTGCATGGTTCTAGATTACAAGTTCTGCAACATGAAGGTGGCTCAAACTATGTAAGTTCTTTTATAACTTTTTCCACATCACAGACATTTGATGTCTTCTTTTATGACATTCTCCATGCTTTACAAAATGAAGAAAGTTCATTCCTTCCCCCTAGAATTAAGAGAAAACATATATAGGGTCTGAGAAAGTAAAAAGTATTTTGATGGTATTTGAACTACTGTATGGTTACAAGTTTTCATGAGCTTTAGAATATTTGCAACATACCCTAGGAGGAAGCCAACACTGTTCTCGGAAATTGGAAAATAATATATAGATCGCCAATGCCACACACTCCTTTGTCAGGTGTACCCTTGCAGTTTGTGTTTAGACTTGACTGTGATGATCAAAGGTTAAAATGCACGATTTTCAGGAACTGGGTTGATTGTGGTGTTAAAAACTAATTTTTAACCAATGTCCTTTTATTTTGCCATTGAATGGGATTCAGGAAATGTGCAATCGTCTTTACTAATTCAGAGGCATAAAGACAAGAAGCGGAGAGGTCATGGATTTTGAGAGTGATATTATTGTTAACTTGAGTTTTCTCCTTAGTGTTGTAAGGAGGTAGCTATAGTGAAATGCAGAATAATAGTTCTTGTAGAATATGATGACATCAGAATACCAATTGCTTGTTTAGCAGATAAAATTTATATTAATGACCAAATTTTCTGCATTCATCTTGAATCGTTTTTGGAGCCCCCACCTCAAAAAATATCCAATAAATTTTTAATGGAAAATATTTGCTTGAGTTGATTGTAAAAGGAAAAAATATTCTATGCTTTAGCTTAGTGTCTGATCAAAGTTGCGATGTAAATTAGCAAAAGTGCAGGAATATAGGTATTCTACACAAATCAGACTACTCATAACTGTTCTAGAGAAAATAGTGTTAGTTTTTGTAGCTCGGACAGGTGTTCTAATCTCAAATGGTGTCTATGAGATTAAGGAACACAATAGGATTAATTATCTCCAATACCCAGAAAAAGTTTCCAAGTTAAATTGTCTTAGTTAAATTGATTAGCCAGTTTTAATTATTTTCCGAAGTCTAATTTAGAAGTCGATATGATCTTAGCCATCGATTGGAGTTTGATTATGGCCGTTGAAACTTGATTCCTGAACGAGAGATTATCTGATGAGATCTATGGGGATTTTGGAGATCATTCGTGAGACAAATTTACAATGATAGAAAGTGTGCAGTGACAACATGGGAGACACTAGAAACAAGGGTTTTCAGCAGGAGAGATTGAGGAGAGAATTTCTGGAGAGAATACTTCGCAGATTGCTTCCATTCTGAGAAATAGAAGGAGGTCGATTTTATTCTGTAGTGGGAGTACGAATTTCCAGAGTGAGTCGCCAGATTATGCGGTGCCCATTTTCAGAGGCTCGTTTCAGCTTCCAGTTGCCATAACTATTTCCCGGAGGTACTGTGAGTTAGTTTAGCGAGTTGTTGGAGGCAGATTATCCTGCTGCAATAATTCCCAGAAGGTAGTGTGCATTTCCAGAAGGAGGTGTGAGTTGGTTCAGGCAGAGTGAGTAGCCAGTTTGAGGTAGTGCAAGTTGCCAGAGTTGGGCCGAGTTGTTTTCTAGTGGGTCAATTTGCTTCTTGAGGTTTGATTTGACTAGCAGAAGTGAAGAACTAATTTTGCCGGAGTTTTTGCTAAAGAAAGGCAAATTAGTTTAAGTAATACTTGATTTGATAACAAATCTCTCATCTGCAAAACTGGTTTCCATTCGTGGTTTTTCCAGTGACTATTTGGTCCAAGAATATTGGTGTCAAATTTTTATGTCTGTGCTACTTTGTTGATTCCTGTGATTATTTTTGTGGAATTGTAGTTGTGTTTTAATTCATTATTTGTCGTAAGTAATTTACAGAAGACAAATAATCAGCAAAGATAGAAGATTAATAACCAGTAACTGCAATAGAAGTTTCACATGGTAACAAAGCTACTCTGTGAAGCATAGATTTGAGGGTAGAAGAGGCTCAGCGCAGGGGACAAGAAGAGAAATCAAGGGTTTATAAAACCCAGCTCGAACTCCTTCAGATTTATTTGGGTTTTGTCTATTTTCTGAGGGTTTTCAGAAATGGCTTCTGTTGGATTGAGAGACTAGGACAAATTGGATGGAGCTTCAAAGTTTGGTGTCTCGAAAGCCATAATTTCTTTTTTGTTGGAAGAGAATGGTCTCAAAGATTATACAACCAGTGTTATAATTGTACCAGAAAATCCAACACAACTCATAGCGTACAAGGAGGATGCCAAGGCTAGAAGAATAATCCTTGATGGGGTTAAGGATCACATCGTTCCACAAATCGTAGACTTGGATATAGTGAAGATGATGTGGGATGCCATCCTAAATTTGTTGTAGAATGCTACCGTGAACAGGAGGTTGATTCTTAGGGAGAAGTTGAGAAATACCCGGATGAATAAGGGCGAAGACATTGTTTGCTACCCCATCAGGCTCAGACTTGTCAAGGACAAGTCAACAATTGTCGGAGATCAATTATATGATGATGAACTTGTGAGAACACGCGGGCAGTTCTGAGACTGGCGGAGACGTTACGTTTCAGGCCAGTCAATGGACGAGATACACTATCGAGCTGGGATCAACTATGGAGCAATTTCACTTAGGAGGAGCTTAGATTGAGTCTTGTCAGTGGCAGCAGTAGCAGTAAGCCCTTGAAACGTGAGGATGATGAGAACGTGGCCCTAGCAGGAAAGGGAAAGGCCAAGAAGTTGTCTAGTAAAGAGTCTGAGTAGAGAAGAAAAAGGACGTGTGTAAAATCAAGTGTTTTGGTTGAGGTCAGAATGGTCACTATGTCAATCAATGTCCAAACAGGAAGAAGGGTGGCAATAAGAAGAAAGGGAAGCAAAAACCAACAAATTCAGCGGATATTGAGGAACAATCTTCAGGGCTAGAGGATGACTTCACTCTCATAGCTTTCTTCTCTAGTTCTGCATCCACAGGTGTTTAGTATATTGATAGTGGAGTGTCATGTCATATGATGGGAGTTAGAGAATACTTTTCCAGTTACGAGGAAGAGGAAGTGGGCTTCCAAATTCAAATGGAAATAAGTCCAAGTGCACTCTATTTGGAAGAGGGACAATTACCTTTTAGAGGGATTCAAGAAAGAGTATTATGTGAAAATTCCTTGAATGCAACAACTGCAGATTTATCTTCTAACTGCTAGCATTTTATTTTTCTTTAGAATTATTATTCGACAAATAACGATAAATTCAGTATTGCATTCTTCACAATAATTACATTGCAGAAATATAAAATATGGAATTGAGAAATAGATGCACATATGCAAAAATATAACACCATTATTTTTGGACAATTGTCCCTGGAAAACCCTGAAGGGAAAACTCTAGTGCAGTAGATGAGGGTTTTATTATTATCTTCAACTTTTTAAGAGTACAATGATCCGCTTGCCAATCTTTCAAAGCTACGACAATATTCTACTGACAAAATAATTTGGAAGACACCCTTGTCTCCTTCTGCAGCTAATCTGGCCCTCTCTGGCAAACTTGCACTTCTCCTCTTGCTTGCTTTGCAGTCTTGAAATGTGCACTGCTTGCGCAAATAAAATTGTACAACTTTGGAAATACCTCCAAGCAAGTCGTCTAGCCTCCCTCTTCCTCTGAAACCCACTTGCTATGCGTGCAGGACACTGATCCGATAACTAGAAACTAAAGCATGGTTTCTCTAGCAACACGCACTTGGTAAATTGTCTAACTCGCACTGTTGTATTCGGCCTCCTCTGCAGATGAATTCGGCCTACTCTTTCCTATCTCCCAGACACTAGAAAATGCCAAGGAAAATTCCTCTGGACTCCTGCTCTCAAATCTCTATTGATCCCTTGCTCCGATGGTTTCCCTAGCTTCAATTGCGTCCTAGTTGAATACCTGCAACTGGGCAGTCGAACTATTTAACTCATGAATTTTGTCTTCGCCAATCCCTTCGACCTGCTCTTATAATCTCTTATTGGAGTCTCAACAGCCACAATTACATCTCAATTGATGGATAAGATCAATTTGACTTCATCAATAGCAACCTCTAGAGAATAATCAAACTTCCTTAATTTATTGCCTTTAACAAACCACTTTTCTTAAGTTAGACTTAGGAGATATTTTAATTATGGCTAATTAAGTTAATTCAGGCGTCTCCATGTCTTACCTTGCGAAACCTTTTCTAGGTTTTGGAAATCTCATGTTCCTTAGCCTCTTAGACACAAACTGAAACTAGAACACATGTCCGCTGCTACCATATCCAAAATCTAACACTCCCTCTTAGCGAAGAAGGTGCTCTCCACTATACCCATGTGTTCTCTGAAATAGACAAACTTGGCATCAATGTTATCGGAACCGAACCGGTCATCGAACCGGAAAACCTTGTGGACCTGGAACTGGTTGGAACGGGAAAAAAACTGGGAAAAAAACCGGTTTACCAAAAATACATAAAATATTCATATTTTAAAGAAAAAACAAATATATTCATGTCCATCCATATGAATCCAAACCATTTATACACAAATATGCAAAAGTTCTCATTTATATAGCAAGTAATAGTGCATACAACCAAAATAGCACTTGGTGCAAAACATCGTTGAACTTAAAATGTTACAAACATCAAGAAGCAGGCTCTAAAAGGCCTTTATAGTCCAAAATAACATCATAGATCATAGTATTATACTACAACCTACAATACTACAACCTACAGCTACAACAAATCAATGATCAAAACATCAATCATCAATCATCATCCCGATCGTCCTCCTTATCCTCATCTGAAGAATGAGTAGCATCCAAGTATACAATGGGATTATGGCTTGATTCCCATGGCCCTTGATTTACCATCTGAAATTTTGGAGAAAATTAGCTCCAAAATCTTTTGAAATCAACTATGTAGCAACCCCAACAAAATAAAAAAAATCTTCCACCAGTTGCAAAAACCACTGAAGAAAACCCAAAGATCTTTGGGAAAAAAAATCTTTGAAGTATCTCGAAAATCTGCCAACCCAACAACTCTGCAAGACTCCAATCAGCTCTTCAAATCTACAAAAAATCTCCCTTAGAACAACCCTACAAAAAACTCTTTGAATTCTCCTCACCGAACTCAGCTCAAGAATTGCAAGAGACTCGAATGAATAGTGTGAGTGCAATAGAGGAGGTGGGGGTGTTTAAGTAGCTTTAGAGGGGGGCTAGGGTAGCGTTATTAACTAGGAAAAATAATAATTTAAAAAAAAAATTAAAAAATTACAAAAATTACAAAAAAAAAATTAAGAAATTTTTGTTTTTTTTTTTTTAGTGCCGAGGCTTGTGAACCGGTGGGCGGTCTACTGGCCAGTCCGGAACCGGACCGGTGCTCATTCAACCGGTTCGATCTGGGCTCCAGTCGTTCAGTTGCGGAGGGCAGTTGACCCTTTGCCTCAACCAGTCGGACCGGCATTTTAATTTCGGTTCGGTTCCCCGATAACAAAACTTGGCATTCACTAGGGCTTCCGTGAGTATATCATCCCCCTACTGGTCTGTGGGAAGGAACATGTTCTAGGCCCCGAGCTGCTCCTGTATTTTTTACAATCTATGATGAAGTGGTACCGTATGTTAATGTGTTTCGACTTGTCATGAAACACAGTTACGAGGAGCTTGATGCAACTCGATTATCACATAGATCACAATAGATACTAGTTGTTGGGTGCAGTTTGTATACTTTTCTCTCCCATTTTCGCCCACCTTTCTATCTCTTTGTATCATTATTTTTCTTAAACACACGAGGTAAACCCCTCTACTTTATCTTACATGGGATATTTGATTAATGAAGTAATAGTCAAGGATGTTTTACCTTTTGCAGACGTTAACTCTAATATTTTTAAAGATTTGGAAAAATCAAGAAGATTATAGCTGTGAGTTGTGGAGCAGCTCCTAATTTCCAATGTTATCTTCACTTGTTGCTACAACGCAATAGACTCTGTTTCACCCCAACAATATTTTAGGCTTTTTCATGGTTTCCTTTTGGCAACTATGTTGTTGTTGTAACGAATTGTATAATTGTAGATATGTAGTTGTTAGAGGAAATCTTCGATTTCCTGAACAATTGTATAAAGAGGGCACATGAGGTTTGTGTGAATCAGGATTAATAACATATAGATTTTGTAACATAAGTATTTTGTTAAAATTGGACAACTAGGTCCAAACTCCATGTTGTGATACTCAGATGAAGATACCAATATTTGTATTGGGTACCTCTTTCGGAGAGGTGTAAGATCGATCTAAAATTGATCTTAATCTAATGAGTAGAACATTTATTTTGAATTTATTTTTGATAATTTCAAATATGTGCAGGTCGGCCTTAAGGTTTTACACCCCCAGCAGATGTGTCACCCACCTCAGTGATTGATATAAATAGAGTCAACGTTGGAGGACTTTTTCACTCATCTCATCCTCACACATCATCTCTCCTCTTCTGATTGGTTCAAGCTCCTTGGAGGGAGTTTCAGTTCACACGTGGGAAAGAAGGACGAAGAGGAAGTTGTTGCAGCTGAGGTGGGTAAAGTAGTTTGCCATTGTTGTAATGTTTAACTGCCGGGTGCTGCTTTGGTGTTGTTGCCATTGTTGCCATTGTTGCCAGTCAATGTTTTATGAATTCTTTCTTTGGTGTTATTCATAATTCTTGCCATTATTCTTTGGGACTGTTGTTGCCGTTGCTACCATTGTTGCAGTGTTGTTGCCGTTATTCTTGGTATTTTATGCCATTAGGGAAGCAGTGACTTTTGCAGGGTTGACTTTGAGTTGACCGTGTGGCTATTTTGAGAAATGGTTGTGACACATGCTGGGTTGGGTGACCAGGAGACTTTCTTTGGTTGAAGCATCCACTGGCCCCGGCCGTCGTAACACCACCACATTTTTACTTGTTTTTGGTTTGTGTTTAGATCCTTTAGTATGTTATCGGCATTTATGATTGTTCATGTGATTCTTTGTGGTGAACATCAAGCCAAAAAGTTACATCAAACATAGAACATCTACCTAAATTTACATTTGCAATTAATTGAATGCACAACACTCTGCTGTTTTACCTGTAAATTGTGAGTTTGTCGCAGCCCTGATTAGAGAGTTGGGCCCACTCTTCTGATCAGGTGCTGCGTTACCTTTCTTTCCATTGATTTCATGTTTTGGTTTGGTTTTGTAACTGTTGTTTCAATATACTCTGTAATTGTTGTGAATACCTTTTTAATTCTGCAATCCATTTTAATTGTTGTTACAGTAGTTGTCTGTTCATTTATTTAAGCCTGTGATCCGATAGCAGGTTGTGTGACTGCTCTTGCATATACTGTGTGCGTTAGTCTTGAAATAACTAACGCCCTCGGGTTGATAATTTATGTGGGAAAAGGGTTTGAATATTGTTCACATCTGGACACCAACATTTTGGCGTTGTTGCTGGGGAAGGCTAACAAGGTGCAAGAACACAATATGCAATTGATCTAAGGGCCGGTCTCTCATCTTGAGGAGGGAATTTAATATTTATTGCCCTACTTCAAGTCCTGAGCGTAGTGTTTTGTGTTTTTATATTTTTTTATTGTTTTCTTTAGAATTGATCTTTCGTCTTGGGGAGGGCATCCATTACCCTACGCCAAGTCCTGAGCATAGTGTGTTGTTTTCCCTTGCTTTGTTTTTCTCGTTAAGACCGATCTCTCATCTTAGGGAGGGTATTTGTTACCTTGCTCTAATTCTTGAGCATAGTTTTCAAATTTTTTGCTTTTTGATTATTTTCCTGAAAGGGCCAACTTCTCGTTTTGGGGAGGGTATTTGATTACCCTACTTCATGTCCTGAACTTTGATTTTTTTTTAGTTTATTCGATTTTCTGTTTTGAACTTACTCTCTCATTCCGGGGAGGAAGCTATCTGTCCTGCTCTGGGTCCTGAGCGCTTTTGCTATTTTGATGAATTCTTCTCACCAATTGTATGATCAAAGATCTGAATAAGAGGGGCAGAGGGAGACCCCCAAAGAAAGGAAAGGATCTGGGAAGGAAGACCTATATCTAGGAGATCATCGAAAGGGCTAAATCCGAAGCATCCTCTCGCGCTGCTGTCAGGGTAATGGTTTAGACAAAGTGTGAAGGGAAGTCAGTTGAAGCCTCCTGCAGTTGAATTAAGCAATTTCGATTTGGAAAGAGAATTCCTGAAGGATTTTTCGTCACCTAGGGACTAGCGAAGTGCGGTGAAACCTTCTATAGTTGAATCACCCCAAGTACCAACCGTAGAACCAGTTGAAATCCTAGGTGAGTATTGGAAGATATTTATGGCACCTGCAAGTTCTTCTATTGATTTTCCAATTGGAAACATTATAGGTGATGCACCGATGAAGCCTATTCCTTTAACAGCTCTGCCTAATTTTCATGGGCTTTCTTCGAAAGACCCTGATACATTCCTCTTTGAATTTGACATTGTCTGTCGAGGGTATGATTATATCTCCGATGCTCATAAACTAAAAATATTTCTTGCTACCTTAAAAGGGAGAGCCCTGCGATGGTTCATGGGTTTAGGAGGGAGAACTATTTCCTCATGGGATGGGATGAAAGAAGCCTTTTTAGAAAAATACCAAGATTACCGTAAATCTCGTGACATTAAGGAGGAAATCTTTAAGTTTGTACAGAAAGAGGATGAGAATATGGAAGACTGTGTGGAATGATTCAAATATATATTGCAGAGATCAGGCCATAGTGACCTGGATAAGGATATTTTGAAGATCATCCTTTTCCGGGCACTCAGGGAAAACTCCCTGCAACTTCTGAACATCGTTGGAAAAGGGGACATTTCAAAAGAAGACTTCGACACCATCTGTGACTATTGCATTCAATGTTAACAGGGGGCTACAAGGAGTGGACAAGGAATTCGGTCATCAAAGACTTCTGGTGGGGGGGTTACAAGGCAGAAATTGGAAACCTATTGGATAACGTAAGGACTGATATCCTGAGCACATTATCCACCCAGATGGACACTCTACAAGCAAAACAGAAAAAGATAGAGTTGGAGAAGACGATGGCTATATTCTGCCCATAGTGCAGAAAGAAGCATCTTTTGAAAGAATGCCCATTAAACACAGTGGAAGCCTGCGCAATCTGTGAACAGACTCATGCGACCAGCTCGTGTCCCTCCTTGCCCGGACTGGAGGCGGTTTTTGAATGAGCAAGTGAAGAAAATGTGGTAGACCAGCTGTACTTCATGGGGCCAAAAAAGCCATGGCAACCTCGACCACCAGCTATGAATCCAAGTATGTTTCAGGACCCATCCCAGTATTTTAATAATTATTAATTTTAATATGGGTCCTCAGTCTGCACCGTTTTCATCTATGTGGTCTCAATATCAATACCCACCTTGGCAATAATGGGTTCCCTAGACCAGTTCGAATCCTTCATGGAATTAGAACTGAAGTGGACCCTCTCCTACTGTGCAATTTCCCCAATATATGCTTCAACAACAACTTCAGTTTCCCTCTAATGTACCTCCTGGCAATCCAGCCCTTCGACCCCAGCTTCCTATCCAGCCCAATCCGAATCCTAATAATAAAGGGGTCCAACAAATAGATACTCTTAACCTTCCATCTTATAGCATTTCTACCGTAGGACTTAATGAGATAAACTTACGGTCTGGGTGGGTAGTAAATTCTCCCACTTCACCTATTATCATAGAACAGATTGATAGTGAAGTTACAGAACCAGAACACATGACAGTCGGGGAATTACCAGACCAGAACTCAGCAAACCAAACACCTCCCCAGTCAGTTCTTAACCAGGGGCGTCCAATCACCCCGCCATATCTAGAAATATTAACCCTGAATAAACAAAACCCTCAAGCAGAGTTTGAATTCTTGGGGGAATTGCAAAATCTTTTTGTCAAGATACCCCTGTTACTGGCTATGAGGGATGTACCTATATATGCAAAAACTCTCAAAGATTACTGCTCTAAGAAACCTGGGAAGAAACCAAAGGATCCGTTAACTATTCATGTGATGGGTAGACTGTCCGACGTTATGCTAGGAAAAACCATGCCTGTAAAATATGGAGACCCAGGAAACCCAATTCTAACAGTACAAATCAATGGGGTTGAAATCCCAAATGTGCTGATGGATTTGGGCACTGCCAACAATATCATTACCTCCGAAACAATGAACACATTAGGTCTCGGAAATGTTAAGCCAACCCCTACTATCTTGGAACTAGCAGATAGGTCTACAATTAAACCATTAGGGAAACTGGAAGATGTGACTATTTCGCTGGATTCATGGCACTACCCGTGGACCTCCTTGTATTACAGACACGATCCTCAGTTGGTGGTCACCCATTGATCTTGTGAAGACCTTGGCTCGCAACTGCAGACGCCTACATAGGGTGCTGATCTGGGCATATGATTATGTCAAATGGGACGGTTACAAATAATCTTACTCTTTACCCTCCTGTGGAACCTAGCCCATCTAAAAAATTATTAACCAGTCAGAAACCTCTACCAATAGAAGAGCCTGAACTTGAAAATGAAGAAGTTAGACCAATTCAGTTAGACCAATCCTCACTATTGGGCAGGCCCTGCAATTCAAAACAGAAACCGAGGATGATGCTATTAACACTTTTATTAATGATCCCGATTCTGTTTCCAGTTCTACTCGCCAGATTCTAGAATCTGCTATGAGCTGTGAGACACAGGAAAACATTGAACCAGAAGATGAAATTGAAGACATTCCTGTGACTTTATCCCATGAAAGTATTCCAATTGAAATTGAACTAGGGAAAACACTCAATATCAACCCCAATCTGTCTGAATCCCAGACAATACAGCTTTTAAAAGTCCTTCAAGACCATCAGGAAGCTTTTCCTGGGATTATACCGACATGAAGGGAATCCTTGCTAAATTATGTACTCATCATATTTATATTAAAGAAGATTGCCGCCCTGTGAGACAACCCCAATGGAGAATGAATCCTGCTCTAAAGAACATTGTCAAAGAAGAATTACAAGAATTATTGGATGCAGGTTTCATTTACCCCATCTTAGATAGCCAATGGGTATCCCCGCTAGTTATTGTTCCTAAAAGGAATGGTAAGTGGCGGATCTGTGTAGATTACAGGGAGCTAAACAAGGAAACTCAAAAAGACCATTTCCCTTAGCCATTCATTGAACAAGTCCTGGACACCTTGGCTGGGAAGAAGTTCTTTTCCTTCTTAGACGGATTCAATGGATATAACCAGATCCAGATAGTCCTGGAAGACCAAGATAAAACAACTTTCACATGCCCATGGGGGACCTTTGCATACAGGGTCCTCCCATTTGGCCTGTGTAATGCTCCTGCTACCTTGCAAAGGGAAATTCTGGGAATCTTTTCTGATTTGGTCGATGATAGTGTTGAAATCTATATGGATGATTTTACTCCATATGGAAATTCATTTGAAGAGGGATTGGCAAATCTAGAGAAAGTACTCAAAAGATGTAAGCAGACCCATGTATCTCTGAGTATAGTCAAATGCCATATGATGAGGGAAGAAGGGATAGTATTGGGACATTTGCTCTCAGTTGTCGGAATTCGAGTTGATCCGACCAAAGTAAAGGTAATATTACACTTCCCGGTACCAAAGACACCCACACAAGTACGTAGCTTTATTGGTTGTGCTGGTTATTACAGACGCTTCATAGAAAATTTTGCTAAAATAGCGCATCCACTTTTTCAATTGCTAAGAAAAGATGCAGAATTCTTGTGGACTGAAGACTGTGAAGCAGCTTTCAAGAAAATTAAGGGATTGATTTGCAAAGCTCCAATCCTTAGAGGACTTGATTGGGCATTACCGTTTCACATACATGTTAATGCTTCTCAGATAGCAATAGGAGCTGTTTTAGGACAAGAAGTAGACAAAACACCGTATGCAATTTATTATGTCAACAAGAATTTAATTCTTGCTGAACTGAATTACACGGTGACTGAAAAAGAATTCCTGGTTGTCATTTATGCTATTAACAAGTTCTGGCACTACATCACCTAGTATCATACTTTTGTACATGTTGATCATGTAGCAATCCGGTATTTGATGAATAAACCTATCACTTCTCGCTGTATTACAAGATGGTTGCTATTGCTTCAAGAATTTGATATTACAATAATAGATAAACCAGGAGAAGATAATGTAGTTGCTGATTTCCTGTCTAGAATGGATAACAATGACGAATGCACATCTATAGAAGATAGTTTTCCCGATGAGCATCTTTTTGCAGTTTCTACAAAACCTCCGTGGTATGTAGATATTGCTAACTATTTTGCTACAGGGAAAGTGCCTCATCATTTGTCATACAGGGAACAGCGAAAAATTATTCGTCACAGTGCCCGATATTCTTGGATGGCAGGGTACCTTTTTCATACAGGAGTTGATAAGCAGATTCAACAGTGTGTATCTGAGGATGATATTTATGAAGTATTGAAGGCTGCCCATGATGGCCCTTTTGGAGGGCATTTTGCAGACAAAAGAACAGGCCATAAGGTGCTACAAATGGGATATTATTGGCCTTCTATCTTTCAGGATGCACAGAACTATGTCAGGAGGTGTGATAGTTGCCAGCGTATGGGGCAGCCTGGTCGAGCTAATGAAATGCCTTTATAGGCACAGCCACACAGGTAGTCCTTGAACCTTTTGAGAAATGGGGTATCGACTTCGTTGGACCCTTCAACCCACCCTCCCAGCGAAAGGTCCACATTTTGGTCTACACAGATTACGTGACTAAGTGGGTAGAAGCCAAAGTTGTTGCGAAAGCAACAGAGCAGGTGGTCTCGGATTTTCTATTTGAAGTAATTTTTGATCGTTACGGTACCCCAAGAGAGATTTTTTCAGATGGAGGAGCACAATTTACATCACACGTGATATCAAAGCTTATGCAGAAATATGGGGTCAAACACACGGTGACATCTCCATACCATCCTTAGGCGAATGGACAAGTAGAAAGCACAAACAAGACATTGGAAAATATCTTGACAAAAATTGTGGCATACCATTGTCGGGATTGGGCCCAGAAGCTACCTGAAGCTCTCTGGGCGTACATAACAACATGGTGAAACACAACTGTGTTTTCACCATTTGAGTTGGTTTCTGGGGAATCTCCGTTGTTTCCAATAGAATTTGAAATCAGTATGCTCAGAACAACTCTTGAAGTTGGTTTGGATTTGTCAGATGCCCAGAAACACCGACTGGCCCAGCTCAATGAACTAGATGAAATCCGTTCAATGGCTGTCCAGAGAACTACTGCTATTCAGCAGCAGAGAATGAAATGGCACGATAAGTTTATCAAGAACAAGGTGTTTCAGAGGGGAGACTGGGCATTACTTTATGACTCCCGTTTTAAGGATTTTAAGGGAAAGCTTTGCACTCGCTGGATGGGACCCTACGAGGTGGATGTTGTATTTGATAATGGAACAGTCAGGCTAGTCACAATTGATGATACACGTGCTTCATTCATAGCAAATGGACATCGCTTGAGATTATACCACCACCCAGCCTCTAAGGATGCTTTCATCAAACACCTCTCTGAAAAATCTGGTTTGAAGGTTATTAGCGCAGAGAACTCTTCCTCTAAATCCTCGCTTTATATATATATATATATATATATATATATATATATATATATATATATTAAAATAAATAAATAAATGAAAAAAAGAAGAAGAAGAAGAATAAAGAATAAAGAATTATATTGTTACTATTTATTTTGTTGTCTTTTTGCAGGAGTTACTACTAAGGAGCAATGTTTTAAAGATTGAAATTTTTTCTAAGTTTCTATTGTTGCTACCCATGATGCTATTACTCAGTTGCTACTACTCACGATGCTGTTACTTGGTTGCTGCTACTCGATGCTGTTACTCCTTGGTTGGCAATCGCACTACTGTTACTTCATATTCTGTTACTCTGGATGCTGTTAATCGCACTGCTGTTACTCTAAATGTTACTTCGGATGTTGTTACTCGCACTGCTGTTACTCCAGATGTTGCTACTCGCACCGTTGTTACTCCAGATGTTACTTCGGATGTTGTTACTCGCACTGCTGTTACTCCAGATGTTGCTACTCACACCGTTGTTACTCCAGATGTTACTTCGGATGTTGTTACTCGCACTGCTGTTACTCCAGATGTTGCTACTCGCACCGTTGTTACTTCAGATGTTGTTACTCCGGATGCTGTTACTCGCACTGCTGTTACTCCAGATGCTGCTACCCACACCACTGTTACTCCGGATGCTGCTACTCGCACTGCTGTTACTTCGGATGTTGCTACTCGCACTGCTGTTACTTCAGATGCTGCTACTCGCACTAATGTTATTCCAGATGCTGCTACTCCTACTGTTGTTACTCCAACCGCATCATCACTGCGCTGTCATCCTACCAACTATCACTTCGTCCAGGTAGGCCGCCAGGTACGCCTCCACTTGACTTTTACTAATTTAATTAAATATCCCATGTGAAGACAGCAATGCCGCGGACGACAACTTTTAAGTTGGGGGGGGGGGTGTTGTCATAATTTAATGACGGCGTAATGATGATTTCTCAAGTCATTATTACAATTCCGTGTCTGGTACACCCTATGATCCTTATCAATACTCCATATAATCATTAAATACGTATTGGGATCCGTAACACGTCCTTTCCATTTCATATGAAATAATTGTCATTCTGTTCAGTGCACTAACCATACTTTTTCATGATTTTCCTTGGTTTCCGAGAATTACCATCCGTATTTACCGTTACCACCATTCATTTTCACCATGCTGTTTTTCCAAATTTGGTATCCACCATTCTGTCCAACGGTCTGTTGTTCCAGAGTGCTGTTACAATCCCCCCAGTATGGGCGGACTAGCTGTGCGGCATGAACCTGAAAATACAGTTTTGGTCCGCAGTAATCTAGAGGTATGGCAAATATTTGTCAATGCAGGATGGGATACCTATTTCGATAGATTGCAAGGGTTTGACAGAGGAATCACAATGGAATTTGCGTTTAATTTGGATGAGAATTGCTCGTGGGTCAGAGGATTGGAAATTCCTGTTGCAGAAGAAATAATTACAAAAGTTAGCGGGCTGAGACAGCAAGGGAAGCAATGGTTTGCTCGGAGAGTGCCTCTCCCAGAGTTTCACGAATTGTTCTTGCAGGCAGGAGAAAGCGTCGTCCAATTGGGTAGAGGATATGAGCGCAAGTTTGTACCGTATCCAGGAACGAAGTCGCAGGTTTTGTAATGAAATACATAACTTGCGAGGGTCGGGCCACAACTTTGTTTAAATATCATTTTAAAATTTTAACTCACTTTCGATTTCCACAGGCTTAGGTGCATTCCTTAAACATGCCCTTCTTTTTATTAAAACAGTTGCAGCACATGGCACAGTCCGCTCGGCGTTTGCGCCAGATGCCGACAGTGCTCTCCAATCATGGATTGGTGCGTTTACTGGTCATACATGCAATAACCAGATTTCGAGTCTCTTGGGCGGAACTCTGTGGATCCTTAGAAGTAGAGATAGAAGCCGTTATTACTGCTAGAGAAGAGGAACCAGCCTCTTCGGCTGGTTTGGCAGAGGAAGAACATTCAGAGGAAATTGATCAGGAAGAACCTAAAGAAATGGAAATGGAGGTTCATCAGGAGGAACCCGAAGAAGTGGAAATGGAGGTGATCAGGAGGAACCTGAAGAAATGGGAGTAGAGGAGACAATTGGTGACACAGTCAAGGCTGCCACACAAGAACCAACCTCGCTTGAAGAACCCACAGATGAAGGGATTATGGATATAATGCACGAAGTTGAGACTGTCATATAGTCGTCAACTTTTGTTAATGAAGAACAGGAAAGTGGAATGTCAGATAGAGGGATGGCAAGTGATGCTGTTTTGCAAGAAACAGCATCACCTGCCCAAGCAGATATGGATATTGAAACAAGTGGGGGTGTTACACAAGAACTACCCTCGATTCAGCTAGAACAAGGAAACATGGAAGAGTCAATTTGCGAAGTCGGCACTACTCCACAAGAACCAGTGTCGACTGTAGAAGAGGAAGCAATCCATGAAGAACAGAAAGATAAAAGAGAAATAACCCGCGAGATCGATACTGTCCCACAAGAACCAATATCGATCGCAGAGGAGGAAATAATGCACAAAGGGCAGGAGGACAAAAGGGAAACAACCCTCAGAATCGACGTTGTGCCACAAGAACCAGCGTTGACCCCGAATGAAGTAATAGTGCATGGAAGTCCGATCCAAGCTGGAAATAAGGATGATGAAGCTATTCCCCGCTCTTCATTCCAGTCTATGATGCCTAGAGGGGCGAGTGGATTCCGCTCGTCCCAACGATTAATGGAGGAAATAACTGTCCCACCGATGCTTAAGTTTGTCAACCTAGAAAAGGACATGGCCAATTGTAATATTCCTAATTAGCAGTGGCTAATTGGAATATTCGATTTTGCTTAATTTTCCGTTCATAGTTTATTAATAAATAAAAAGGTGAGTGGAGAGGGTCTAACTCACTTAGTGGAATAAAACACACTCCCTAGTAGCACAACGTTGTGACTTAAAGGGAGCCAAGGGGGGCCAAGCACCATGTAGAGAGGGGGCCCACGTATGCTCTAGAAGAGACTGCGCAGATAAGGATGAGGACGTGGCAAGAGGGAGGCTACGTTGAGGAGATAGGCCTTAGGGTTTTGGAGGAAGGCCAACGTTATAAAAGAGGGAGGAGCCTCCTCATTTGAGGCATTCGTTGTTGATGATATTGAGCTGGTCGTTTTGACTTCTTGAGCACACTGGTTGTTTAACCTGTCTGCAGCACTGTTTAGTGCGTTGAGTGTCTCCGGTCGGAGATCTCGCCCTTAGCCCGGGGGACTTCGAGTGCCTACTCGGGCAAGGTATTTTCTTCAGTATTTTGTGGGAGGTTTTGGTGTTTGGTTTTGTTGCGGAGGTTAGCATTTAGAGAGACTGCGCAGTCATTGAGAGGGAGGACGCAGTCCATCTAGGAGGAGCTCCGGTTTGGGATTTTTGCAGGGGTTTGTGCCGGGAGATTGAGCAAAGGATCAGCCTTTGCCTTTAGGAGGATTTTGGTGGATTTTGAGGTGGTATTTCATTCATTCCTATTCAGCCTCTGCGCAGAGCCTTGGAGGCCAGCGTAATTCCCCAAGGGGGTGTTTTTCGGGGGTCAGCCATTTTTGATATGGTTTGTGGGTTTTGCCGAGATTGGTGAGTAGAGGAGGATTCCAGATTTTCAGCTCATTTCGGCAAGGGGAACAACCCCTAGTCTTCAGTTCATTTCAGCAGTAGCAGCTACACGGCAGTTTCCCAGCAGTTGGGACGCAGTTCAGAGAGCAGCCATTTCCTGCGTATTCCGAGAGTATTTCTTCAGTTGCCTTGAGCAAGTTTAGGTGCCATCACTCTGATCACCTATTGTACTTCATTATATTTCTCAGTTTAATAAAATGGCTTAGCATTCTCTCTCTATATTTCTGGATGATTTGTCGTACATTCTTTCTATGCTATTGTATGTCTGCTGCACTGTTATCTTTATATATTTTCGGGCATTCTAGTTCTATACCACTTGGTGTGTTTGTCTCATACTCTTAGACAGAGTCTGGAAAGGGCAAGGTAGCCTCCAGATTTCGTCCTCTTTTCAGAGGCGGCATATCTGGTAAACACCCTCCCAGTCCATCTCTGGTTGGAGTTTGCCGTGTTTTAGAAATATCCCCGAAACGGGATATTACAGTGGTATCAGAGCATAGTTCTGGCTCAGCCTGTGGAGCTAGTTGTCTATGACACCGGGGAAGAGGCCCTACATTTGTTATAGAGGCAGAAAGTACAGAGATCGTGAGCGTAGGTTGGAGAACACCTACGGAGAGGGAGACTGTGTTCGGGTGGTGGACACAGAGTAGGAGGAGCCTGTGTTAGATTCAGAGCAGAGAGAGCCGATGGCAGATGATACTGAGGCCAAACAGTTTGGGGAGGCACTCCTCAAATCGGTGCAGGATTTAGCGAGGCAAATTGAGGTGATGGGTCAGAGATTCACTGCTATAGAGGCTAGACAGTGTGAGAACCCACGGGTATTCCAGGTAGGTGAGGGATCAGGTACATCCCACCATTTGCCGGAGCATGGTGCTGCTCAGCGTGATACTATTCAGCCGATGGCTTCACATGCACCTACACACTCTACCATGCCCACTTTCTTGGGAGCAGACACAGGGGCAGGAGCCCAGCAAGAGGCAGAGCCCGAACACATGGGCGAGTATTTTGCAGAGTATCAGGCATATGGGCAGGAGTTCAGGGATGCTCTCTCATTCCGAGATTTTGTTCAGCTCCAGCGGGACAGTAGACCCCGTGACCATCATAGAGGGCACCGAAATTATCATGACGGAGATAGCCACCACACATCTAGCAGATTCCATTTGCCTACGTTTGATGGGTCATCAAACAGTTCGGCAAAGTATTGGGTGGAGAAGCTGGACATCTATTTCCAGGTTAACCAGATGTCGGAGACGGAGGCCATCAAGGTGGCGACATTACATTTGGATGGTGAGGCTCAGGACTGGTGGTTCCATGGGATGGTCACACTCGGACACTCTACAGTGACGACGTATGCTGAGTTTACCAGGAGATTGATGGAGCGATTTGACCGAAGAGATCCGGAACAACACTTTTTGAGCTGACGAGGCTCAAGCAGACTGGGAGCCCAGAGACATACATTGCAGATTTCTTGAGGGTTTCATTGATGGTGCCAGATCTGTATGCAGCACAGATGATCTATATGTTTGTGGAGGGGTTAGCAGAGCCACTTCGGGGTCTAGTCAGATCTACTAGACCAGCTACACTTCAGGATGCTATTAGCAGGACCCGAGACTTACAGGATGCATTGCCCAGGACTCAGACACCTTACCCCTAGAGACAGAGTTTCCAGCCCAAGGGGAAGGATGTGAGAATTCCACCTCCAAAGGGGAATCTAGGACGAGCACAGACAGATGATGATGCCAGGAGGGAGCTGAAGAAGAAGCAACTGTGCTTTACTTGTCAGGAGTCGTGGGCACCAGGACATAGGTGTGCTGCTGGAAAAGCACACTTCATTGAGGTCTTCTCCGATGATAGCGGGGAAGAGGATGAGGAGGATGAAGAGGAGGCAGGAGACAGTTAAACGGCCCAGGATCAGTTGCCACCTCCACCCCTAGGGACAGGAGGTGCAGCTTTTGCACCCACAAGAGGGGCCCTTGCAGCATTGCGAGGAGTTCCCAAGTATTTGACGCTGCGCGTACGAGGGATAGTACGTGGCCAGTGAGTGTCAGTTTTGGTTGACAGTGGGGCAACCCACAAGTTCATTGATGCACAGATGGTCGAGCAGAGAGGTATACCGACCGAGAGCTTTGACGGATTTTCAGTTTTGGTTCCAGGAGCCCAGACGATGGGTACCTACACTGTGACCGATCACTTTTTCCTGGTCAACATATCGGATACCAATGTGGTTTTGGGTGTTCAGTGGTTGATTAGTTTGGGGAGGGTCACCACAGATTGGGAAACCTTAGAGATGGAGTGGGATGATAAGAAGACCGGGAAGCACGAGAAGATCCGCGAGATGCACACTTACCCACCTCAGACGGTTTCGACACATCGGATGGAGGCAGATTTCCGGAAGGGAGACATAGAGTGGGCAGTTGAGTTGCGGGCATCAGAGGCAGAGACCACCAGTCAGGCAGTTCATCCTGATATACAGGCCATCCTTGACAGGTATGAGGCAGTGTTTGGGGATATACCACTAGGTCGGTCATCGGACCGAGGGTTCGAGCACACCATAGAGCTTGAGCAGGGCATTCAGGTAGTGATTACTACCCCCTATAGGCATCCCAAAGCCTATCGGGATGAGATTGAGCTGGCCATCCAGGAGTTGCTGGCTCTTGGGCACACCATATCGAGCACGAGTCCGTTTGCTTCTTCCGTGGTGTTGGTGAAGAAGAAGGACGGCACCTTGAGGATGTGTATTGACTACAGGGCCTGAACAAGAAGACCCTGAAGAACAGGTATCCTATACCCAGGATCGATGAGTTGATGGATGAGCTGAGAGGAGCCAAGTTCTTCTCGAAGATTGATTTGAGATCAGGGTACCATCAGATTCGCGTGAGGGAACAAGACATTCCCAAGACCGCCTTCAGGTGTCATTATGGGCACTTTGAGTTTTTGGTTATGCCTTTTGGCCTAACCAATGCACTAGCTACTTTTCAGTCTTGCATGAACCATATCTTCCGCAATCATCTGAGGAAGTTTGTATTGGTCTTCTTCGATGACATACTCATATATAGCAGGACTTGGGAGGAGCATCTCCAGCATATAGAGGCAGTACTACATATCTTGGAAGAGCAATAGTTCTATGCTAAGCTCTCCAAGTGTGAGTTTGGGATGACGGAGATGTTGTATTTGGGTCACATTATTGGAGTGGACGGAGTGAGAGTCCATGAGGAGAAGATCAGGGCCATCAGAGATTGGCCGGAGCCGAGGAACGTGACGGAACTTCGAGGATTCATTGGCATATGTACTTATTACAGGAAGTTCGTCAAGAGTTTCTCACAGCTTGCTGCACCCCTTACAGATTTGACAAAGAAGGGGGCATTCATTTGGTCGGATACAGCACAGCGAGCCTTTGACAGGCTCAAGGAGGTGATGAGTAGCTGCCCAGTGCTTGCATTGCCGGATTTTACGCAGCCATTTGTTTTAGAGTGTGATGCGTCGGGAGAGGGGATCGGCGCAGTTTTGATGCAGGGAGGACACCCTATAGCCTTTGAGAGCCGGAAGCTCCTTCCACACGAGAGGTTGTATTCTATATACGACAAGGAGATGTTGGACATTATGCATTGGCCAAATTCCGGCAGTATTTGGTGGGGAACAGGTTCAGGGTGAGGACTGATCACAACAGCCTCAGGTTCTTTTTGGAGTAGAAGCAGCTACAGGAGAGACAACAGAAGTGGATCAGTAAGATCCAAGCATATGACTTTGACATTGAGTATGTCAAGGGTAAGAATAACGTGGTAGCAGATGCCCTTTCACGTAGACCAGCCACGTTATCTCTTATGAGCTTGGATACAGATTGGAGGGCTCGACTTTTAGTGGAGTACTCCAAGGACAAATTTGCATGTGAGGTTCTGGATGGACAGGTGGCGGATGACAGGTACAGGGTGGTCGATGAGATCATCTACTATAGGGACAGGATCTTCTTGACTGAGGGATCTCAGCTCAAGAAGAAGATACTCCAGGCATCACATGATTCACCATTGGTGGGCCATCAGGGGTTTACCAAAACCTACAGGGCCATTAGAGAGAGGTTCTCATGAAGGGCCTCAAGGAGGACGTACTCCAGCACATCAGGGAGTGCGATGTTTGCTAGAGGAACAAAGAGGAGATGAGCCATCTCGCCGGATTATTACAACCTCTTCCCATTTCGGAGGGGAAATGGGAGAATATCTCGATGGACTTCATCACAGGGTTGCCCATGGTGCAGGGCAAGGATTGTATTTTTGTCGTCGTTGATCGACTGACAAAGTATGCACATTTTTTCGCCATATCCACACACTACATAGCAACACAGGTGGTCGAGCTGTTCTTCAGAGAGGTTTTCAGGCTAGATGGTCTTCCTAAGACCATCATCAGTGACAGGGATAGCCGCT
The DNA here is from genome assembly GCA_034641835.2 of Pinus albicaulis. Lineage (NCBI taxonomy): Eukaryota > Viridiplantae > Streptophyta > Pinopsida > Pinales > Pinaceae > Pinus > Pinus albicaulis. Next base: position 43,977,570 of record CM076575.1, on the reverse strand, counting down.
TCATGGGCAGATTTTGGCAGGAGCTTTTCCAGTTAGTGGGGACGGAGTTGACACCGAGTACCAGTTATCACCCATAGACGGATGGACCGCCGGAGATAGTTAACAAGTAGCTGGAGGGCTACTTGCGTAACTATGTCAGTGGGCAGCAGTGAGCATGGCTGAAGTGGTTGCATCTGAGGGAGTACTGCTATAACACGACACATCACATGTCCATTGGTATGTCACCATTTTATGCTTTGTATGGGTATCATTCTTTATTTTTTGCTGATGTGATGTTCGGTGCTAGCAAGGCTCCTAGAGCCAAGATTTGGATCCAAGAGAGTCAGGACATTCTCCGAGTTCTCAAGGATAATATGGCTACAGAACAAAACCAGCAAAAGCTGTATGCTGACAGAGGTCAGGTGGAGAGACAGTTCGAGGTAGGGGACTTGGTCTACCTACGATTACAGCCATACCGACAGTCGTCACTGAAGCAGAAGGGAGCTGAAAAGTTCAAGCCCCGCTTTTACGGGCCATACAGGGTGATACACAGGATTGGATAGGTTGCGTATGAGTTGGAGCTGCGCCAAGGCAGCAAGATCCATAACGTTTTTTATGTATCATGCCTTAAGAAGGCACTGGGGCAGCAGGTGACAGTGACAGATGAGCTACCACCCATGGATGATAAGGGGCATTGGGTGTTGCAACCAGAGGCTATTATTGATACCAGGAAGAGGCAGCTACAGAGCAGGACAGTTCGGGAATTCTTGGTGAGGTGGAAGAATTTGCCGGATGAGGATGCCACTTGGGAGAGTGAGAAGATTTTGCAGCATCCATCGCTTCAGTTGCTTGAGGGCAAGCAACATTTTGTCGGGGGAGATTGTAATATTCCTAATTAGCAGTGGCTAATTGGAATATTCGATTTTGCTTAATTTTGCCGTTCATAGTTTATTAATAAATAAAAAGGTGAGTGGAGAGGGTCTAACTCACTTAGTGGAATAAAACACACTCCCTAGTAGCACAACGTTGTGACTTAAAGGGAGCCAAGGGGGGCCAAGCACCACGTAGAGGGGGGGCCCACGTATGCTCTAGAAGAGACTGCGCATATAAGGATGAGGACGTGGCAAGAGGGAGGCTACGTTGAGGAGATAGGCCTTAGGGTTTTGGAGGAAGGCCAACGTTATAAAAAAGGGAGGAGCCTCCTCATTTGAGGCATTCGTTGTTGATGATATTGAGCTGGTCGTTTTGACTTCTTGAGCACGCTGGCTATTTAGCCTGTCTGCAGCACTGTTTAGTGCGTTGAGTGTCTCCGGTTGGAGATCTCGCCCTTAGCCTGGGGGGACTTCGAGTGCCTACTCGGGCAAGGTATTTTCTTCAGCATTTTGCAGGAGGTTTTGGTGTTTGGTTTTGTTGCGGAGCTGAGCATTCAGAGAGACTGCGCAGTCATTGAGAGGAAGGACGCAGTCCATCTAGGAGGAGCTCCGGTTTGGGATTTTTGTAGGGGTTTGTGCCAGGAGATTGAGTAGATGATCAGCCTTTGCCTTTGGGAGGATTTTGGTGTTGTCTAAGGCGGTATTTCATTCATTCCTATTCAGCCTCTGCGCAGAGCCTTGGAGGCCAGCGTAATTCCCCAAGGGGGTGTTTTTCGGGGGTCGGCCATTTCTGATATGGTTTCTGGGTTTTGCCGAGATTGGTGAGTAGAGGAGGATTCCAGATTTTCAGCTCATTCCGGCAAGGGGAACAACCCCTAGTCTTCAGTTCATTTCAGCAGTAGCAGCTACACGGCAGTTTCCCAGCCGCTGGGACGCAGTTCAGAGAGCAGCCATTTCCTGTGTATTTCGAGAGTATTTCTTCACTTGCCTTGAGCAAGTTTAGGTGCCATCACTTTGATCACCTATTGTACTTCATTATGTTTCTTAGTTTAATAAAATGGCTTAGCATTCTCTCTATATTTCTGGATGATTTGTCGTATATTCTTTCTATGCTATTGTATGTCTGCTGCACTGTTATCTTTATATATTTTCGGACATTCTAGTTCTATACCACTTGGTGTGTTTGTCTCATACTCTTAGACAGAGTCTGGAAAGGGCCAGGTAGCCTCTAGATTTCATCCTCTTTTCAAAGGCGGCATATCTGGTAAACGCCCTCCCAGTCCATCTCTGGTTGGAGTTTGCCATGTTTTAGATATATCCCCGAAACGGGATATTACAGTGACGCTATGTGCTAGCAAGCCCACGCAATTACTGCGTAGAGGAAACTCAGAAACAACGCTGGTTGGGTCTGAAGCCAGCCAATGTGATTCAAACCAGAATCTGTCAGATCCATAAAAAGTCTGCAGAAAAGTTGCAGAAATTCAGAAAAGCTGGTGGGGTTAAAACTCTGAAGATTTCATATTTTAGCCTTAGCACAAGTGACGAAGATTGGGAGGATATCAGCTTCTTAGAGAGTTTCTTGCCAAAGGAAACTTGCAGTTTGATCAGAGGATCAAAAAAGAAGCCGAGTCATAGTTGATTTGGTAGATTTCCAAGGAGGGAAATCAAGTGTTAGAGGGAGCAGAGGGTGCCCAGTTCGTAAAGGACCCTAGATCCAGATCTCTAGTATAGAGAGGAAGAGCTTCGACACATTCTGAGCAGATGGCTCCTCATGGACTGCGTGATCAGGATAGGCTAGAGGGCCTCTCAAACTTTTCGGTTTGGAAAGCAAAGATCCTGATTGTCCTTGAGGCATACAATCTAAGAGACCATGCAGAGCAGACTCTAGTCACACCGACAGATGCAGATCTCCTACGAAAGCATAGGGAAGCTGTTGGGCATGCCAACCGACTGATTATGGATAGTATCAAGGACCGTATTGTACCACAGATAGCTGAGAAGAGGACAGCTAATGAGATGTGGAAGGCCTTGACTTCCCTGTATGAGGGAAAGTCTGTCCAAAGGAAAATGTTGTTGGAGACCCAAATGAGGTCATTCATGATGACCAAGGGAGAAGACATGGAACACTTCCTCTTCAGACTGCAGGCAATCAGGGATCAACTGACTGCAATAGGTGCTACCGTAGATGATGTAGTGATAGTTAGGACTGCCCTCAATGCAGTCACGGATGAGTGGGAAACCTTTGTCCAAAGTGTCTTGGGCAGAGCGGACCTCCCAGATTGGGACAACTTGTGGTCAATCCTACGACAAGAAGAACTATGCATATTCACCAAGAGGCAGCACAGCCCTGCGTTGAGCAAAGTACAGAAGGAAGATGAGGAAGATGGAACCTTGGCATCAAAGAAGCAGCCAAATAAGAAGAATGATCTTTCAAAGATCAAGTGCTTCCAGTGTGGTGAAATGGAACATTTTTCCAGCCATTGTCTAGAGAAGAAAAAGGACAAGGAAGCATCTTCTTCCAAGGTAGCTGTGGTAGATGATGGGTCAGGAGATAATGTAGCCATGAGTTCTCATGAACCATGAAGGTGGGGTGACATGGACATGTAGAGGAGCTACATAGAAGAAGGCGGGATCCTTGAGCAGCTCATCTCTTGGATCACAAGAAAGCTACGGCAACCTTAAGACAATAGCGGGACAAGTGGAGCAGTGGGTGCATAGATCACAGATGAAGCAAGTAGAGGCAGACCTGGAGGCTGGGAGGAGCATCACAGAGCAAAGCAGCAGCAACGTAGAAGCAGTAGCAGCGTAGAGGCTGATGGGACTTCAGTAGCGCAGAGCAGTGCTGCTTACGCAGCGCAGAAGGCTTCGGAGGGACAATGCAGTGCAACAGCAGCATGATAGATTTCAACACAAGGAGCTAATGTGAATTCAGTAATGCAGAGGGAGTCTGATTACACAGACAGAGCTGTAGCTGTGCATCGTTCTTTAGATGCCAGCACAGATCTGTAGCCTATGGAGCTTCAGTTATGAGGATACAGCCCATCTGACTTGTTTGTCAAAGATTGGGCAGGAGTTTCAGTTGTTTCTCTCAACAACTGAAGTTGTAGTACAATAGATTAGCAATGGCAGTGCTATGAGCAGCACAAATGCAACATATTGAGAGGGAGTTGCAGTACAGTGGTTGCAGTGGCAGTGGTAGAGTCATGGGCAGCAATATAGAATGGCAGCAACAATGCAGAGTTGAGTGGCAGGAGGCCAAGCTTCAGCAACACAAAACCAGTGCCCAAAATCATGTAATGCATAAGTGTGATGTATTGCTAGAGCACACCCTTGATGCTATAAGAGGGAGTGTTGAGATTTTGTGTATTTGGGTAGCATCAGTTGTGCTCTAGCTCCCAAACTTTGTGGAAGGACTAGAATTCGCCTGATCTACAAGACCCAGAAATGGATTTGGGAAATTTCATCTGGTTTAGGAGATATTAAATTAATTAATTATTTTAAGTGTATTTCCTAAGTTAAAACTTAGGGAACTTAAATAATTAAAGTGAATTTAATTAAACATGTGATGAAATTGTCTTAAGTCACACGGATCAAGCTTTCTTTTAATCCTAGCCATTGATTCAAGATCTGATCATGGCCGTTGGTTTCCCAACGAGAAAAGTATAAAGGAAAGGCTTGGGGTCATTTGTAAAAACACACAGAGGCAGAGCACTGAAGTTAAGCTGAGATTTTAGGGCAGGGTTTGCTAAGAATACTCAAAAGTGTTTCAGCTGCAAAGAGGAGAATTTAGACCAAGGGGATGATCTGATCCCAGGGTCTAGATTACACAAAGAAGCAGAGAAGAGATCAGTTCAAGGATAGCACAGAGGAAGGTAGCAGCAGTAGCAGCAGCAAGGATAGTGTAATTTTCAGGTAACGCTTCAGGGGTGACACAGAGACCCTTTGGGGCAGCGTAGTGACTGCATCACCCATTCTGGGGTAACACAGTCCCTTTCGGAGTAGCGCTGAGGGTTTGGAGGCCATCCAAGGCTGACGCAGAGGCTTTTAGGGGCTTCAGAGGCTGACGCAGAGCCTTTTAGGGGTAGCGCTGACGTTTCTAGGTCTAGATTTGGCTGAGTTCTGTAAATCCCGTTTGAGGGTGTGGATCAGTCATTATTTTGGCCCTAGATCAGCCAGTGAGCTGTAGATCTAGAGTTTTCTCTATTGGGTTTTCTAGATCTGGAACCCAAAGATGTGTTGTAAATTTTTGTAGATGTTCTATGCTTGATGCAATTTTACTTTTATAACAGCAATCACATAAATAGTTAAGTAAAATGCTGATAGAACATACTAGTGGATCTATAGAAGGCAAACTAGAAACAGGAGAATGTGTTGGTGCGTTACGGCGGTTAGCAGGATGCTTCAACCAGCAAAGTCTTCTTGGTCGGCCAACCCAAAATGTGTCACAACAGTGCTCAAATCAATCATCCAATCAACTCAAAGTCAACCCTAGAAAAGTCAATGCAGTCCAGAAAAAGTCAATGCAAGGCAGCAACAATAAAGTCAACGCAGCTCCAACTTTCGTCAACCTTTTGACCTCGATTTTTGTGCCAATGAGTACGGCCTTCAAAAATCGAACTCTCCACAAAATTTCAGCTCAAACGGACCATGCGTTGACCAAAGTCAACGCTGGTCAAACTTACCCAGAAACCCTAACTGCAGAAAATTTCGTCCAGAAACCCTAACTGCAGAAATTTTGTCCTTTTTCCAGCTGCAGCTACTTCGTCCTTTTCCCACGTGAGAACTGCTTCTTAGATGCTCGTATCCAATGAGAAGTGTGTGGATGAGATGAGTGAAAAGCTCTCCAACGTTGACTGTATCTATATCCATCATTGAGGTGTGTGACACATCTGTTGGGGGTGTAAAACCTTAAGGCCGACATGCACTTAAATTTATTATAAATAAAAAATTCAAAATAAATGTTCTGCTCATCAGATTAAAATCAATTTTATATCGATTTTACACCTCTCCGAAAGAGGAATCCAATACAAATATTGGAATCTTCATCTGAGCATCACAAGATGGAGTTTGGACCTAGTTGTCCAAATTTAACACTCCTTCTCAACTAGGGAGAACTCCATCCACCAGTGCAATCAAACATCGTGCATCATCTCGTCGTTACTTGCTTTGCTGGCCTCTTTATTTCAGAACAGAAGTGGGTCAGTCACAAAGACATCATCCCCAGGCTGACAAATTCAGCCCAGAGGTCCGAAACCTCTATCAGACTCACAAAGAGTCTCCAACCAACCCGAAGTTGGTTCATCTGACCCGAAGTCAGGCGGAGGTCCGAGACCTCACTAGACTTGATCCCAGATCAAGTGGTTGGATCGTGCCATCCTAGATAGAGAGTACGGCAATCTCTGATGCGTCCATCAATCTTTGCTACTAGTCTCTAGCTTTTCCCACCTCATTGGCCAAATGAGAGGTACTTCCCATGAGCCCTAAACTCAATGGGTAGGATGCATACGGGGCACAGATAATGAGAGGTGAACCAACTCAATAATCACAACGGTGGTGTCCAAGCACACCAACAAGGTTTGGCAAGCTTAGCCTTGTGGTTGCTCATAGCTCCGAGAAGCTGTCCCCAAAGCTCCCCAGAGCTCCTCGAGCTCATCGTCCAACAGGACGCACATCATAGGGTCGTTCCATGATACCAAGTCTCTCACGTAAGGTTAGGAACTTGACCTTCTCCAGGGGCTTAGTGAGAATATCCATGAACTGCTCATCAGTTCCTATATGATCGAGCCTTACGGCGCCTCTCTGTACCATATCCCGGATGAAATGGTACCTGATATCAATATGCTTGGATCGGTTGTGGAACACAGGATTCTCGGTCAAGCGATTCCCACTCTGGTTATCACAAAGTATCACGGTGGTATCTAGCACATGTCCAAACAACTCACTAAAGAGCTTTCGCAACCAAACTGCTTCACAACAGGCCATACTTGCTGCAATGTATTCGGCCTCCGCAGTGCTCAAAGCCACCGACTTCTGCTTCCTACTCATCCATGAAATCGAAGCAGAACCAAGATTGAAGCAGCATCCCGATGTGCTCTTACGATCCACCACACTCCACACCTGCCGCCCCGCCTACCCTCCATCCACTTCGTAGTGTCACGTCTCTTGACCATGGTTATTAAGTCGGTTTATCGTGCTCCCGAAGCCTCCATATCTCAGAAGATTCCTAGCAGCAACCCAGTGTAAGTGATGAGGCTCAACCATCCGTTGACTCAAAGTGTTCACTGCAAAACATATATCTGGACGGGTGTTCACTAAGAACATCAGAGCCCCTACGAGTTGATGATACTCAGTAGGATTTGCCAATACGGGCCCAGCAGCGCTGCCACTCAACTTCTTGAAGTTAAGTTCCATTGGTGTTGACACGGACTTGCAATCCACCATACCAAATCTTTCTAGAAGTTTCACAATATATTTTCCTTGAGAAAGGAGTAACTTCTAGGTTTCCCACCTCCCGCCTAGGAAGTAGTGCACTCACTCCCGAGTCTCTTCATCTTGAACTCGCAACAAGCTCCTCTGCATTGATGAATGAGGGCCGCACTGGCTGTGAAGAGGTCACCCACATACAACACCGTAACGAGAGGCTCCTCACCGGGACAAGTCTTGAAGTAAAGGTTCTATCAAAGATTACTCTAGTGCTTCGCTCATCAAGTAGCTACTATCCTTTGTACCGTCCGGGTGCTTGCTTCAACCCACAGAGGCTTTCCAACCACGTACATGAGTGTCCCGATCCTGAACTTCAAATCCCAGAGGTTGTTCTACATACACCTCTTCTTTTATTGTACCATGCAGAAAGGCGGTCTTGACATCCATCTGATGAAGACTCCAACCTTGCGTAGCAGCAAGGGCTATGATTGATCAAATGGTGGTATATCGTGCCACAGGTGCAAATATGTCATCATAATCTACTCCTTCCTTTTGAGAGAAGCCATGGGCAACAAATCTTGCCTTGAACTTTTCAGCACTTCCATCAGAACCATGCTTGATCTTGTAGAGCCATTTCGCTATGACAACTGATTTGTCCTTCGGTCTTGGAACCACATCCCAGACATCATTCTTCATTATGGACTCATATTCTTCGTGTGTTGGTGACCCTTCCATTTTATGCTTACGCTTCTCAATGGATCTGTTCATCACATATTACACTATATGCACGTATACCCCTGGTACTCACATGGCTTTCGTTTAGATGTCCCCTGCGGCGCATGTCCCCGCATTTTCGAGAGTGTCCCCCGAGCCATGATGGTCTCTTTCCCAGTGAAGGAGATGGATCAATAGGGTCCATTGGTCCTTCAATATCAGGCATTGTCTCATCCTGCGGTTCTTCTTGATTTCCAGGCCTTTCTTCATGATTTTCTTCAGATCTTCGAAGATCTACTACTTTCTTCAGGGAAGCATCTTTGTCAAAAGTGACATCATGGCATATTTTCAGCTTCCTTGAACTGTGCACAGACTCCATATGCCTTGCAGGTTTCGTTGTATCCCACAAACATTCTTTTCCTGTACATCCGAACAGATTTCTTTCTTTGGCACATGAAAATAAACAAGAGACATCCAAAATTCTGTACTGTGACGTTTTGTCTACTTACCGTGTTGAAAACCTCATTGGGAGTTTTGGAGTCCAGGTATGAATGAGGGCACCTGCTTTGAATGTATCCAATAGTATTTGCGCTCCTTACGAAACTTCTTTAGACTCCAGTCACATAGCATGGCACGGCAACACAATGAACCGTCATTCAAATCAGCCATTACGCTCGTATATAGGCGTATACTCTCTAATGCCACTTTTCCTTCCGTAAAGTCCTTGAACTCATTTGACTCATATTCAGTGCCATTGTCGGTCCTCAAAATCTTGATCTTCTTCCCCGTCATATTTTCCACCAAGGCTTTGAAGGTACGGAACCACATGAAAGTCTCATCCTTCTTCTTCAAGAAGTATATCCAGGTTTTGCGAGAGAAGTCATCATTGAATGTCATATAGTAAGAACATCCTCCCAGGGATGTCACAAGTAGCATACCAGATATATCATAATGGACCAGTTGCAAAATATTAGATGTCTTTGTGACACTTGAGGGGAAAGGTCCCCTTTTATGCTTTCCTTCGGCACAACCCATACATACACCTTCATGATTATTTCCAAAATCGGGCATACATGTCACCACCTTCCTTGCTTCGGGAAGGGCCTTGTAATGAAGGTGCCCAAACCTCCGGTGCCATAGTTCAGTTTGTCAGATAGTATCACATTTCATAGCTCCCATTGGACTTCCTTCAACCCGGTAGAGTGTTCCAACTTAACCAACTGGGCTTATTAGCTTCCTTGGCAGCTCGATGTTCCATGCGCACTCCTTCATTTTTGAATGCCACGTTTACCAGTTTTTTGTCTTCATTGTCTTCGATGGCTGATATAGACACAAGGTTCTTCTTCAATTTTGGTACATAGAGCACATCCTGCAAATGTAGGACTTGTCCTTGAGACAAGTGGAGGGTCACAGTCCCTGTCCCTCTCACGGGATATGTAGCATTATATCCAAGGATACCCCCGTATTAGTATCCTTCGAAATCATGTCGCAGAGTGCCTTCCTTGAACCCAGTGATGTGTCTTGAGGCACCACTATCTATCAGCCAGACATCCATAGTGTCGGGCGGGGATGCAGCAGAGAGGGCAGATACAAGAATGTATTCATTTCTTTTATCAACAACATTTGACTCCTCATACTTGGAGTTTCTAGACCTTTTGAAAGGTTGATTGTTTCCGCCAGAGGGAGCCTTCCTCTTTCCTTTGGACATGTTGTTTCTTTGATTTCCATTCCTCCGGTTGTTGTTGTTGTCATCACTATTGGGAGAATCCTTCTTGAAAGGACATTCTCTAGCATAGTGACCAGGCCTATGACAAGTGAAACACTTGCCCTTCTTTCCTTGGGCCCTTGCTCTTCCTTTGTTCTTAGGACCACCAAAGTTCTTCTTTCTAGAATGAGCAGCGTAGGCAGCATTTCTGTCATTTTCGTATTCCTTCATTCTTGTCTCTTCTTGCATGCATCTTGACAGTAGCTCGTCAAAGTTAGGAATTGTACTATTATTGAGAATGGTAGTGTTGAATACTTACCATTCATATGGGAGCCCTCCAAGTGCGGTGAGTACCATCTCACGATCGGCTATTGTCTCCCCAATAGCCAGCAGATTGTTCCTGATCTTGGTCAATTTCAGAAAGTATGTTTGGACAGACTCATCCCTGCCTTTCTTCAGATTCTTCAATTGATTCTTGAAGAATAGCACTTGGTTTGCATTGTTTACTTTGAACATTTGTATCACCATACATCTCCTTGGATGTGCCTAACTCAGATATGTAGGCAACCAGACTTTTATGTATGGATTCCCTGATCATTAGCTTTGCTTTGATCTCCCCCTTCTTATACTTGGTTTTAGCAGCAGCAGTAGCAGTGGATGGAGGTTCTTGTATCTTACCCAACACATAGTCCATGAGATCATGGTCTTCCAATTTGAGATCTAATATCATCTTCCAAGCATGGAAGTCATCCCTTCCAGTCAGCTTGTCATCCTCCTTGAAGCCATAACTTGTGGAACTCATTTTTCTCAATTGGTGATTGCTATAAGTTAGGGCTTGTCTTCACCTCAGCTCTGATACCATGTAAATTTTTGTAGATGTTCTATGCTTGATGCAATTTTACTTTTATAACAGCAATCACATAAATAGTTAAAGTAAAATGCTGATAGAACATACCAGTGGATCTATAGAAGACAAACTAGAAACAGGAGAATGTGTTGGTGCGTTATGGCGGTCAACAGGATGCTTCAACCAGCAAAGTCTTCTTGGTCGGCCAACCCAGAAGGTGTCACAACAGTCCTCAAATCAATCATCCAGTGAACTCAAAGTCAACCCCAAAAAAGTCAACGCAGTCCAAAAAAAGTCAATGCAGGGCAGCAATAATAAAGTCAATGCAGCTCCAACTTCGGTCAACCTTTTGACCTCGATTTTTGTGCCAATGAGTACAGCCTTCAAAAGTCGAACTCTCCACAAAATTTCAGCTCAAACAGAGCATGCGTTGTTGACCAAAGTCAACGCTGGTCAAACTTGCCCAGAAACCCTAACTGCAGAAAATTTCGTCCAGAAACTTTAACTGCAGAAATTTCGTCCTTTTCCCATGTGAGAACTGCTTCTTAGATGCTCGTATCCAATAAGAAGTGTGTGGATGAGATGAGTGAAAAGCTCTCCAATGTTGACTGTATTTATATCCATCATTGAGGTGTGTGACACCTCTGTTGGGGGTGTAAAACCTTAAGGCTGACTTGCACTTAAATTTATTATAAATAATAAATTCAAAATAAATGTTCCGCTCATCAGATTAAAATCAATTTTATATCGATTTTACACCTCTCCGAAAGAGGAATCCAATACAAATATTGGAATCTTCATCTGAGCATCACAAGATGGAGTTTGGACCTAGTTGTCCAAATTTAACATGTGTATTCAGAAATATTCTTAGTAATAGAACCCTCCAGCAGCCAGAGACCGGTTTTCCCGCATTGGGTTTTTCCGGGTACTATTTGTCCAAAAATAACTGTGTCACTTTGTCAATGTGTGCATGTGCTTATTCTAGATCTGAATTGGTAGAGATCTGTTATGTGTTTTGCTTTGATGTCAACTTGAATTTTTCCAGTTGATAACTTATATAAGGAGGAGGAGCATAACTGGATTAACAATAATGATTTCTGCATAAAGTACAAGATTCAGAAATTTCTACAGGCCTCTCATGGATTGAAGGATCAAGACAGGTTAGGTGGAGCATCTAACTTCGTCATCTGGAAGGCCAGGATCCTATCTGTCCTGGATGAGTATCGCATCAAAGATTATGCTGAGAATGTTGTGGTCGTCGCGGTCAATGCTGATCCGTTAATGAAGTATAAGGAAGTGCAAGCAAGGGCCAAATGCTTGATAACGAACGGGGTAAAGGATCATGTGGTCCCACACATTGCCGAGAAGAATACGACAAGTGAGATGTGGACAACCTTGACCACATTGTATCAAAGTACTTGTCTAGAGGAAGATGCTTCAGGAGAATTAGCTGCGACTATTTCTGATGCACAAGGGAGAGGATATCGATACCTTCCTCATTCGTTTGAAGGCAATTCAAGATTAGTTGGCTGCTATGGGGGCAACTCCTGACGATGGTCTCATGGTGAGGACTGCCCTGAATGCAGTCACCGATGATTGGGAGACCTTTGTCCAAAGTATTTTAGACAAAGCACAACTTCCAAATTGAGAGGACATGTGGGCAAATCTTCGTAAAGAGGAGATCAGGAGGATGTCCAAGATGGGTAGTAGCATCGGAGGAGCCAAGATCAAGAAGGAGGAGGGGGAAGATGCGGCCCTCGCATCTAAGGGACAAAGGCAACAACAAGGGAAGAAGAAGAAGCACCTCTCAAAGTTATGGTGCTTTAGATGTGGCGAATTGGGATACTTTGTCAATACTTGTCCTCAGAAGAAGAAGGGCAAGGAAGATTCAAATTCCAAGGTTGCAGCAGCCAAGGGGGATGATGGCAGTGATGATGATGTGGCCATGAGTGCTCATGTACCTCGAGAGAAGAGGTGGGGTGACATTGATCTCTAGTTCCCTTGAACTGCAGATGACAAGGGCAGGATCCTTGAGGTGTCCAGACTCTTGGATCACATACGAGCTACGGGAGCCCTTAAAGACAGTAGTAGGATGACTAGAGTTAGTTGGTGCAGAGGATAATGGAGGCACTTTGGCAGTGCTAGGATGCTGAAGACAGGAGAAGCACAGAGGAGAGGCATCAATAGCGTGGAAGCAGCAACACAGAGGTTGATGGGCTTTCAGCAGTGCAGAGACAGTGCTTACATAGTGCAGAGCAACTAACAGCGCAGAGCTTCAGAGCGTCAGCGCAGAGCAGTAGTAGAGGGTGCTTCAGTATCGAGATGCAGCCAAACTGACTTGTCTGTTAGTATTTTGGGTGATGTCCTTCAGTTTCTTACTTCTTAGGTACTGAGTTGCAGTGCAACAGTTAGCAGTGGCAGTGCTATGGGCAGCATTTTGCAAAATTTGAGAGGGAGCTGCAGTACAGGTGAGGCAGTGACTGTGGCAGAGTCATGGGCAGTAGTACAGAAGGCAGCAGCGCAGTGGATGAGGGGCAACAACTGAGCATCAACAGCACAAGGGACCGATGCCATGGATCAAAGTAATGCTTTTGGAGTGAAGTGTTGCTAGAGCACATTCCTCACTAAGTGGGAGTGTTGAGATTTTGGGTAGCATCAGATGTGCTCTAGCTCCGAAATTTTGTGGAGGGGCTAGAACACATGAGATCTCCAAGACCCAGAAATCGTTTGGAGAAATTCCACCCTGAACCTAAGTTATTCAAAATATTAATTATTTTAATGGAGACCCTAAGTCTAACTTAGAGAAATTAAATATTTAAAGTGAATTAATTTAGACATGTAGGTGAGAATGTTCTAAGTGATGTGGATCAAGTCTTTTCTAATCTCAGTCGTCGATTAGAGATTAGATCACGACCGTTGAATATTAAACGAGAAGAGTATTTAAGGAATGTTTGGGGTCAGTTGGAGGACACACACATTGCAGTAGCACTTGAGCTAAGTCGAAATTTTGGGGCATGGTTTGCTGAGAAGTTTCGAGTGAGCTTGCAATGCTGGTGAGGGGAAGATCGACAAGGGATGTTCTGATCCGAAGCCGAGAATACATACATTAGAGAGGCAGATTCGTACCAGGCAGTGTAGAGGCCAGTACGAGGGACGTAGCCTAGCCAGGCTGACGCAGAGACAGCGTAGAGGGTGATGCAGAGGGAACACATAGGCCTTCACGGTGACGCAGGGGAAGCCTGTGATGCCCAGAGGCTGCGTTAGGTAGGATAGGTTGATGCAGAGATTGGAAGAAGCTGCGTCGGGGTTCCAATGGGCCAGAAAGGGCTCATATTCAATTATTCATGAAGGGTTTGAATCAACCATATTTTCTGTCTCCGAGTGATAAGGTACAACTGCTGTGAAATTCTTGGTTTGGCAAACCACTATTGGTGCCCTTGATGTATTCAGATTCTGCTTAATAGTAAAACCCTCAAAGAGTTGTTGCACCGATTTTCCTGCATTGGGTTTTTCCAAGGAAATTTGTCCGAAAAATCATGTGTGTCCTTTGTCATATGTGCACTATGTTTCAGTGAAGGATCTGTATATGTGTAAGCTACAGATTGTGTTTACTTTGTGATGTTTTTCTGAATATTTCAGTTAAATAACTTGTGAATAATAAAACAAGTAGGAGAAGTAAATCAATCTTCTGCAATAGGATAGGGTTTCTGTGTTCATAAATTTTCACATGTTGAAGATTGTGGATACATGGTTTGCCTCTTCATTGATCTTGTTGAAGAGGTTGAGGGAGGTCAAGACCGCTCTTGGGGCCATGGTTATTTCAGAGTTTTGGTCTTTTTGGAGAAAGACAGGTCAAGAAGCCCCAAAAAGAGTGAAGGACACAGTGTTAGATGATGCCTAGTGGGATAGAGTAGATCTACTTATTCGGATCATGTACCCTTTTATTTCCTTGCTTTGATTTGCAGATACAGACCAACCCATCCTAGGAGAGGTCTGTGAGAGATGGGATTCCATGATTGAGTCTATGAGGAACATTATTTTATAGAGTGAGTGCCCCGAGTATGAGACATCACCAGAGGCCTTCTTCACCACCATACAGGATATTCTTGTCAGCGGGTGGGACAAGAATTGCACACCTTTACATTGTTTGGCTCACTCCTTGAACTCAAAATACTACAACCATGAGTGGCTGAATGGTGGACCTTCCTGCAGATTCCCTCCTCACATGGATGGTGAAATTTCACAGGGAAGGAAGGATGCATTGAGGAGAATTTTTTAGGATAGGGCATCCCTTGATGAGGTGGAGGATGCCTTTGCAAAGTTTTCCACTGGCACTAGGCGATTTACAGGCTATGATGTGATTAGAGACAGGGGAGCTAAGATGTCCTATTCTTGGTTGGAAACTCATGGGACAACAAGCCCTCCTCTACAACAGTTAGCCATGAGGCTCCTCTCTCAGGTGACTTCATCCTCTTGTTGCGAGGGGAATTGGAGCACATATGGGAATTTGTATAGTGTGAAGAAGAGCAGACTTGAGCAGTCTAGGGCAGAGACAATGGTGTATGTGCACATCAACCTTCGTCTTATTTATAGGCAGAGGGATGAGTGGTTGAAGGGAAAGACAAAAATGTGGGATGTCTTTCTTGATGATATGGGTTTGGACAACAGTGTTGACTTGGCATTGGCCAACTTGGATCTCAATGAGCTAGTGCTAGAGCCTGTCATATTTGATGATGGTGATACTGTAGAGGGGTCATCCTCCACACCATTAGATGCAGAGATGACATTGGATACAGAGGAGGAGGATGTAGCAGAGGAGTAGTGGTGACCATGATGATGTTGATAGTGACGCTGATTATGATGATGAGGATTGATGACTCATGACTCATGAGCTACCTACTGCCTTGAGGCTTGTAGACTTGTAGTTGTTTTGTATTTGCTATTTCTATTTGGCATTTTCCATTGGCATTGTACTACCTATGTAACACATTTTGATTTTGATGAATTAATGAGAAAACTACAGTGTCTTGTCTTTCTCCTATTGGATCATTGATGAATATGTTACAATTGTATTTGTAATATATATGCATAATGTTACTTTGTAAAACTTACATCTAGATGAAGATTATGTTTGAATCAATGAATTTGAGTAAGAAATATCTAATTTTTAATATATATATATATATATATATATATATATATATATATAACGTGCCTGTTCTGGGGGGTCATTGTGTCCGTGTCCGACACTCGAATCCGCGTGTCCTTCGTGTCTTGTGTCCTGTGTCCCCATGTCAGGTGCTTAGGTTTCAAAGGAATTTAGTAGTGGGAGAGAGGGCTACTTCAATACTTCAGTTTCTGATTTGTGCTTAGTTCAGATAGCCATTTTGGCCATACGCACTTGTTGGAAGGCAAATTTTATTTTGTGATTCCGCCCAAACCCTTTCTGGGTTTGTGTGCGTTTGGTGAGAGAAGTCCAGAGTTAATTTTGCAGAATTTTCTGGGCAGTATTTCTTGAAGAAATCAGTGTTCCAGTCAATGGCTAGCAGGAAAAATTGTTGAAGGGCACAGTTCACTCTTGGACCATTTCCACCACTTGGATCTGTGAGATATTTCTGGGTTTGGTTGGGCATATTAAGGAGAGGTGCCAGCTAAAATTTCAGATTTTTTTGTGCACATATGAAGGTTGAATTCTCATTTATTTCCAGCAGCAGTGTCAGTAATTTTCTGGCTCAGCGAAGAGGTTTTTAGTGGAGTCATTCCAACACTTGGGCATCACAATTCCAACCTGGGTTTTGCCTAGCGTGCTGTAGCAAATCGAAGTTCTTCTTTTCATACTCAATTGTACTTCATTTTGCAGAGAAACAAATAAAATGGCTCAGAGTTTTGGTGCATTTCTTCTTGTGTTTTGATTTATTGTGTATATAATTGAATTTTCTAGTTGTGGTTATAGTGCATGTCTATGTTATTCAATTAATATTTCCATTAGGAATTTTACATGTTATCATATCGATCTACTTCTTTTGTGTAAACAGTGTTGAGAATATCTATCAATATGAACAAAGTAATTACAGTCCATACCTGATTTATTCTTTGTTAGAAGCTGTTGGGTTGGGTGATAGTAGTTTAAACTGAAGTGGGAGATTGTTCTCAAGGCATCTTGCAGGTCATTATATAATAAGGAAGTTGACTGCAATTTTAGATGGATTTTTATTCCTGAAATATTTGAATTCAATAGAAGTTTCCATAGAATATTTAATGTATTTGGTTTTCAAAAGAAGCACGTGCATAGCACCGGAAATGGTAGCCTAACCTAAGTTTCTATCTTGACCAGGGGCCACGTGTTCCATACGAGAAGCTCAAGAAATGAAATGATACAGATCATTAACAAAGGGCATTGAGTTGGTACATGTTGAGCTTAGTCTGCACACTCTGAACCCAGCTCAGCTCCGCATTTTAATAAAAAATATATTAAACAGACCATGAAATGTCTTTGGAAGCATTCAGTACTTTACTCATTATGAAAAACGTTATTCTCTAAAAGTTATTGTACAGATAAATGAACAGTTACCAAAAATTCAAAGAGTTCTGGTTTTTAATCTTTAGTGAGGCAAAAGAGAAGAAGATCCGTGTTTCCTCAGGTCCTGCTGTGCTTAAATAATTTTGTTCAATTACTGCCCACAAGTGAACTACAGGTTCAGTTTCCGATTATTATTGGTTAGAAATTGTAATTCATATATGATCAGCTTCATATCTCAGATGTATCAAGAAATGTTTGCCTATCTTCAAAGAGAAAAGGAAACATGAAATAAAATTTCTTTGGGTTAAAATAAGCAAGAGAAATTCTCTCTTCCTTTCCATTATGTGTGGCAGGTGTTCCACATGTTAATGATTTGTTGATTGTAAAGAATTTGTTTTATGATGTTGGCCAGCCTATTTGATATTTGTGGAAATGATTGACCAAACCTTAGTTTAAATGTTGACACTAGTATCCATAATATATGTATCTAATGATTAATCCAATATAGCATGCAGATTCAATGGTTTTTTTTTTTTGTTAATGGTGAAATACAAATATAAAATGTTAATGGATGGGAAAGAAGGTAGATATTCTTGTTGCTGTTGTCACCTAAATTTAGGAATAAAAGGTTATAGGTTGGTCCTAGGGGTTTATTCATTTGTCTAGTTTGTAGTTTCCTATCTATTTCTTTGTTTTGGTATTTTTTATTATTTTATATAATGTTAATTTAGTGAAATAACAAACATGGAGCTCGAGGTTGTATTAAAATTGTTAGGTTCATTATATTAATGCAATTTGATTATTTGCTATTATTATGTTGAAAGTGATTTTTAAAGGGTTTGCTCTATTGCACTTTTTCATCATTTTTCAAGGGCCTCTTGAAATCCATCACCCATTCAATATTTGCAACCACTTGAAACTCACCATGTGTTATCGAAAAACCATCTTGTATCCACCTCATTGTGTGTTATCCCTCATGTTAGACATGAGTGATAAAGACAACTTTGTGGGGGGCACACAATTCTTTGCTTCAGGATGGCTGAGCAAGGTGGTGTTCTCAATTTATTTTCATGGTAGTCATCCTCATTGGTGATTAGTTGCTAACATTGATGGTGACATCTTCATTGATGATTGGTTATCTTGGTTGATTACTTGATGCCTAAGTGGTGATGATGTTCCTATGTATTGTGACGTCATACTTAGAGATAATGCTTACATGTTGGGTTTGGAATTGGTTTGAGATTTGTAGGAGGTAGTCGATAGATTTTCTCAACTCTTATCTCTAAGGTTAGAAGTAGTTGGATCTAAGTTCAACCATATAATTGTATTGTAATTGAATGCAAATGTACAATAGAAAATAGTTTTTGTGGGGTGCAATGTCTACTCCTCAACTTTCTTTGTTGGTGTCAGAGCCTGTATGGGTCTTGTTACCCACCACTTCGTGGGTGATGTCCATAGGAGAAATTTTCTCCGTGATGGACCTCAGTTGAAAGCCAACAACCCCTTGCAGCCTTCAACTAGCTTGTTGTGCCATTTCTCCACCACCTAAGCCAACCATGTGGTCCCTCACCCATTTGTATTGATTGTATGTTTGAAGGTCGGTCTTCTGAATCTAAAGGTATATCTTATCATGTGGTAATTGAGTATTGGGTTTACTTTGTTGAAAAGTGTAACTAGGTCGGTCTTCATATTGACTATGTAATTATGTATTTAAAAGACAAATATATTAAAATGTAATTTTTTTTGTACTTGCTTCATGGGTTTCATGAGCAAGATTTTATTATAGGTCAATAGAATTCTTCTTGATGTCTATTAGGGTTTGTCTACTATTTATAAGTGTAATTAAGGGTCAGGTATATGAAGTGCCTAGTCTGACGGATGTGCTCCAAGACCTTGTGAAAGAATGGCTTATGACAACTCTCATAACAACCCTCATAAACGCTGGAATAAAATCTCCTCATATCAGCGCTTAAATAGTGATGAAGCCGGCCTTCAAGTATAATGTAAGGTCGACCTAAAAGGGAGGAACTGTGCCATATATAAACATAGAACCTGTGGCTCATCTGAAAGGATGAAGATTGTAGATTTTCTCTGAAGAAGTGCAGATAAGAAGTGTGGTTTCTCTCCAAGGAAAAACAGAGTCAAGTTTAGGAAGAAATTTTCGGAAATCACTAAAGGGAGTAAGGAACCATTAGCGGATAAGTCTGAATCTAATACAGGGAAGCATTTGTGGAGAAGACTACAATTACAGTTTAAAGAAAGTTTAAGAATCTACCACAGTGTAGATAAACCTCAGTAATATTTGCGGACCTACCACAGTCTATAAGTGTGGATATATATATACATTCAGTGGACATTTACCTAGAGATAGTGCAGACTTATACCAGAGTACAGTGTGGAAATTTATGAAGTATAAGTGTTGTTAAGGAACAGTGAAAAGTGTTGGTCAATGTCATGAAGATTTGTGGATCAAATCTCAGGAATAATTGCAGATACAAAGGAAGTTAAGAAGTGCGGACAAAACAGTGAACTATGGCAGCATCTGAGTATGGACAAGTGCAGGAAGAGTGCAAATAGTGAAGGATAGTCAACAGATAATCAAGGACAATTTGCAAGGGCCGTGATAACAAGATAGAATTAGCAGAAGTTGAGACAGTGATCATAAGGAGAAGAGGTAGTAATTGTGAGGAAGATAAATCTATGATTTACCTTCCAACTGCTCAAGTAATTCAACTACAAACATATACAAGGGGGAGATCAAGGTCTTGGAAGCACATCTAGGTTAAGGGTCTAAGTCTAGGTCATGGTACTTTCCAATTCAAGATCTATAAGAAGAATTCTTTGTGGGTTTTCCTCTCCAAGAGGGAGAGGTTTTTCCCTGGCTCTAAGAGGCTATCTTTTGTGTCTTGTGCATTTCGATAATTGACTTGATGAAAGATTAACTAAAAGAAGACATAATTAACGCAAATAAGTTCACAAGTAATTATCAAGAAGAGAATTTGTATCAATCTCTAGCCCTCTAGATTCTCAACATGGTATCAGAGCTAAGGTGCTAATCTCAAGGGTTGCTTGACAAAGGAAGCGAAGATCAATGTTTGGGTTGTAAAGTCAAATCAGTTTGCAAGGAAGACTGTCTAATCACTTCAAGATCTCCTATCTCATTTAAAGAATCAACTCAATCAAGAAAGTAACCTTTTGTCATAAAAGATTCACATTCAAGACATTGTTAAAAGGAGGACTTCAATTTCTGAAGATATACTACATCATCAAGGAAGCTGCTGAAGGAGAAAGTCACTCTCTCAAGTAAGTATCTATGACTTTATCTAAATCTATCAAAATGTCTTCTTTGCAAAGAAAGCAAAAAACTGGTTAGGGTTTCAAACTTTCCTACATGGAAGCCAAGGACAATGAAGTCATGAGAAACACATCAAGGGAGATATAAGAGCCTAAAGGAGTCTTACAGAATCTATAAAAGACTCTCTCGTCTCAAATGTATCAAATCTAAAAATCATCAAAAAGGAATATATGAGAAATTGGTGGAGCTATTCTCTGTGAGTATTGCAGATCAACTGCAGGAATTAGGAGAAGTAATGTTTGACATTGAGATGAATATAATGGTGATGAATGTTCTGCTAGAAAAATGGGGAAACTTCACTTCAGGTTTGTACAGGAAGAAAGAAGCCACACCATTCCACGATTTAGGGTCTCTATGTAAAATAGAGGAAACAAGATTGAAAGCCAAAGGTCTTACATAATCAAGTAAAGGAAATCAGGCCTTTGCAGCTACATCAAGGAAGAAAGGAAGATTCGATAAGTTTGGTCCTCTATATAGTATGGGCAAAGCATGATGCTTTGATGTGATGAACTTGGGCATTATAAAAGAGATTGCCCTAAATCTAAAAAAGGACAAGAGAAATAGAGAAGAAGCCCATGTCTCTGAAATGAGGGAAAAACTTGATGCAAAGAAATCTAAGAAAGAAGAAGCAAGGGATCTCCACTACGATTGAGATCATCTTCTCCTTCAGATGACTTCTGTTGGTTGTATGATAAGAAGTAGTGTAACATCCTGATCGAAGCATGGTAGGAGCTCTCGGTGAAACAACTCCAAGAAAACCTCTTTGATAACATTACTAATGGAAAGCAGTGATCAAGATCAAGGGTCATCATGAAAACATAATTCTGATATGTGATGACATATTGATGGAGCAGGCCAAGGGAATGAAGCTCTTCATTCTAGAGAAATTGCTACAGGATGACTCAAGGGAAAAAGTTATGAGATATATATATATATTTATATGCTGACACTGTATGCTGTGAAGTCATGTCATATGGTTGCAGACTTCCATATTTAGAAGAAGGATCTCTTGGTGCACTGACAGATGAAATCAACATAATATGTCCTCATGGAATATGAGGTGATTGTATATAAACGAGAAACTAGAAAGTTTGGAAATGGAGAATGTGCAGAAAGGAAGATCATGAAATGCAACCATGTTAAGAGGTAGTTATCATCTGGAAGCCAAGAAGATGTGACTAGGAGATCGTCTGTGAGAATATGTAGACTCTGACAGAAGTCTGGTAAAGAAGAAGACCCTTTACAAAACATATCATTAGGAGATGTGTCAATCTGAATAAAGGATGTCGATGCCTACAGGAAGATGTCATGGTGAAAGATCATCACTGAGGTAACTTTTGTTTTAAAAGTTCATATGTATATGTTTATCTAGATGAATGTGTGCAGGGCTGCTAATCATGTGAAAGGATGTATGATCCTTGGAGATGATTCAAAGAAAAGCAACATGGCATAACAGTGGACCATATGAGAAGGATTGATGAATCATTTTCTGATAAGTGGACATGACTCGTGACTGAAAGTGATGGATGATCTGTGCCCTAGGAAGCCAAAAGTTGAAGATACCTCAATATTGAAACCCATGACATCGAGGGGAGGAATTCTTCATAAGTAGTTGGATTGTTGTTGCAGGACCCTGGTTGAGAGGAAGCCTGGTGGTAAGTTTCTTACTTGGAAGAAACTTGAAGTATGTCCTTCCTGTGTTGAGAGGGAGTGACATGTGATTCTCTATTACATGTGTCATGCACTAGACTAGGACTAATAGTCGTAAGTCTTAGTGAAGGCCATGTGAAGAGAATGGATAGACACATCATTCTGGTCTTCACCTGGAAGATAGAATGGAGGATTGGGTAATCATCTGGCATTCGATACTCTTTGAGAATGAGATAGGGCATTCAAGATGAGAGTAGTCGTGGACGGATATTCTTTGAGGGTTGGCTACCCAAGAGAAGAATAGTCCAAGAAGTTCATACTCTGGGAACACCTAGGTGGGGTACATACCTTGGAGAGACAATGACTATGGTGTCTATTAGTCATGTGTCTCGCCAACATTGGAGCCCATTGTCTCGTTGAGAGATGGAGTTGTTAGTCAAGGCCTTACACTAGGGCAATGCTGGTTGATATAATGCTATACAGATGCGATTGCCAATCTTATTCTTCTTATGAGATTTTTCAGTTTGAAAGTAACCATGTACCTGTATGAATACCTCCCTGGTTAAGAGGGAGTGTTGAAAATTGTAACTAGGTTGGTTTTCATATTGACAATGTAATTATGTATTTATAAGACAAATATAATATAATGTAATTTTTGTTGTACTTGCTTCATGGGTTTCATGAGCAAGATTTTATTATAGGTCAATAGACTTCTTCTTGATGTCTATTAGGGTTTATCTTATATTTATAAGTGTAATTAAGAGTCAGGTATAAGAAGTGCCTAGTCTGAAGGATGTGCTCCAAGACCTTATGAAAGAATGGCTTATGGCAACTCTCATAACAACCCTCATAAACACTGGAATAAAATCTCTTCATGTCAGCCCTTAAATAGTGATGAAGTCGGCCTTCAAGTATAATGTAAGGTCGGCCTAAAAGGGAGGAACTGTGCCATATATAAACACAGGACCTACGGCTCATTTGAAAGGATGAAGATTGCAAATTTTCTTTGAAGAATTGCAGATAAGAAGTGTGGTTTCTCTCTAAGGAAAAACATAGTTAAGTTCAGGAAGGAATTTGTGGAAATCACTACAAGAGTACGAAACCATTAGCGGATAAGTTTGAATCTAATACATGGAAGCATTTGCGGACAAGACTACAATTACAGTTTAAAGAAAGTTTAAGAATCTACCACAGTGCGGATAAACCTCAGTAAGATTTGTGGACCTACCATAGTCTATAAGTGCGTATATATATATTGTAAGCTCCTCGTAATTTGCTAGATTGATTGAGATACAAATTGACAAGGGTAACATCAAACCAAGCTTTGGAATCCAAGGACCTACCCTTCCTGGATTCGAAGAGGGATCTCTCAATGTGTGCAAAGATATGTCTTGTTTACTGATTAGGGTTGATTTTAGGCTAGATGTTAAGTGTAAGGTATTTTGATTGTTTTTTGGTTGGGTATGATACTTTGATAGATTTTAGATAGGAAACATGGAAGATTGTTAAGTCATTGGGCAATGGAGTCAAACAAGGTCATGAATGAGTTCATCAATGGTGTCAAGAGCATTTGCAGGGCAATTTAACTTGGTAGGTGTGTTAGCACCCTGTAATTAGCAAGATTGGCAAAGTCCAACTGCAGAGGTAACATCATACCACTTTGGGATTCAAGGATCTAGCCCTCCTGAATCCAGAGAGGGATCTCTCTATAAATGAGTTAAAAGATGTGATCTTCAAAGGCTACAATTGTGATATTAGGCTAGTTATGAAGAGCATGGGTTTGATTTGTTTGTTTTTGGTTGGGCAAAGACATGATGAAGATGAAAGGCAGTTCTAAATAAAGGGTGAAAATGTCTGCAATGAAGGAATGATTCGGTTGACAGAAAAGGGAAAAGACAGTTTTAACCCATTGGGCTATGGAGTCATAGGAGGATTTAATTGGACAACAAGATTCAAGAAGGATCAATGGGGCAAGTTACTTATATCAGAGGATCTTTAAAGTGATTTTATGGAATGAAACAGATAAGAAGTGAAAGACCAAACAAAAGGAAGGACAAAGCACAGTCTAAGATCAAGTAAATACTTTTAAACTAGCTTGCTTTCAATATGTACTTAAGGGGGAACATAAAAGTATTTCTGTTGATCAGGTAAGTGCTTTTAAACTAGCCTGCATTGAAGTACTTTAAATCAGAAACATTTAAAACAACAGCTCGAACTGCTTAAGATCAGGTAAGTGCTTTTAAACTAGCCTGCTTTCAGCGTATTCGATAAGGAAACACAGATGATAATCACCAAGAGCAATCTAGATCAGGGAAGTACTTTTAAACTAACCTGCATTAATATACTCTAAGGAAAACACAGGGAAGGCTCGTTTTAAAGAGCAATCTAGATCAGGGAAGTACTTTTAAACTAACCTGCATTAATATACTCTTCAAAGAGAACATTCAAATGAAGAAAACATAGAAGTAAAGCTTTTAGTGAGAGTAGAGTATCGTGGAGAGTACATCCTAACTTTATGTTTGCTGCTCTTTATCAGAGAAAGTGAACAGAGTGAAAACATTAAGCAAAATAACAATTAACAGTAAGGAGCACATCACCATTGACATAATTGAGGATTCCATGAATCAGCAGCTTGTATTGATGTTTCAAACCAGTTACAATCTGCAAGCCCGGTGGGTCTCTACAACATTGAAATTCTCATATCAGCTTGTGTATCTTTCAGTTACAAGACAGGGCATCAGTAGCTTCAGAATAACCATTACATGCATTCAGATGTCCAGAGACCAACATTTTCTCATCTTCTATAACAGTATTTATAGAAGAATGAAGAGGTGGGAGGATTTCCCCGGGGTCAAGTATTATCAATTATGCAATTAATGCAATTCCTGGCCTTTGGGAACCAGGCAAGGCATAAGGTGGGAATATAATCGTTTATAACTCTACTTCATAACTCTGTTTATGTCATTCGAGGCCAAATGATTGAAAAGACCTACTTCTCGACTGTTCTTCAACTTCCAGAATGGTTTTGCCGATAATTAGAGATAAGATTCTTTGATTTGCATTAATTGTTCGGCGATCTTTAATTTCTGCGAGGCTGCTGGTGTCTTTTGGAGCTATGGAGGGTTCAATTAACCTCTTCTTATGGCGGTGGAGGGTTTCTCAGCTCGACAGATGTCTTTGTCGTTCCCCAAAACACCTTTAATTAACTTG